>JAAGVU020000032.1:2940753-2951279 GCA_011763525.2 Mormyrus iriodes
GATCTACCCACACTACCTGTACTGTAGTGTATTCTGTGGCTCGCGGTTCACTCGTTTTTATACTGCGCGGTCTCCTGTGCGCGGTAGAGTTTATTTTGAAAAGCAGGGCTCCGCGATCGACTCACGTTGCCTTTGCAATCGACCGGTAGATCGCGATCGACGTGTTGGGCGCCCCTGGTGTAGGTACATAGGTAGATTTGCTAGTTTGAGTATTGAGAATCACAGGATCCCTATCTAGATTTCACTTTGAGTTCATTGTATGATATTGCTGGGGGCCCTGATCTATTCCTAATATCCATGAGTACCTATGACATATACAGGTTTGAATCTGAATATGGCAGAAGGTCGTACATCAAGCTTGCCCCATCTTCATTGTCTACTGATCTTCCACTCTGAGTTTACCTAGAAAGTGCAGCATTTTACTAATATTACTTTATTAATAGTCAGTAAGGTGCATCTACTGGCATTTACTTTCTCTTAAATCAGGTATTGATCCAGATTTTGTGGGCCAGTGTGGTAACAGTAAAGCCGCAACTACAGTACCAGTTAGGTACCGCACATGACACCAGGTACATTTGACTTATGACCCCTATTTACTTCGATCTACTGCCTGTCGCGTAATAATCCTCAAATAACTGTCACCACGAATGATGGGTCCTTGACAACGTGCCGCTGACCAGGAGCAGGACAGGGCCTTCCTTGAGCAGCTGTACTTGCCGTATGAGCAGCGCCTCCGTGCCCAGAGAACGGAGACGTCCTTGGGGGCCGGCTGGCTTCCGAAGCGCCTTGTTATTGCATTTTATCCCCAGTGTGTCAAGCAGCGTTCTCAGCTTTCCTCAGAGGAACTGATTTCATTCTAACTCCCTATTATGGAGCATTACTGTCTCCTCTGCTGTAAGTGTCAACAAAAAAAGAAATAAGAAGAAAAAGTGTGGTTTCTGTTTGCAGCCTCAGAATACAGTTCAGATGTACAGCAGAGCAAATTCCCCAAAACATAAGAAAACTCAGCCATGATGAAAGGTCAGCACAGAGGTGTCCATGTCCCAGGCACATGGTGGGATAGGGTGTGACACCTCCGGCAGCGCCCTGTGCGGCCGCAGATAACTGCGCTCCAGGGAATACCGCGGTATTAAATTGCACATTGTACTTTGTTGTTTAGAGTTTATATTTGCAGTTTATTTACGTATGCGTATTTAATGTGCCTTTTTTGTAAACTGTAAAAACCAGAGCCAAGTTGTTTCATCTCACTGTGTACGTGCATATAGCTAAAATGACAATAAAGTTTACTCTGACTTTGATGGCACAACATATAGGTGGTGCTGCATCCACGGAGTCACAGGGAATCCTGAAAGTTCAGCGTCCATGCAGATTTTATCGTAAGACCCCTTTATGCTTCAGCTTTTTGCAGCCCACTGGCCTAACATTTGTAACACGCTTGGTCAGTATGCAGAAAGGCTTTAGTAGGACTGTGTTTGCACTCTTCTTCTGCAAATAGTTTCACCTCAGTCTCTAGAGGCTTGAACCCTTTGGACACTGGGACCCGTGGTTAGTTATCGCAGAGCCGTATAAAATGGATTGCTCTGCCTGCAAAAGAGCAAGCAGTTTAATGTGGGCACATCCCTGCAGGATGCTTTCTGACAAATGGCCCCCAAGCCTTTGTTGACAGAGGGATTTAAAACAGCACCAAAGCTTATCTCCATAGCACTGCCTGTCCCAAAGGTCTGGAAGCATTCCTGTTAGGCAAACAGCGCTATCTCCATTCCTCATTAATCACACCTCCAAATACTCACCCACTTTGGTAGCAGAATCTGACTTGTTGGGTAGCAACATTTCTTCTCTCGAGTGTGAATCTCTATTGACTTTTACATTAAGCTTGGACAGTCTAAAGTAAAAAAAATATTAAATCTTTTCAATCTGGGTTCTGTGGAATGATATCAAACAGTTATACAGAGAATCAGTCTGGTAACCAATCTAGTTGAATTTAACCGTACAACATATGTTATGGATACTTAGTAATTGGCAATTGTATCATTTAGTTGTAGTTATTGAGGCAGTGTACTGGATACAATAATGACAGTTAATTTTCATACCTGTGTATTTTCATGATATCGCATGATTGCTTTACTTTAAATCGTTGGATCGTGGTTATTTCTGAACTCGGCACTTGGGTACTCTTCAGTTCTTGCTTTAAACCAGGTCCTTTTTTATTGGAAACTGAGGGTGATAAAAATATTCACACTTCCCGGCTCTTTAAGTGGCTCACTGCCCCTTGTGTAAAGCCTGCTAAAAGGAAGCACGCCGGGAGACGCTCTCGTGAGTTGTGCTGTGCGTCATAAACTCCCAGCCATTTGTATGGCCGGTCCCACTGCTGTCGGAGTGAACCTAGGTAGCTCCGCTTCTCTGGGCTGCATCTGGATCGATCGGAGAGAGGCGCTGGACACCCGTTATGCCGCGACAGAAGCCCAGGCATGCTGGGCGAAAGTTTGACAGATACAGGAGGCAGCTCAGGTGTCGTTTTGGCTCCCATTAGACAGCTGAACTCTGTAGCCCAGTGGGTCGTTCCTGGCATCCGTCTCTGCAGGACTCATTAGCTCTGCCTCGCATAAATGTAAAAAAGGGAGCAGCCTGCAAAGAGAATCTAAAGCTGCGTAAAATGATTTCCTCCAAAAGGTGGAGGAGACGCACAGCGGAGGTGTGTCACATTACAGGCATACTCTGTGGCTCAGTGTGCAAAGCCCTGAGTCAGACTGTGGAAAGAAGGTGCCATTAGCTTTAAGTGAAGTACATGAGCCTGACGGCAGTGAAATAACAGAAACAGGTATCAAGAGTGTCCGAGGCCAAATAGCTGAGAACATTTAAGGGCCTTGTACAAGGGCCTAATAGAGAAGTCACTCTGCCAACACCAGGATTTGAACCAGCGACCTTCCAGTCGTAGCACAGAGCCATACACCACCCCAGACTACTAACTTCAGGTTTGTTAATGTAATGCTTCTTAGCCTCACAAACCGGTGGTATGTTCATCTGGCCTGTACTATACTTCCTTCTCAGGTGAATTTCTCATAGTAAACTACTGTTGTGTAGAACTTGAGTCATCTGTGTGAGTCTGGGGGGGGGGGTGTTTCACAAAGCAGGATTTCTCAGTTAGCTGGGTGAACTTAAACTAGAAGTCATGATCGTCTAATAAGAGTTTAAGTAAGGAGCATTCCTATTGGACAATCCTAACTTCTGGCTTAAGTTAACCAGCTAATTGAGAAATCATGCTTTGTAGAACAGCTCCCTGGTCTAGTTTCTTTGGTTTGGGAGGTTGGACATTATATATGTTCTTCTCTGAATACTTCAGGCTCTGGGTGAGAACATCTGTGGTTGCAGTTTCCAGCAACCTGAGATTCCTTTAGTATTTGTTTGAGGTTTTGGGGACAGTGGCACACAGGCCTACAGTATATGATGTCATTCTGCAATGCTGTATTTAGCCTGGGTGATTCCATTCTGTTCTGTTACTGAGCCCTGTAATATCATGTACTTAGCAATCAAAAGCAACACCATTACTTTGCTCTAGGCTGAAAACCCCGTTATTTAATTTAATTATTTTCATACCAGCTCAGTTACATAAAAATGTAATCACCAAATTATCAGCCAGTAAGCATTTTGTGCGTCACACACATGGTTTGATTTGGTTATTGAACTGCTCATATAAGTAGAGAGAAATTTCTATTGATGCTCAAAACGTTTAAACATGAATTATTGTGCCACAGTTTTGTGTAGTTAAAGAAAGCAGAGATAAATACACCATATTTATTGTTGCATTAAGTTCCGGCAAAATAATGAACTTTCAAATAAGAGGAATTGAAATGAATGTGTGCTAGTTGGGTACTGTGGCGTCACGCCTCCCGGGATGGGGGTTTTAATCCTGCCCCTGCTCTCTGTGTGTGAAGTTTGCATGCTCTCCTCGTGTCCATGTAGGTTTTTTCTTACGGTCTAAATTACAGGGTTAGGTAAAGTCTTTGTGTTGCGTGACTGTAGACCTTGTGATGGACTGGCGCCCCCTTCAGGGTGTTCCCTGCCTGTGTGTGCTGGGATTGGCTGTGGCGCTGTACTGGATAAGCAATACAGAAGATGGATGGAAGTACAAGTTTAATCCCAGACTCTGCAGTAGCTTAAAGCTACTCCAGCCTTTCAGCAAAGAGGCTACCAGCGGAAACTTTTATTCTTGTCTGGAGTGGGAACCTGGAGCCGCCGCTGACTGTCAGCTCAGTTCTCTTTAAATAAACTTGGCTGACTTTGTTTGAATGTGGACGCAGGTGGCTGTTTTGGTCTATTAGGCCCAATAACCTCTGCTGAGATCCTCGCCTGAGGCTCATGTAGACGTTTGCCACATGATCAGAGGAGGCAGCCGAATGCAAACTAGAAAAATAAATCTGTGTGTAGACATCCAAGATTAACTTGGTCAGAATGTCAGTTACGTAACGTAACATGTTTGCTAGCTATATGTGCTGTGTGTCACCAGCCCCACCTTACTCCACCGTTGTATTAAGTGTCGTAGTTTTGCATTGTGTAGGCTGTGCTTAAGTTTGCATTTACTCAAGGATTTTTCATAATATTACTCTTAAATGATGTTCAATATGAACAACTGGTACCAGTTGTAGAACTTTATGTATTAGATACTTAGAAATTAGATGATTCCTTTAAATTCCATTGGGGTAATTGAGTTAAATTAAGAGGCAATGAGCTTTTAATGTGAATTTGATTTTTTAAATAGCCCTGTAGAAGTCAATTACACTGCCCCTTCTCACGAGGAGGTTTACATTGTGAAGTAAATCACTAAATCTCCTCTGGGGAATCTCCACTGCCATCACAGCAGCAACTAAAATGAACCAGCAGAATTACCCGTTGGTGGTACTCCTGCTTTTACTGCCTGATTGTGGCCTGTATTTTCATGCATCCGAATCACCAAGCTGTGGCCTGTACACTTTGAACCATCCTTGATGTCTGTTGACTCGTATGTATTTGTTTTGAAATTGATATTGTTGTTTTTTGGATGGGGAAACTAGTAGCAATTATAAGATTGTGTTGTAAGTCTAAGTTTCCTTTCTTAGAGGGAGGAGGACTTTGAATAAATGAGCAAATTGTCCTGACACGAGTCATTGTTGATTTCACTGTTGTAGGGGAAAGATTCTAGATCGACAGATAAGGCTGTTGCCATGGCGCTGAAGGAGATACCAAGTAAAGCGTCTTCAGAAGGAAGACCCCTCCTCACAGGGACAACCAAGGTGGGCAGAACCATTGCAGTGACCCAGCAGAAAGTACTTGATGACTAAAATCTTCAATAACATGGTTAGCAAAATGCCATTATAGTGTAAATCACATGTTTTAAAAGCTACTTCACTTTAATTAAAACCTATATGTGGATATAAATGTAGATATGTGGATATGACATAGATATAAACATACAGCAGTATATAGAGGAAAAGCCTCTTGGTCAGTCTTGAACATCACAGAGTTTGTTGCCTGTAGAGGTCAAACGGTTTAGTTAGGCAATGGGTGATATTTGATGGCATTTTCCCACGCTTTTAAAATCATCGTACACGTCATCATGAGGATATTTCTGTTATTTATTTTCCAAACACACTGATTCTTACAGCCATCTCTGATAAAGTTGTATCCTTATTCATTTTAATAAAAGCCCTCTGGCATGTCGGTTTGTAACGTAATTTCTTATATACTATAGCACAATTATGCATTTGAGAAACAGGTAAAATAGTTTGACACCTTTCTGTGTGAAAGCCATATATAAATGAATTACATCCATCCTCTTTATTGCAGTATCCTGTACTTTGCTGTTGAATTGTTTGTCATTTTAGAGGGTGATGCATTTTTAATTAATTTCTGTGCAGTTCTATACATTATGATTATATAATGTAGTGCGATTATACATTTATTTGAATGTTGAAAGCTGCTTTATTGTCATTCTGACACTAGTATTTCCGGCGTTCCGAGACATACACCTTTTCTCTTCCATTTTTCGGCATGACTTGCGTAGCCCTCACTGATTTAGATGCGTATTTTGATTCCGCCCCTGCTCCCCTGAAAGCTCATTAGTGTAGCCTATTCTCTTATTAGTTCAGCCAGCTTTCGCACTATCCTGTGACTTTAGGCTCCTCATTTAGGTCTTTATTTCGCTTTCACTACTTGTTTTGTGTTTTTCCCCCGCTTTGTCCATCATTAGGCATTCAGGATGTCGACATGAGTGTAAAGGTGCTTGTCAGTGAACAAAGGTATGGACAGCTGCTCTGCCCAGTTCTTTGGCTTCTGATAAAGGTCTCCAGAATGAATTTGGGCTGTTTTTTTTTTTTTATCTTGTTTTGCCTTTTTATAAGATGACATTTACAACATTCCTCTTTTCCTTGTCAGAACTATGGAGTCAGCTATGGGTAAATTAGATTGGTGCCCAGTAATGGTCACGAAACCCCATCATTTACAGGATTGACTATAAAAGTGTAACACCCACAAGGGCCCCCGCATTGTATTATCTTCACGCTAATTATAAATGCATTCCAGATGTCCCTCATTACATAGGGCTCCACTCTTCACCCTCCACCCCTGAAAATTCATATGAACGTAACCAGTTCAAGGCTCCCTTGACGACAACATCTAAGACATCGCACTTGGATTCATGCCCAGGCAGTACAATTATCTGAAGTATTCCATTACATCATTTCAGGGTTACCCCTTAAGCCCTTGTGAGCAAAGTGACTTAGTGCCATACACAGGACTAGAGCTCAAAGTGCAATGAGCTAAAATAGGTTCTGCACCCAGGGAAAGCAGGGGCTGTAAACAAGCCCATTATATTACAGGCTGATGCGGGTCTGACACTCAGGGATTTTTTGCGCACTGTGATGATCCACAGAAAGCACATAACACCTTCAGTTAAGTATTTTGTATGTTAACAAGGCAGGCTACCTCTAACACGAGGAAGCCATGCATGCAAATGATGCAAATATGTGTAATGTGCAGGCAGTCTGCGATCCATCAGTTATTAGGACTGATTAATGCAGAAAGTTGCCAGTTATGAGTGCTGATACACTGCTCGCGATTATTACTAAAGTTTATTTTATTGTTTTGTTTTTATTGACCTATTTTCTGGTCATTAATTTACCAGATGAAATCTATTGACATTTCTTCATCATTGCTTATGTGTGTTTAACAATTTCAGGCAGTACAGCAGCCCTGAATTTGTTTGTTTTCCCCCATGCTATGGGGGTTTCCAGTTTCTCCCTATAGTCCAAACACATGGTAAGGTGAATTGGTGCGTGTGAGTGTGATGGGTTGGTGCTCCGTCCTGGGTTATTCCCTGCCCTGTGCCCATAGCTACCAGGACAGGCTCTGGACCCCTGCGTAGGACAGGCAGGTATGGAAAACGGATGTTTAATAACTTCTTACCTGTGGTTTGAAATAGTGTTAAAGAAATTTTTAATTTAACCTCTTAACAATTTATCTCAGTTTTTTCAAGAATTATTATATGAGCATATGTGTTGCTCACACATGCTGCAGGCAGATTGATATATCGCACACGTGCAGAAACCTGAAAATGACAACTAATCTGGTTCCGCGAGAGACCCTGCAGAAAGCATTTTATTAAAAGAAACTGCTTTCTGCAGGGTAATGAACTTAGTCGCCCCACTCAGCATCTTTTTGTTGTTGTGTTGCCGTTTAAAAAATGATAGCTTCAGAAAAGTTCGAAAACTTTATTTCAATTAAAAATCATGCTATTCAAATGTATCTTCACAGCGAAACATTGTTGCATTTTGTATATTCATTTTCATACATATTATTACAGACACTACAAATGCCTCAGTCTTTTGAAGTTTAATATCTTTTATTCAATATAAATTTATTTACCGTTGAACAGGTGCATATATTCCAATCTGACATTCTGAGCAACCGTGAACAGTCATTTTGCCCTGATAAAATGAAGGTGCTGTGTTAATTATGCAACTTTTAATTACTATTTAAAATGTGACATTGTTACATCACCCCTGATTGGCATTCTGCATGTTCTGCCCAGAGACCAGGCACAAGGAAGCCAGAGCAGAGATCAATTTCTTTCTGCAATATTTCACCGTGAACGTTCATTTTCTGCTTCTTGCGCCTGTGTTTATTTCCTGCGTGAAGTGATTTGCAATATGAAAGTTTATGTATTGAAATGCAATAGTTCTTATATGGAATACTGTATAAACATACCTGTGTAAGTGAGGTTGCATATCAAAAGCGAAAAAACAGGAGACCTTGCAATGACTGGGGGTCTTGGCTACATGATGAATGTAAGCGGTTAAATATGAAAATAGTATAATAATGTAATATAGTGATATCAGTGAAAGAAGTCTTTCTGTCGGCATAGCAACAAGCCAGTGCATCATATTTGTATTTCTTAACTTCTTTACACCTTCCAATTAAGGCCACTGCCAGGAGTTATCAAACTGATGAAAACTGCCAAGACTGATCTTTAAACATAACGTCATACCACTGAATTATAGACGGACGCATGACGTGTCCTGGAAGCAGCCTTGACAAATTGTTAGGGTGGTTTCCGATATGGCTTTTGGAATTGTGGAGGCACTGCGATGGTGTCCATAGGCTATACAGATGGAATTACGAAAATTCCTAAGCAAGTTGTTTCGCTTCTCTGAGATACAGAAACTTTAGTATCTTTGCACGGCCATGGGACGTGACTGGGACGTGACACTCTTGTAACATCAGCTGTCCAGCTGTTTGGTCTGCAGGGGTACAGTTACCCAGCTGTTAAACTTTTATGCATATTTTCTAATTAACACGGTGGTGACTATCTTCTTTATTATTAATGTCAGCAGTTCCATTATATTTCTGGCAAAAGTGCATAATTATGTAAAACTGAAAGTGGAGAAGTCGTCTAATTAAATGCCAGGGTCTTGAAAGACGCTTGGATCCACTCTTCTCTTTTCTCTGGGCCTTGTTTTGCCACCAATTACACAGACGGAAGTTACATTTTTTTTATCAAAGGAAGGCTTAATGCTATACTATAAAGGCCACATGGAATGCGTAATGCGCTTTAGAACCTGCTTGTTGTGGCTGGGGCTGTCATTTATTGCTCTGGTAGATTTTTTAAATGCTGCAGTTACCAATGCATAATTATCAATCTGTTGTTCAGTTCAATCAGCAACACGGTTTTATTATTGTATATTTAATTATTTATTAATATATCCAGACCTCTCGCTGGCTTTGTCCTGGCTTTTAAACTACTGATAGACAGGTCATTGTTCTGGTATGCATGCTTCAGAAAGCTAGTAATTAATATATTTTTTTTAAGTCTTCAATTTACCTGACATTTGGAAGTATACTCTACACTTCGTCATACACTTTCATTCATCGGAAGAGAATACCAAAACACCACCTACGATGGAAATCTCCATACGTCCATCTCCCATACCTGTAGCAGACCCCTCATGGCAGAGGGCCTGCAGCAAGACATAGCAAGAGGCCCCCCCCCCCCCCCCAGTGAACTGTAAACAAGTGCCTCTTTTGATAGCAGACGGTCATGTAAAATTTGTTTTTTCAATCAAGGGGAACCCTGCCCTCCCTCCTTGTGACACCCCTCCTCTGTAGCCTATCCCAGAAGCAATGGGTGCAAGACAGGGAATAATAATAATAATAATAATAATAATAATAATAATAATAATAATAATAAGGATATTTAATACTTGCAGGTCTTTTCACATCTCAACACGCTTACATAGAATAAAGGTAAGGTAACCCAGGATGGGGTGCCAGTCCATTTCAGGCACACTCTCACCTCCAAATCATATTAACATGCTTTTGGACTGTGGGAATTCAATGACAACATGGGGAGAACATGCCAACTCCACACACATAGAGTGCTAACCGCTGTACCAGCATGCCACCATGCCACCCTGTTAATGAAAACCTGGCAGTGCTAACCGCTGTACCAGCATGCCACCCTGCTAATAGAAACCTGGCAGTGCTAACCGCTGTACCAGCATGCCACCATGCCACCCTGCTAATGGAAACCTGGCAGTGCTTAATTAATTACAGCTGCTATATATTCATTCGATACTGAAAAGAACAGATTCATGGGTTCATTAAAAATGATAAAAACACACCTACAGCTGTATTTCCACCCAAGAATATATTTATTATATTATATAAGCTATAACTGCTTGAATGCCTTAATTTCTGTAGTCAATCATGCTTTTAAATACATGATAAAATGTAAAGTGTAAATCTTACTTAATTTAGTGGGTCTGTCACATAGCATTACTCCTTCAGATGAGCATTACTCTATTTCATGGGCATTACTCCATTTCATGGCATTACTCCTTCAGATGAGCATTACTCTATTTCATGGGCATTACTCCATTTCATGGCATTACTCCTTTAGATGAGCATTACTCTTTTTCATGGGCATTACTCCTTTAGATGGGCATTACTCCATTTCATGGGCATTACTCCATTTCATGGGCATTACTCCATTAGAT
>JAAGVU020000032.1:2951379-2967931 GCA_011763525.2 Mormyrus iriodes
CATTAGATGAGCATTACTCCATTTCATGGGCATTACTCCATTAGATGGGCATTACTCCATTTCATGGGCATTACTCCTTTAGATGAGCATTACTCCATTTCATGGGCATTACTCCATTAGATGAGCATTACTCCATTTCATGGGCATTACTCCATTTCATGGGCATTACTCCTTTTGATGAGCGTTACTCCATTTCATGAGCATTACTCCATTAGATGAGCATTACTCCATTTCATGGGCATTACTCCATTTGATGGGCATTACTCCTTTTCATGGGCATTACTCCATTTCATGGGCATGATTCCTTTAGATGAGCATTACTCCATTTCATGAGCATTACTCCATTAGATGAGCATTACTCCATTTCATGGGCATTACTCCATTTCATGGGCATGATTCCTTTAGATGAGCATTACTCCATTTCATGGGCATTATTCCTTTAGATGAGCATTACTCCATTTCATGGGCATTACTCCTTTAGATGAGCATTACTCTTTTTCTTGGGCATTACTCCTTTAGATGGGCATTACTCCATTTCATGGGCATTACTCCATTTCATGGGCATTACTCCATTAGATGAGCATTACTCCATTTCATGGGCATGATTCCTTTAGATGAGCATTACTCTTTTTCATGGGCATTACTCCTTTTCATGGGCATTACTCCTTTTCATGGGCATTACTCCTTTAGATGAGCGTTACTCCATTTCATGGGCATTACTCCTTTAGATGGGCATTTTTCCTTTTCATGGGCATTACTCTTTCGGATAATTTCTGATGGGGAAAAATGTGTAATATTTTCTTACATCATGTGTTTTAAGGTGCTGTAGCTGCTGTCCATTGTGTCTGGAGCAATTGAGGACAGAGGGCTGGAAGGTCACTGGTAATATATGTGTCTGCAGAAAGTTCTGCCAATTAAAGGCACAGTACTGTGTGTAAGGCAACATTTCTGCGCTCACACTGAGTTTATTTCCCACTGTTATTTTCGTATTTGATGGCTGTCTATTTAAGCTGAGATATACTCTGTAAAAAATGCTCAAATAAATATAAAGATGTTATTCAATAGGAAATAATGGGGTGCTTTTAGCTCGCAGACACAAAGGATATTTATCCATTATGTGAAAGGATACTTATGTATTATGTAAAAGAACTGCCTTAGTAAAAATACATCAGTTGGCTTAACCTGAATTATCCTGCATGAAGCAAAACAGCTAAATTTATCGATATACCAAGAACTGATATTGGTCTGACTAGCAGAGTAGGATTCATTTGAAATAGTTTTTTTCACTGTAGGCGTCCGTATGTTTACGTGTCTCTCATACATTTTGTAATTCGCACGTCATTTGGATACGTCGATTTAGACTATCTCGCAAAACAGTAAACATACGTAGCTGAACTATTGACGCTCCAAACGATTTGCAGGAAAATGATGGAACGAATCTACAGTTGAACGAATACTGGTGCGCTGCTGGATAGATGCATGGGGGAAACGCTCAAGTGGCAAAATATCTACGGAAATAAATGTCCTTTTCAGGCAATGCCTGTCAAATAGACAGGCCGAATGCGGAGGCCTTCTGCGTGGCTTAATGGGCATAAGAGGTAGATGATGGCTTTTGTCGGCCGGGCCCCAGTCGCAGGGCATCTTCCCCAGCAGTCGCAGTGCCACTGTGAGCCCATAAGTGCTGCTACACAGACGGCCTGCCAGGACTGTGCTCGTATTTTGATTATATCTGCAAACTGGTTAGCAGGGGTGCCAACTTTGGTTAGCTGTCTGGCGAGAGATTTTCAATCTGAGACAAGTCTGCATGCATTTACATGTACATATGAGTTTTATCACTTTGTAAACAGTCTGGAGGGTTTATAAACTACCCCAGCGCTTTTGATGTAGCTAATTTTAAGTTTATAATAGAACAAAATAGGTTTGCCGTAAGATTCTTGCTTGACAGTGAGAGTCTGAAAGCTCTGCATGAGCATGAGAGTTGGCAGCCCAGGGTTGCATCACTGTAAGAAAACACCCCCTAAAATTGCTGTTTTCAATGGGACTTGCTTTAAAATTGAAGGAAGATGAGGCTGCTTTGGTGGCTAATGGGCTGGGCGCTGGAAGCAGAGCAGCAGCACTAGTGGAAAGCCGGCCAAACCCCTGCGCAAGCTGGTCACTTTCCTACTCACGCAGAGAGGAGGAATGGTGCCACACATGCTGATTTACGAGGAATATCCTTGTTTGGTTCCAATTCCAGCTGGTGACTGAGCCGCAAGAGAGCCGGCCCCTATTGAGCCCCTCCATTGATGACTTCCTCTGTGAAACAAAGTGTGATGCGGCCACACGTCCTGTGACGTCCAACACGGCAGGTACCGTGCCTGCAGATTCCCATTTTCTCCATATGTTTCTCTCCCCACAATTTTCCCGTCGATTCTGTTGCGCTCACGACGGCTCTGATGACAAATAACATGTAGGGCAGGAGTTCTCAAAGTTTTTGATCAAAGGTCTGCATCAGATTTTTGTTCAAAGTCAGAGGTCCGGGACAATTTTCAATAACAAAGCAGCATTTCACGAACTTTACTGAATTGACAATAACCTACGATACAGACATCAATATATAACAAAAACAGGAACTTTTTAACGCTTACTGATCATCTTGACTCTCTGTCATCGGAGTTATGTGTGCACAAAATTTGGCGGTTCTACTTTGTATTTTTGCACTTCAAACCACGCTAAGCCTTTTGACGTTAAATATACCGATTCAGAAGGTGTATTTTCGGCTGGGTCCGGATTAACTAGCGGTTCGGACTGCATCCATACCACAGTCCAGACAATGACAACCCCTGATATAGAATATCCTCAGTGTAGAATGAAATGCAACAGGTGGGAATATCTGTGTCTGCAGCTATAAACTAGCTTACAGTATTTTATGGCGGTTAGTGACCATCTGTTTTTAAGGCACCGTGACAAAGGCTGGCTGCTGATACGTGAAAAACCAAAAAAAAGACATCGACTTCTGGTTATTCTGCTTCAGGTGTACAAACAACATTTGTTCTTTGTAAAAAATAAATGCAGGTTTATAAAAAATAAGGCCTAACAGCAGCCTTTTTTGAATACTGTTTTGTTTTTGCTGAGAAAGTATGCTACATTTTTCTGCAGTAACATAGACAGGATGCAGCTGCAGAATTCTTAAATCCGTTTTTCCTCAGCTGTCAGCTTTTGTGTTTGATGCTCTGTTGTTGTACCAGAGGTAGACTGGAATGATTTAATATGACAGACATTTAGATATTCGGTTACTGGCTTGGAAGGTCAGCTCTACTCTGGGACAGAAATGTCTGCTTCAGTAAACAATAAAAACAAACAACACCAAAATATAAAGCCATTCAAATACCCTGGGAATAGATATTCATGAGCAATATTTTAACCTCTAAGTTGTTCCTGACTTTTTGCTATGATTTTTGTGTTATTGTATTTAAGATAAGATAACGAACACCATAAGGTTGGTGTCACTGTCACCCGCGAGTGGTGCAGTAGTTAGCTCTGCGTTCGCGTCTCTGCCGTGGCTCCATGTGTGTGGAGTTTGCATGTTCTCCTAGTGTCGTCATGGGGTTTCCCCCCGCAGTCCACAAACATGCTGAGGTTAATTGGAGTTACTGAATGGTGCGTGAGTGTGTCCTGCGAAGGGGTTGGCGCCCCATCCAGGGTTGTTCCCTGCCTTGCGCCCATAGACTTTGGGCCCCCCCCCGATTAGGAGAAGTCGTTTCAGGAAATGGATGGATGTCATCTGCAGGAAGATATATCACGCAAAATACCTGCACATAAGGCAGCTGCAGATATTAAATTTAGTCTGAATTTTGGTGTAAATTTTTTCATGGACATCATACGCTTGCTGTATGTCACAAATTGTATATGCTGGCATCGTGATCAAAAGTGCAGTTTCCTCAAAATCTGCTGTTTCTCATTTTAACATAAATTTCCAGAGTACAAAATTATTAAGAAATCTGAAAATCATTCATCATACTGCAGACCAAATTTGGCAATTATATGTGTCTGCTCATGCCTGAGTTATGATTTAGGTTTTAAAAAGAAAAACATATTAGTAGTAATCTGGCAGGTTACATGTACAATCAAAGAATTTGAACTAGATTGGCACGAACAGCTAATGAAGCTTCAATGAAAGGTGAAACTGCCAGGGCAAATTTTGAAGATTATTGGCCACAGATCTATGGTTTACTTTAGCATGTGGGTGAGTGTGTCTGTTTTGGCCCTGAGCAACTCATATTGACCATACATTACACAAATATATTTAATTGCACACATCTGTGGTCAGACTATGGTGGATGGATGTTATTTGCAGAAGCATTTTAGCTGTTAGATCAGCTCAGGAACAAGAACAAGGGTTCTGAAAATTACACCAGGTAGACATTCTCTCGCCAATAAGATAAGTAGTTGTGATCCTTACGACTGGCCTAGGGGAGGTTATAACATTAAGTTTTCCAGGATAAGACTAACACTGGTTATAGTCCAATTTCACTACTAAACATAACTAAAATATGTTGTCCATTTCTCTTTGTTAATCCAGCCTTGCCAGCTCTCACATATCTGGTACGCGACGCACACTTTCAGACTCTCACGCTCATGCAAGAAACCTTACGGCAAATCTATATTATTCCATTATAAACCTAAAATTAGCTACATCTTAAGCATTGGGGCAGTTTTCAAACCCTACAGACCATTTTCAAGGTAATAAAACTGTTACATGCATGTAAATGCGTGTGCATGTGTGAGCAGACTTGTCTTGAACTGAAAATCTCACTCCTGCCAGCTGACTGAAGTTGGCAGCTCTGCAATCACAACCACGCAAGCCATAGCAATGCTAAGTTTTAAAAAGCAGAATTAGATTTTGTTCGAGTCAAATTCAGTGTTCATTTACTTATATTCATTGACTTATAATAGAGTGAAAAATTAAGGAAAAATATCTCTACTTAAAATATGGCTATCAAGGCAGACATGAAGCTGTTAGCTTTGAGAATACAAACCTTGGCCTTCTGACTATTACTTAAGTCTTGAATTAGTCTTAAATGATAGAGAAACGAGTGTACACATTTTCAAAGTAGTATTTTTAAATGCCGTACACCTCCATGATTTATTTGGCTTTTGTTGATTCTGTCTCCCCTCTTTGAAGAATAAGAAACATGCTAATTTGCAGTGCATGGTCCTGAAAGTACAGCAGTATTTCCAAAGCGTACAGTCCTGCAATTTAAATTACATTAATTAAATGTAAGAAAATGGAATATTGCCATATTATCAGTGCTAAGGCTCTGGAATTTATTTGCTAATTTGGATGTAATGCTTTAATGCAGAGGCTTATGGTGAGGAAACTTGTCGAAGACTAATGTTTGCTTCTAAAGCGGTGAGGGATACTATTTTGCTAAAAAGAAATTAAAATATGATGGAAATGCAATAAAAAGGAATGCATTATGGTTAAAGAGACACCATCTCAGCCATTCTGGTGCATAAATACCCCTGGGGTACCCTTTTCACATTAAATCTCTAATCTCTGTGTTTTGTTTGTGCCCGTTTAAAGGGGCAGCAGAGACACCGCTGACCTTCATTACAGGGCACGTGGGCGATTATCACATGGTTACACTGATGTGGCTTAAATTTGGCTGTTCATACAGCTATTTATCTACATATTTGTAGTGTGCTTCAGAATGCAAGGCCAAATTTGACACCATTTGGAAAAACTGAAGTATATTTCCTTGTAACGCTAAAAAGCTTTACTCAAATCATACAGAGCTGCGAATTAACCTACGGTCATTTCATGTCTTATGTCTAGTTCTGTCCTCAACCTTGGACTTGCTGGACCTGAGTGATCCCAGCGAGAGGAAAAACTGTAACGAGAAGAAGAATCTAATGGCTTTGAGTGGAGAAGGCCCAAAGAGCGCCCCCCACAGGAAGAGACCCGATGAGACGGAACTGATCCAGGTGGACGTTGAACAAAGTGCCACCTGCTGCCGAACACCTGAGAGGATGGCGCTGGACTCAGGTGCTGAGTCTCTGAAGCTCAATCTGCTCTGTAACTGTGCACGTCATACAGATATATCACTGAAGACAAACGGTGCAGGCAAAAATGACTCTTAATAAGTAACAAAGGAATGGCTTTCATGTATTAAGTGACAGTTATTGTCCACAGAAGTTTGGGATTTACTTTCTATAAACTTTTGATTAGGAAAAAAGGTTATCCTATGGGGATAACCCTATGCTATGGGTTGGGGCACTGAATCCTGCCTCCTCCGTGTGTGTGTGTGTGTGTGTGTGTGTCTGTCTGTCTGTCTGTCTGTGCGCTTGTGTGTTTTTGAAATTATTACATTGTGGCAACTGTATTTCTCCACAATGTTATAAGAATCTGTAACTTTTTATCTTGTGGGGGCATCTTTTGTTTTCTGCAAGGTTAAACTCAGTTTTATTAAAAAAGATTTGTGTGAGTGTGTGTGTTAGTTAGGGACTGACAGGTCTGAAATGTATTTAACAGTGTGCCTGCCAGACAGATCGAATTGCCATAAGAAAAAAATGTAATAAGACATTACATCGTTTACAGATTCTGATGCAGCAACTTTGTACTGAGGTCGTGGGTCTTATAACTTGAATGATTGGCTTTTTCCAAGGTTTTTACAGAAGTTAATGTCCTATCATGAATCTTGCCTGATGCCACTCGGACTTGAAGTTTCAGCAATAAACCAGCAACTTGATTTCCTCATGGTGTGTTTCAGTCAATAATTCCTGTCCCTTGGAGAGATGGGAGGAGCTGAACCTCCACCCTGAGCGAAACAACAGCAGGAAATGGAAA
This sequence comes from Mormyrus iriodes, assembly GCA_011763525.2. Classification (NCBI taxonomy): domain Eukaryota; kingdom Metazoa; phylum Chordata; class Actinopteri; order Osteoglossiformes; family Mormyridae; genus Mormyrus; species Mormyrus iriodes. The sequence continues at coordinate 2,958,209 of JAAGVU020000032.1, forward strand.
ATGGAAAAAAGGCATTCATCAAAAAATTCCTCAAACGAATTCCTTTGGTAAGCAGAGTTCTCCTGCTCAGAACTTCAGCTGCAAGGTTCTTCCTTGACTGTCTTATGTTCCTTTGTGATTGAAGTGAATTGGCACGGGTCTGTACATATGTAAAAGCTCAAAAACAACGAATTGCAGAAATAATGAGCCAAACTTCAGCGTAAGTCTACTTTGTCAAAAGCAGAACACAGTGCAGTCAGAAAACGTTCACAAAAATACACTCTGAAGGCCTACATTTCACTGACAGACAGTTAAATCAGAATAAATTTTATCACAAGCTAAATGACTATCAGCAATGTTCTTGATAATTACTAATGGCATAATCTGCCATTCCCATTCACATGATTGTATATATTTGTTAAGTATTAAAATGATACTTATTCTCGTAAACTGTGCATATGTAAATCAAAATGTAATATAATAGTTTAGCGAGAAGAGAAAAGACAGGAGGCGGTTTTTTCACTCGGGCTCGAGCGCGCCCAAAACTTTAATCCAAAAAAGAAAAGAGAGACGCATTATCCGGTTGGATATCCAACGTCTGGCAGGAAGAAAAGCAAACCTTCAAAATAAAAGCACATCTGCCCTGGGAATTCTGACTAAGGACTCGCTACACAGGCCCCCCCAGAATTCACAGAGGCAGAGGACACCACTTGTTAGGGGGTCTGATCACCCGCCCTTACCTGCTGACGGCATAACCCATAGGAGCAGGCACCACTGAGGCTGGTGCTGGCGACGGAATCGGACAGCATGGGCGACCTCGACGGGGAACCTGGCCCAGTAGCACCGGTGCATCCACATCAAAATGGGCCAGCTTCAAGCGGTCCACGGAGACGCTTACCACCCATGTCCAAAACAAAAAACTTGTCCCCAAGCTGCAGCACGCGAAAAGGCCCATCATAGGGAGGGCGTAAAGGACCGCGATGGGCATCATGCCGAACAAAAACAAAATGGGCGTCGGCCAGCTTTGGAAGGACGTGAGGCCGTGGAAAACCATGGCGTGATGTCGGTGTTGGACTGAAAGCGGACGCCGTGTCCTGAAAAGCTAAGCGCTGCTGTGTGGCTGACCAAGGAATTGACGCATCGGGGAGAAAATCACCAGGCACCCGTAAGGGCTGTCCATAAATCAACTCAGCCGAGGAAGCCTGCAGATCAGCTTTTGGAGCTGTCCGCAAACCAAGCAAAACCCATGGCAACCTGTCAGACCAAGAAACGCCCCGAAGAGACGCACGAAGGGCAACCTTCAGAGATCGGTGAAAGCGCTCACACAACCCATTAGCTTGTAGGTGATAAGCAGTGGTGCGGTGGAGGGTAATCCCTAACTCGCGAGCAATCGCACCCCACAGCTCAGATGTGAACTGCGCCCCACGATCAGATAACAGGTCGGCAGGCACACCAAAACGAGAAGCCCAGGAACCAACGAAAGCCCTAGCGACATCTGCCGTCGTCAAGGAGGCCAATGGTTCAGCCTCTGGCCAGCGAGTCATTCGATCAATGATGGTCAAAAGATGCGCGTATCCACAGGATGGTGGCAACAGACCGACCAAATCCACATGAATGTGATCAAAGCGACATTCAGGGACAGCAAAAGGTGCCAGAGGAGCCTTAGTGTGCACCTGAATCTTAGCGCGCTGACAAGCAAGGCAAGAAGCAGTCCAGTTGCGGACATCTTTCTTCAGCCTGTGCCAAACAAATTTAGCCGAAAGCAGTTTCTGCGAGGCTTTGCGGCCAGGATGGGATAGGCTGTGAACAGCATCGAACACGCACCGTCGACATCTATGCGGCACAACGGGCCGCGCAGTCCCTGTGGAGACATCACAAAGTAGTGAGGCATCACCCAATGTCACGTCCTGCAGCTGCAGACCAGTTTCAGTGGAACGCAACCCCTGAATTTCACTGTCAGATGCCTGGTCAGCTGCCATTAGGGCGTAATCCACGCCAAGGTGGACAGAACTAAGTACTGAACGCGAGAGACAATCAGCCACCACATTGTGTTTGCCAACAACATGCCGGATGTCTGTGGTGAACTCTGAAATGTATGCCAGCTGACGCTGCTGACGGGCAGACCTTGGAAATCTTGCTCATCACATGCCACTAATGGCTTGTGACCCACAAAAGCGATAAACGGACGTCCTTCCAATAGGAAACGAAAATGGCGGACAGCTAAGTACAGTCCGAGGAGCTCACGGTCGAAGGTGCTGTACTTGCGCTCATTCGGACGCAACTGGCGACTGAAAAAGGCCAGGGGCTGCCATTCCCCATTAACAAGCTGCTCATGTACTGTGCCTACAGTGACATCCGAAGCATCCGCAGTGACAGCAATTGGAACATCCAGCAAGGGATGAGTGAGCAACGTAGCAGCCATCAAGGCCTGTTTCGCATTGCAGAACGCCCGACACCGCTCTGCAGTCCACTCAACTACTGCCTTAGATGAGACACCCTTAAGTGCAGAGTACAGGGGAAACATAATGCGGGCAGCCCCGGGGATGAAACGATGGTAAAAGTTAATCATCCCCAGAAACTCCTGCAAAGATTTGACTGTGACCGGTCGTGGGAAATCCCGAACAGCAGCAACTTTCTCAGGGAGAGGCACGGCCCCCTCCGAGGTAATGCGGTGGCCAAGAAAATCAACAGAACGAACACCAAAGTGACACTTGGTAACATTTACAATCAAACCGTGAGCACTGAGACGTGCAAACAATGTTTGGAGATGCCGCAAATGCTCATCCAAAGTGGTGCTGAGATATCATACAAATAAACAAAAAGAAAAGGCATGTCCCGTACAACACTGTCCATCAGACGCTGAAAGGTTTGAGCCGCATTCTTCAGGCCAAATGGCATCCTGCGAAACTCGAACAGACCAAAAGGAGTGACAACAGCAGTCTTAGGGATGTCCTGGGGATGCACCGGGACCTGATGGTAGCCCCTAACCAGGTCCACTTTGGAGAAGATGACCGTTCCCGCCAAATGGGCGGAGTAATCTTGGATGTGTGGAATTGGGTATCGCTCAGGGGTAGTGGCATCATTTAGGCATCTATAGTCCCCACAGGGGCGCCATCCACCACCAGGCTTAGGCACCAGATGGAGAGGAGAAGACCACGGGCTGTCAGAACGCTGAACTATCCCTAAACGCTCCAAGGTGGCAAACTCCTCTTTGGCGATAGCGAGCTTTTCAGGCCAGCCGCCTAGCCTTAGTGTGCACCGGCGAGCCTGTTGTGGTGATGTGGTGTTCCACACCATGTTTAGCCGAGAACGCAGAAAAAGTGGGAATGGTGAGAGGGGGAAACTGAGCCAGGAGGCGCTGAAAAACGTCAGCCGGAGCCGAAATACCAGACAGGTTGGAAAGGCCAGCCCCGCTGAGGGTGCACAGACTTGAACAGAAAGTCTCTGCGTTTATTAGGCACATGTTTTTAACATCTACCAGCAAGCTGTTAGTACACAAAAAGTCAGCCCCCAACAATAGAGTGGAAACAGATGCCAACACAAAAATCCACTGAAAACACTGGCCATGAAAACAAAGGTCCACCTGCCGCTTACCAAAAGTCTGAATTGAAGTGCCGTTAGCAACCGCTAAGGGCAAACCACGTTCTCCTGACTGCTTATCCAGCCATAACGCAGGGAGCACGCTCACTAAAGGGCCCATGTCACAATGAAAACGCCGGCCCGAAACAGAGTCTTCGAGAAACAGTAAACTGCTTCCCCTCCTGGCGCCCGTCCTGACGTTTCCCGGAGGCTTGAAGGAGCAGGGCGGGATGCATTTCCTAGCGCGCATACCGAAACACGCATGGTAAAAACAGAGACCGGACTAAGAGTCACGTTGAGCTGCAGCAAGAACGCCAGGTGCAGATAAAGAAAAATCGACAGAGCCTCCGCTGTCCAGCACGGCGCAGGACTGCCAGCTGGCAATGTAAACTCTATCCGCTTCTCTCGCTAACTCTCCGAAGTCTGTAAGTGGGGAGCTCGCTAGGGCCGAACGAACAGGAGCCGGCATCCGCTGCACAAATAGGTCACGGAAAATGAAACAGGGCTGATGGCTGCCTAGCAAAGATAGCATGTGGTCCATGAGCTCCAAAGGTTTCTGATCACCTAAGGAGGGTAAGGCGAGAAGGCGATGTGCCCGCTCCGGCTCCGACATTTCAAAAGTCGCTAACAGCAGTGACTTAAATGCCTCGAACTTGCCGGTCGCCGGGGGATCCTGCAGGAAACTGACCACCCGTGATGCTGTGGCGTTGTCCAGTGCAGCGACGACATAGTAGTATTTGGTGTCGTCCTGCGTGATGCCCCGCACGGCGAACTGAGCTTCAGCCTGCGCAAACCACACCGCGGCATTCTCACGCCAGAACTCCGGCAGCTTGAGAGCTACAGCGTTAACTGTCATACTGAGGGAAATCTCCTCGAAAAAGTACGAAGAGACGTCGGGGTCACCAATTTAGCGAGAAGAGAAAAGACAGGAGGCGGTTTTTTCACTCGGGCTCGAGCGCACTCAAAACTTTAATACAAAAAAGAAAAGAGAAACGCAATATCCGGTTGGATATCCAACATCTGGCAGGAAGAAAAGCAAACCTTCAAAATAAAATCATCTGAACATCTGCCCTGGGAATTCTGACTAAGGACTCACTACAATAGTATGATTAGTATGTAATTTCCTCTTATTCCTGTAATATTTTCATGATACTTTTCCCTTATAATCTGAAATAGGAAGCAGACAATAATAAGGATAGAATCATTTTAATCTCTTGAAATTTTTTGCAACCTAAATGATTTAATGAAGCGATTAAACAGAAGAGTGAACAATCTTTAAAAGTTTTTAACTTGCAGGTTGGATGTACCCAGACATAAGCAAGAATCTTCAGAGATTAAAATCTAATCCCCTGAAATGGAACGTTCCTTCCTGTTCAGAAAACTCTAATTTCACAAGGGATTGTACAATTGTAAAGGTGTATCTGGAACTATTAAAATGCATCGTGTACCCTAAAGTGTAGTTACAGAAATGTGCCAGGTTGTCGCTGAAAACAATTCCATGCAGAAAGAGGAGATTCATGGTTCTTATCATCTGTCTCCAGGTCCACAGAGTACAAAGCTCCGTCAGATTCAGGCACAAAAAACACATTTGAAATTAATGCCAACGCTGAAGTGGAGACTCTACATTTTTCCCAGGTAAACTCCTCTCTGTCATGATCTGCATGACCATTATTTATGATAAATTATGAAACACCCTCACTGGATACTGTCACCGCATTGAAGATCTCCTCTAGCTTAGAAAGAGGTTTAGGTCAGTGTTTCTCAGCCCTGTCCTTGGGGACCCCTAGACGGTCCACGTTTTTGCTTCCTTTCAGCTCCTTGCCAGACAGTCTGGGTGGGAGCAAAAACGTGCACCGTCTGTGGGTCCCCGAGGACCGGGTTGAGAAACATTCGTTTAGATAAATCTTCCAGGCCTTGTGTTCTGGGCCCCTTCTATACACATATTCTGTTCGGAGCCTGTAACTCATGCGTTGAGAACCTTTAACAAAGTAAGCAGCCTTATCAGTAACCTTAATTAACTGCACTTTGGATGTGCTGTACTTGAGTCGCCATTTCAAGACGGGTCAGAATCAAAATACCTTGAAAGAGGAGGAGCGGGCCTCAGTTCTTTCAAGTAGATTTTCTTTGAAGTTTGGAGAGCTTATTTTAAGGCTTCCAGCAGGCATGGCCGAGTACGTCCAGCCATCAGAGAGGCAGAGGCCAGCAATGCTGCATGACATCACTGTTAATTTGTTGTGTGGCAGATGTTCCTCACGAAGCAGCATCCAGAGCTTAAAATTTCCCATCGACCTTGTAACCTTTAACCATCTGGTCAAAAGATTTATTTTGCACTATGCATGACTGGCTTGCCCCCATAAAGTTCACAGTATTGACTCTGCAGTGTGGCGTGGCTGACTGGCACCAATGACTTTCCAATTAAATGAGAGGGTGTGAAAGCGGCTGAACCGAGATCAGTCTCAGGTCGGAGGATACGAACCATGCTTCTCGGCCTCCTTGGTACGTCACGGTGCTGTGAAGGCAGGTGTGCCTCTCTGCACGTAATGGGGTAACGGCTGACCAGGCACGTCTGTCTGTCACTCTCCCTCGTCTGACACCTGACAGGGCCGCTTGAGTAAGGAGCAAAGGTGGGGCAGTGCGCTACTGTCCCGAAACCAGTCCTTGGAGGAGGAGTTTGAGCGAGCCAAAGCCGCAGTAGAGGTAAGTGTCCCCTTGGTTGTCAAGGCAGTAATTAATTACATTAATCCACTCTCAGCAAACATTTAGACAGTCATCTGTAAATACAGATGGCTATTTAAAAATAAGGGTTATTACCACGCTTGAGCATGTAAATGGGCACAGGGATTTTTCTAAGGATATTTACTGATCATACAATTAAAGCCATAAAAAGCGTTTAGCATAAGTGCCAACAGTGCTTCCCTCCCCAGGACATGCGCCGCCCCTTATTCCTTGATATACTTGTGATGCCCTTTTCTTTTTGTACAGTCCCTTTGGCTTGTTTTTCTTATGTCTGCTCACTTTCGAGGAATGAATTACTCCTTCCGCCTGAATTTGAGCCACTGGATGTAAATATAAATGGCACATAGTATGAATGATCTCAAATGGTATCTTTAAACGAGCAGGGCACCTTTCCAACATGCAAAAACAGCAGGGTCAACTAGGTCAGATATGTCTGTACCGAACATATCAGTTTCAGGTCCAGGTCCGGTTACGGTAATCGTACTCCACAGACTTGTTTATCGGAGCTGTGGCCCACAGGTTCTCAGCTCTAGAATTTATATTAATTATTGAGCAGAATGGCAGAATATTAAAATCTGAAGTGAAATACACCTGCATGCAAGCTTCTTTGAAGCACTGTACATATCAGCGCTCCCGGTATTTGGTACATACATGTTTATTAGGCTCCTGCTGTCTCTTCCTTCGAACGTGTTTCCGTTCATCAGCACTGCTGTCGTTTGAGTTCCAGTGAAAATGAAACTGCATGGATGACAGGGGATGCAGGGTCCCGCTTGTTAAGTGCATTGAGTGCCGTTGTCTGGAATTTTGTCATGTCACGATAGTACCGGGGAGCCTTTGAACGCCGACGCTTTATAACTTTCTCCTCACATCTTCACAAGACTCTGCCATCCATTGCGTTTTCTTGTGACCAAAACTGGAAATAGCTGAAGTTCCCTTATGTGTTCACCGGAGAGGAAGCTGGTTGCACAATGTTCCATGCTTCTTGCTGTAGCTATGATAAATCACCTTATGTGAGCACCACTGTGAAGGGAAGGGACAGGCACCAGGGTACCGGAACCATGCTAGGGCAACATTTGAAGCTACATCTTCAGGTCCAGGTTTGTCCAAAGCCTAGATGATGGCTTGTCTCCTTCATCGTCACAGACTTCTAGAAATAACAGGCTCCATAGAGTACCTTCATCCATCTGCTTACTCAGTACAGAGTTATCGTAAGCCTGGAGCCCTTCCCAGGAAGTGCACCAGTAGGGGGCTACCTGAATGGGATGCCAGTCCTTTACATGGCTCAGAGATTCACCTAAAGTTTTTGGACAAGGAGAGGAAACCTACATGAACAGAATAGTGGTGATCCCCATGGGGTAATGGTCCTCTTGCCTACTCCGTCTTGCTCTTCAGGAGACACACATACAGGTGAGAGCAAGCTTAGGGGGTCACAGCACAGGGTCAGCCAGTATACAGCATCCCTGGAGCTAGGGGTGCTGCTCAGGCGCCTAATGACAACATTAGGCTGCTGACCCCAGGATTCAAACCAGCGACCTTTGGGTCACAGGCAGAGAGTCTGAATCCACTAAGCCACACACTGTTGCCGAAAATCGAAGGTGGCGACATGATCTTTACAAAGACAGTGCAACTGTGAAATGGCCTTTAAAATGAACATGTAAGCTCAGTGTTGGGAATCAAACCCACAGCATGGAGGTGCAAGGCTACAGCTACCAACAGAACCAGCCTGCCACCCCTGTATACTTACTAAGCATATTTAATGTATATTTTACAACAGTGCAACTGGTGAATCCCTGCCTTTTCTCTCGGAAACTGAATATAGAGGCACTATGTAGATATTCATTCATTTATACTAATCACCCTATGAATGGACTTTATAGTATTCGAGTAACAAGTTTTAAATCCCAAAATGTCCATCATGTAAGAACAGTTACAGTTGCTATGTATTTAACACAGAAATATTAACAGAAGAAGATAACATAGAAATTACCTCTGAGAATAGAAGATCATAGCATTTCATTTACAGTGAATCTGAGGGCAAGGGACAGGCAGGCATCTCACTGGTTAAGCTATTTGGGATTATGGAAATTATTATAAAGTCATTTTATTTTAAAAAGGACATGAGGGGTTAGTTATAAAATCCACAAGCTTACCTCAGTGGATGGGTGTTCTCAGGCACGTAGAGATAGCAGAGGTGCATTCCCTGGACCGGTGGTAGGATCTTAAGGCCGTTCCTCACATTTGATTAAAATAGTAGAAGATGGCTCATCTGAATGGTCCTCACTGAGTGCTTAAAGGGGGCGACCATTGTGTGAGCACATGATTGACTACAGCAGCTGGTTATTGACATATATTAGGAAGGAGGGAGGACAATGGAACAATTATTCATTTTCTCTTGGAAAAAGTTACATTAATGAAATTGAGGGTAGTTGAGCATAAGTGGATTTTTAGCCTAGGACCAAAAATGCCAAACTTGTATTTTTTTTTGTCTAAGCACCACACAGATATCCCATGTGGTCTTCCAGAGACACAGCCATGGTCATGCTGCTGGCAGATTTCTAAGGGATTGGGAATTGGGCAAAAACAACACTCCAGAAGTTAGTTTGTTCAGCTTCACCTTTCCTGTTGAACACCCAAATACATTTGATATACACAAATGCACCATGAGATAATTTAAATAATGCTCCCAATACGTTATTCGTGGACATAAATTACTTCAGTTTTTCTTGTTTTTGCATTGGTAACCATGCAGGAGGTGAAAGGATATGTTGAATGAATTTTTGATAGCGCCCCCTGCAGGAGACACCCCAAAATGCAGGTACAAAAAACACCGCACTGGGGTCATATAGTGTATCCATGTATATTTACCTTTTTTAAAAGATATTATGGAGAGAACATGTGGAGACAAATGTTTATTTAAATTCAGTGATGTAGAGATGCGCCTTTTTTACTATGATTCAGAATATACAGATATATATAATTATTAGTGCAAATTTTTAAAATAATTACAATCTATATGAAGACAAATGAAGCTTAATATTAAAATAACTGTTATTGTATTTGAATGAGATTTTTTAGAATTCAGTGTAGTTCCTTTTGGACTTTATGTTCCAGGATGGTGTAAAATTAGTTTAGAAATGATAGCTGAATCTGTTTCATTATGTAACTGCCTATTTCATTTAATTAAATCAGAGATGCATGTGTTCCAGTCTGTTATGCCACTGTTAATATGCAAGAATCTACTTGTAAAAGCACATAGATACATTGGCTATTGTTTGACAGCAACACCGGCGAACTCCTGCACCTTGGAACATGCAGGTTCCCAAGAAAACTTATTGTTGTGTGTGTGGATTTTATATATATATATATATATATATATATATATATATATATATATATATATATATATATATATATATATATATTTTTGTA
>JAAGVU020000032.1:2968031-3000533 GCA_011763525.2 Mormyrus iriodes
GTTCCCAAGAAAAATTATTGTTGTGTGTGTGGTTTTTATATATATATATATATATATATATATATATATATATATATATATATATTACTGTGGCTCAGCAGTGAATGGAAATCTGTTCTAGGAAATAGTCCTGCTGTTGTTTCTGTACTGTTCGGGCTTGATTGCCACTAACTATTTGTTAATCGCTGCTTTTCACGGCCAAACATGATCATCTGAGCAAGTGACGTGTACTAGTAATCATTTATTGTGTAGAATTTCTGCCCTTTTTGCCAAACTTCTAATTGCTGAGGTTCGCCTGTGCTGAATACACCAGCCAAGCTTAAAGGAAGAATATAATTAAGACTTCAGATCAGTAGTACTTCAGCTATTTTTATGAACAGGCATTTTTCCCTCAACTTTAGCTTGTATGGTGAAAGAGTGCCTGGAACAGCTTCAATAGGCTTTTTTGTCTTTATTAAGGAATTACCTGTAGAATCTTGATTGATTATGTACTTATTCCGTTCGTTATGGTTGCTGAGAAAAGCTCATTGATATAGCTACCAGTGAGGTTTGTGTGAACGAGGCATTGGCAGGTACTGACTGCACACTGCACAAGGCACGTCACATCTCACGTTTACACGTCAGCAGAGAATTAAAGCATAATGGCGTGATGAAGGTCAACCAGAGGATGAGTGATGTGGGGCTTTGGCTGGAGTCAGAGACTAGGAACAAGACATTATAAATGAACACACAGGTCTTTTGTTGGGAGCTGTTGGAAGATGGACGGTTCATTTCATATTTATTTGTTTATTTTTATTGTGCGGAGACTTTTCAAGAGGCGGGTTCTTGACTGGTGGGGGTAGGGGGTCAAAAAAAATATTTTGACCAGGTTGCAGTTTAAGTTTGGTGATCATCTGTGATGAAAATGTGCATTGAAGAACAACAAGGAGGTGCTGTTGATCGTTCAGGCAAAAGGGCCGGGTGCTCAGGAAGGCCCAGCAAGCCACCTTGCACGTCCCTGTTTGCTGCTACAACATAAAGCACTTGTTCTTGGACACACATTGGGATGTCTTGGGGAATGTCCCTATTGGAAGTTTCCTCATATGTATTCTGTCAAGCACTCCAGGACTTCAGTTTTCTCCCAAAATCAAAATACTGGCATCCCACCCAGGGTGTCCCACGCCACATCCCACGCAGGGTGTCCCATGCCTCATCCCACATTCCATGCTTCTTCCCATGCAGGGTGTCCCATGCCTCATCCCACATTCCATGCTTCTTCCTATGCAGGGTGTCCCATGCCTCATCCCATATCCCATGTCTCATCCAGGGCAAAAAGGATGAGTGGACGAAATGCTTGTCATGCTTATTTTTTTTTATATTGGAAGCTACAGTGTTTGGTTTTAGTCCCAATGGCGAAGGATGTACAGGCTTCATCCTCCATATGGAGCTGTGGACCAGTGATTGTCTCCATCTGGCCCCAGAAGTCCCCATCTTGCCATCACAATGGGGAATACTAATGCACCTCATCAAGAAGCCAGCAATTTGTTCCAACTTGCAGCTACCAATTAAGGGGCGACTTTCACCCCCAGTGTGAGCAAGCTGCCAGGCTGTAAGTCACAGAGCCCCAAGTCCAAGGGAGTGGCAATTACCCTCGGAGCACTGATGGCTGGGCCATGTCCAGGCAATGGCTCCCCATATCTAACGCCACTTCCTCAGTGTGGTATTCCTTTAATCACACGCTGATTATGATACAAAGGAAAAAGGAAACACGGTCAGCGCTAAACCAAAAGAAGGGGAAATGGCCCTAAGCTGGACGATTGGAGATTCGGGGATCTACCTCAGTCACGGTTTATCTTATACTACCTGCGATCCATTCAGCAAGGAATGACGCGTTACTTACAGTACACCATATTGTTCTGACTGACAATGCTGAGGTTTTTAATACACAGAACCCCCTGACCCAGGCCTGTGCTGGGGGGCATCCTGCACTTTTATTTAAAATGAAACCAAGCAAAATAATTGATCCCTAAAGGGGAGCGAGACATTAGATGCTTGGTGGTATAAAATGAAAGAATTTACTCTTGTGTGCTTCCTGAAAATGTTCTTCAAAGGGGAATTATTCTGGGATGAACCGCTAATCTGTACATGAATGGATCTCTTTAAGAAAAGATAAATTGAAACTTTAACAGCTAATGGAAATAAAAGTGGATACATTGTTCTCTAGCTTAAACAGCCGTCACTGGGGGGTTCCCACTAAAGCCCTGCTATATGTTACAGAAGCTAATTAAAGCACATACAGTAGCTTATAGCGCTGCTTTCCAATGATAACGTTCTTAACTCCAATATCTCCTTCCTCGGTTTTCACCATTAATACAAAATTTACGTCATGTTATTCTGCAATTCATTAATCTAATGGGCACCGTCTGAGGTTAGCACATTGCCTGCGATCAAACACATACCAATTATATTCTTCACTTGAAGGTGTGGTGGGTGAAATTATCCACTGGACCACAGGCAAACCTGAAGAGAATCATGCTAGATGATCGTCATGTGGCAAGAGAGACACGCTCTTTTTGATAAACCATTTCGGCAGCTTGATCATTGACAGAAGGACGTCAGTTAGATTTACAGTTAATTCGAAGAGGCCATACCGGCTTTTCGGCCATGTTTCCAGGCTTTGAGCTCTGTTTGGCTTTCATTATGGTGCAACTGAATTGTTTTGCAATAAGAAATCAATGGTGTTTTATACGTCTACAAGCCTAACACCGCCATTGTATGCACATGTGGTTTAATCATCTTAAAAACACAATATTTATCATACTTTCTGTAGTGTAAGGTAAGCTAGTGGTGTGGGACAGGATAATCTATAATTTAGTTACCTGATTGCTTCCAGCCTCACTAATCATATTACTTGAATTAATCTCAGTTAGGATAACCATCTAATCCATGACATTATGAGCTATTTCAGGTTTTACAAACTACTTTAAACCTGAAAGGCTCCTGTTTCGGCTAAATAGTTCAATTCTTGTGCTTTGACTGGCTTGTTTCCTTGATCGAAAGACTCATCCAACTGTTTCACAATAACATTAGTGACACATGCCTGATTATAGGAGACTGACAATCAGCACACAGCAAGAACTCAGTGCTAAAGTGAAATCCAGGTCTTTTAAATTGAAAAGGCCATTTACAAACCCTGTCCCAGCTCATAGTGTCCCCCCCGACATGGACTAGGTGGTCAGCGGGTTTTGCTGCATTATATTAACTGATTGACTGGCTGAGTTTGAGAGCATGTCTTTACTAATGCAATTAACTGATTTTGGTTTTAAGCAGTCACCCTGGAACTGAGGGCTTCTTGTGTACAGCACCGGGTAAAAGTCTCAGGCAGTCAAAGGAAATATTTAAAGCTATTTATCTTGGTGATAAATATATGTATTACAAAAATCACAACTTAACATTAGAGCACATGCAAATTAACAGCAACACATTCAAACACTAACAAGAATTTCTTATTTTCTCCAAAATGTTTCTGCTGACATGTTGGATGGCTACAAGAACACCGTTTCAGTTCCCAAAACTCCCCTCGGGGGAACCCCAGTCATTCAGTGTATTTGTTGAATTTGCACCACCAGCTCACTTAATTAAGATTTTATTTTTTTTTAAAGTGCGTCAATGTATTGGATGGTTGCTGCAGATGCTGGGTGACTTTGGGAGAGGTTGTCAAATGGTTAAGCTGACACACTTTCCCAGACATAATACCAGTGTTACGCCAACATGAAGATCATTTAAGCATCATTTTGTCTGACGGCATAAGACTTTTGTTCAATACTGTATTCTTTTATACATGATGAAAAATAAGGGCCTTGCTTGTTGTAAAGTTGCACGTGTAAAATAATCTGTCAGTGCATTGAAGTGAGTACGGGTCCAGAGGGCTGGATTTTAGAGGCTATAGAATGTGGGTATTGGGTGTGTATTCAGCTCACCATTCCAGGGAGTGGCGTTCCCCACACAGCAGCATATGCAACTGCCTTCAGCTGCGTTTTCCTTCACCCCCCCCCCCTCCACCTAATGTACAGTCGGACACGGAGTTCTGGGACAAGATGCAGGCTGAGTGGGAGGAGTTGGCTCGCAGGAACTGGCTGACTGAGAACGAACAAGCACAGATCCCTTCCAGCGTCTCACCGCATGAGAAGGTGCCTCGCTCAGCTTATTGTGATGGTCTAAACCAGGAGTTCTCAAACTTTTTTAGGTCCACATCAGATTTTTGTTCGAAGTCAGAGATGCGGAACAATTTTCAAAAACAAAACAGCATTTGACGAACTTTAATGAATTATCAATAACTTTATATATAGACATTAATATATAATAATAAAGGAAACTCAAAGATTGGTTTAAGGCACACTGATCTTTTCGACTGTCACGGGGGTGAGATTATGACGAGTTATGTGTGTGTGAAATTTGGTGGTTCCACATTGTATTTTTCTTCTTCAAACCTCGTTAAGCCTTTTTACGTTAACAGTTTTGATTAATAAGGTGAATTACAGGTTGAGTACAGATTATCTTGTGGTTTGTTCCACATCCAGACCATGGTCCAGACTTTGAGAACCCCTGGTCTAAATAATGCTTAGTGTGTGACAATACAACATTACGTCTCCCTGCCATTCGCCCATACATCACCAAGCTGATATGTAATTTGGTAGAAAACGCTGCGGAGGTTATCATGATTGAGGAATTACTCTGGCATGTAAAGATCAAAAAGTTAAACATTTTAAAATGATCCTCGAAACTCTTAGGCTTTGACCTGAAGTCATGTACTTTTGGCACGTTTAATTATATGCTAATGTTTCCACTGTTTGTTGTGTTTTGTTTTGATTGTGTATCAATTCCCCATGGGTTGCTAGGGCTACTATTTCCACACGGATAACCCATACAAAGACTGGCCCAATGCCTTTGAGGACGGGCATAAGAAGGCTCGTGAAGGGGACCTACCCAACGCGGTTCTGCTCCTGGAGGCAGCCGTCCTGCAGGATCCACAGGACTCTGAGGTGAGCTGAGGACACGTCCCCTGCCAGTCAGGCCTTCCTCAGCTTGCCTCTGGGCACAGACCTGTTTCACTTCTATTTGGAGTAATATGCACTGATCATACCGTGGCCCAGAGACTCCCGGCAGTGAGCGACGAGAGGGACAGGTGATGTTCACTACGGATATTTACCCTGGCACAGTGTTTCCCAACCCAGTCCTTGGGGACCCCAGACAGTCCATGTTTTTGCTCCCTCCCAGCTCCGTGCTGGGCAAACATGTAGACTGTCTGGCAGGGAGCGGGGAGGGAAGAAAAACACGGACCGTCTTGGGGTCCCTGAGGACTGGATTGAGAAACATTGTGCTGAATAAACACTGCCCTTGCAAAGACCAGCCTGGATTTATCTATCAATAAGACTGACTGATCTCTTTAGAATAAGTAAAAATAGCAGTTTCTATATTAATTGCACTATAAAAAGATGCTTGTTGTACTTTAAGGTTTGCAAGCCTGTTACAGACTGATGAATTGGCTCAATGTGTAGCATGGTTGCCTCACACACCAAATATGGGGGGGTTTGAACCCCACCTCTGCTTGGCACTGATGGCCAAATGAAGCATCATCAACCATTGGCTGTATTTTGTGACCCCAATAGGTGGTGCTCTTGACATGCTTTGAGCCCTTTTTTGAACATAGAGCACCATCTAGTGGGGTCAGAGAATACAGCAAGTGGTTCATGAAGCTTCATTTGGCCATCACTGCTGCGTGAGTTTGCATGTTCTCCTTGTATGTGTGACAGGTTCCCTGCCACAGTTCAGAGACATGCATTTCCTATACTCTGTGTCTGGGTTTGGACTCCATGATGTTATGTAATCCCATCCAGGGTGACCGCCAGCCTTGTACAAAGGCTGCTTAGGATGGGCTTCAGTTCCTCCTGGTGATCTTTCCAGGATAGATGAATAGATGGAAGTACATTACAGTTTACAATTCCAAGAATATTTAGTTGACTGTGCTCTTTTTCTAGTAAAAGTCATCCATTTCCCAATATGAATAATTTGATTTGAATCGTACTCCTGACGTGATTAAGCAGCAGTCTCTTCTGCATTAGAGACCTTGGGGAGATTTCGTAAGCCCCTCGTCTCTGCTCATCTCAGGAACGTTTCATTAATAGCATTTTAATGTATCACTAATTGAATCTGAGAGTCACAACATGGAATCATGTGCTGTCCTGATTAGCTCACGGGGCATAGCCGCGGCACGGTGACGGCTCAGCATTCCCTGTGGTTCTCCATCACAGCTTCTAGGGTTTGTTCCAGACCCAGACAGAGCTGTTTGCTGGATGGTCCTGTCTTGCAAATATTGCGCAATTGTGAAATCAACAAACACTGCGGGTCAGCTTTTACATCCACCCAGTACTGCTTAGCCGAAATATTCTCACTCATCCCAGCTCTAGGTCCTGTCAGTCAGAGATGTTGAATCATTATGTTTTTCCGGCAGATTTTTACGTTGCTGGCTGGTCTAAATCAATTATGCTAATTTTAAATTACAATAGCAGACCTGCAGACACAGGAAATTAAACTGATTTCTCTTCTAGTTTATCCATTGTTTCCTGAAATGTTTCTCTGGTTTATTCATTATTATCATTGAATTTATATTTTTATTTTGTTGCATAGCTAGATCTAAAGGACCAACATACACAAAATCAGAATTTATTATTATCAGTTTTTAAATTTTGATACAATGTACTGTATTGTACGTAAAACCCTTTGGGTACATATAGACTTTCAGCGAGTCATGTTACATAAATTATGCTGTGGCTGGACTTTGCCTCCTGGGACATGCAACCAATCTAATGAGTCACACCAGGCAGTTGACCTTACCTTTCAGAGCTAAGTCTTGCTTTCTCCCTAGGCTTGGCAGGTTCTGGGGACCACGCAGGCAGAGAACGAGAATGAGCAGGCAGCCATTGTCTCCCTCCAGAGGTGAGGAAGTGTTACTGCATGACATTTTTCAGCACCTTGAGACGCCCATCAGGCCTATCTGTGTGTTTTCGCTCTTAAGTATAAAGCTGCACCATAGCATGTGCATGTATGCAAGGAACAGAGTGTAACTGAATATACCTTCTTCAACAGAAAGATTTGATCGTACCTTATTACACAAACAGACTGCAGTATATACTTTTGTTCAAACATCCAGCCATCCATCTTCTGCTGCTTATCCGGGGTCAGGTCGCAGGGGGCAGCAGTCTAAGCAGGGATGCCCAGACCTCCCTCTCCCCAGCCACCTCATCCAGCTCCACCGGGGGAATACCAAGGCCAGCCAAGACATATAATCTCTCCAGCGTTTCCTAAGTCTGCCCCAGAGGCCTCCTCCTGGTTGGTCATGTCCAAAACACCTCCCCAGGGAGGCATCCAGGAGGAATCCTAGATAGAAACCGGACCATCTCAACTGGCTCCTTTCAATATGGAGGAACAGCGGCTCTACTTTGAGCCCCTCCCAAATGTTCGAGCTCCTCACCCTATCTCTAAGGCTGAGCCCAGACACCTTCTGGAGGAAGCGCATTTTGGCCACTTGTATCCGCAATCTCATTCTTTCCGTCACTACCCAGAGCTTGTGACCATAGGGTTCTGGTTAGGGTTAGGGTTAGGTGAGGGTAGGAGGGTTAGGGTTAGGGTTTCGGTTAGGGTTAGGTGAGGGTAGGAGGGTGTTCACTTGCTGTTGTTCAGAGAGTTATAGAGTCATATTCATCACCCATCCATTCCTGAAGCACAAGCACTGAATTACCTCCTCGGAGATTTTTATCTGACTTGTAAAAAAAAAATGAATACTGCCATGCTGGGCTGGTCTTAAAATACTGGTGTACGGATTACCGATGCGATGTGTAATGACACTACCTTAGCAGGGCTACAAGCTTTCAGGAAAGTTTGGACATTTAATAAATCTTATATGCACATCATTTATACATGGCAAAAGGCCTGCTTGGATTCATGTCCTTTTCTTTGCGATCGATTGCTGGGCACGATCTACAAACTATTCATTATCCAAAATCCAGTAACCGCTTCAAGTTCAGGCACGTAGCACTTGCTGTAAAACACAATTGTTGTTGATTATCATCCTGGAGCGGACACTGTATACTGGACATGTTATGTTAGTGGAAAGAGAGGATGGCAAAGGTGAAAAGCATGAAGCAGACTAAATGTCTCCGCTTTTTACTTAATTGGATGTTGGAATTATCACTGGGCTATGCAATATAGCTGTGCGCTGTCAGATCCGCCACAGTGTGTACATTATTAGTTTTAATCTAGCACATAAATCACGGAGATCGTGGCGACGAATGCTTCTTTCAGAGTCCCAAGGGGAAGG
Source organism: Mormyrus iriodes (assembly GCA_011763525.2). Lineage (NCBI taxonomy): Eukaryota > Metazoa > Chordata > Actinopteri > Osteoglossiformes > Mormyridae > Mormyrus > Mormyrus iriodes. The sequence continues at coordinate 2,976,388 of JAAGVU020000032.1, forward strand.
AGTCGCTGTGGCATTATTTAAATGCTAATGAAAGCTCTCACATAGCACCTACAAACAAAGGACTGAATATCCAAGGCGGTATAAAAAGCCCAAGGAAATCATTTGCGTTTAAGCCTCAAAATGCCAGCTGATGTATTCTATTATAGTGGCTGCGCTGGAAGATAAGAAGGGAAGGGTCTCCCCGGCCTTGCTCCCAGACAATGAAGGACAGTGTGTCAGTAATTCAGGGAGGCCATGGCTAATTAGTCTTTGTCGGCCTGGCAGTCTTATAGAGGTGCTCCCCACCTGGCTCTGCTTGCAGGTGTCTGGAGCTGCACCCCAACAACCTGCAGGCACTGATGGCGCTGGCCGTGAGCCTGACCAACACGGGAATGCAGCAGGAGGCATGTGAAGCCCTCCTCGGCTGGCTTCGGCACCACCCGAAGTACAAGTACCTCCTGAAGGCGAGGAGTCATGTCGGGGGCTCCCCAGGGTCCCAGCGCAAAATGCCTTGTGCCTCCAGCACGGGCAGGTATGGGGTCATCGTGCGTTTGACCGTGTGGTCCCCGGGACCTGCCGGCATCCGGACCGTCCCCAGTTTAATACCAGCTGTCTTTTAATGATATTTCATTTGGCTGTACTGCAAATTAGTGAATCTTCATGAACCATTTGCGATATTTTCTGACCCCACTAGATGGTGCACTTGGCTTGCTTTGAGGCATGCTTTGTGCCCTTTTTTGAATAGACAGCACCATCTAATAGGGTCAAAAAATATAGCAGATGGCTCATGAAGCTTCATTTGGCCAGCACTACTGAAAATGTCATATAGGTGTTATGTCTCGACTATTAGGTGCCAGACGGAAATGTTGTCTGTGTTTTAAAGTGTTACGGGTACCTTTGTGTAAATAAAACGCTTTGTGTGTTATGTTGCTTCTTGTGCAACAAAAGGTCAGCTTAAAAATGTTGATAGCATTTTGCTAATACATGTGCCATCTTGCTAATCTGCCCATCATTTGGCTGATCTGCTCATCTCTGCTCTTTTCCCCAGCACCCTGCTGGCAGATGTGAAGGAACTGTTTTTGGAGGCTGCCCAGAAGAATGCAGATGCGATTGACCCAGACTTGCAAACCGGCCTGGGTGTGCTCTTCAATCTCAGCTGCGAGTTCAACAGAGCTGTGGAGGCCTTCAACAAAGCTCTGTCTGTCCGACCACAAGTAAGAAGTGGCCCTCAGGCCCACCCAGCGCTGCCGGTCAGACCCGATGTACCTTATTAAAAACAGTCTGGTTTGATTCATTCACCTTGAAAATCTTGTACAGCTTCACAGTTGATCGTTTTTAAATCTTTTCACCAAAGTTTAGGTTTAAATTTGATATCCTGCACAATAACACAATAGTATGTATGTCCTTATACTTTTGGTCAGACACCAGGTTCCTTGACCACTACATTGCAACAGAGGTGGAAATTTCAGGTTCAGAAAGTAAAAATCCAGACCAAGATTTGATTTCAACCATCCGTTTAGTACTCTGTGACTGTGACTCTTATACGGGTTGACTGAATGAAACATTACGGACCTGAAATTTCCACCGCTACTCTGCCAGAGCCTAAAAGCTCCACTGGAGGATCTACTATACCATACTAGAGTGTGTATTTCCAACATTTTTCAGTGTTAATATACAGCTACTTAAAACAAAAAGAAAAAATGCTTTGGATAAAATCTTTAAGCTGTGCTATGCCATTTCTACCACCTGCATTTCTTCCTGTGGGATTCTTTTCATCATATAAGCTGTAAGTTTTGGTTTATAGTCATAGCAGGTCTTTACAGAACTGTATATTGACACTGGAAAAGGAAATGCTGAACGCATGTAAGTGTAACACAAACAATTTGTGTATGATCCATAACTCACGCGTCGTAACCCAGCTGTTACTGACATTGCTTATCACATTTGCATAATACGATCCTGTGTTGATCAAAGCAGTGCCTCGACGTTTCTCTAGGACTACCTGCTGTGGAACCGCCTGGGCGCCACGCTGGCGAATGGGGACCGCAGCGGGGAGGCCGTGGATGCCTACACCAAGGCTCTAGAGCTACAGCCGGGCTTCATTAGGTCGCGCTACAACCTGGGCATCAGCTGCATCAATCTAGGGGCCCACAGGTCAGTGTGGTCAAGGCCGCAGGGAAGCATGGGAACACACAGCAGCACAAAATTGATTTTGCCGCGTTCGATCTGTCCCTGGGTCAGCAAAGGAGGGGCTTGCGTTTCACTTCTTTAACCAATCATAGTCATCATCGTATGACATCACCACATTAATTAAAACCAGTGTTTTCTGTTAAGCGGCAAACTACTGTCAAGTGACCTGGTGGCTAGATGGCTGAAAGTGTTGAGTTTAAAAATAAGAAAAAACAGACAAATGTGATGATGTCATACGATGAAGACTTTGATGCTGGGATGTCCTTGCAGCAATATGCATTGAAGGATTGTCGGGAGTGAATTATAGGTCTGCGATAATACTTTTTACTGCCATCTCGAACGAGGTCATGGATCTTTTGTTTATCTTTGACAGGGAGGCAGCCAGTAACTTCCTCACAGCCCTTAACTTGCAGAGGAAAAGCAAGAGTCGGCAGCTCTCTCACCAGGTCATGTCTGGCAACATCTGGGCAGCCCTTAGAATAGCTCTCTCCATGCTGGACCGGCCCGAACTCTTCCAGGCTGCCAGTATAGGAGACTTGGACCTTCTAATGAAGGCCTTTAACCTGGACGTATGAGAAGGATTCACTGACCACAACAAAAGCCAAGCATCCAAAGCTGGATATATATTTAAAGGAAATATATACATTTTTTTTTCATATTAAAGCCGACAGTTTTGTTGAGCACTTTTTCAGTCCTCGGTATGTGCTTCAAGAGGAATAGTAGTGAAGGATGTACACTATTTTCTTGAAGAGCACAAAGACAGGTGGGAATACGATATGCCTTAGATAATAGACTAATAATGTACAAAAAGAAGCTCTTACAAAAACTGGGCATTTCTGCAATTCTGAAATTGTATGACCTGACTAATCCAGTTACTTCCAGTGTGCTTTGCTAATTCAGTAAATGACAATGGAAGATGACCTGTGTAGTACAATGAAATACTGCCGATTTGAATTCCCATTATCCTCATTAGGACCCTGCAACGTCTTGTATATACAAGATGGTCAACATTTTTGCTTCTGTGACCTGTTGAGTGGCAGGTACTGCATAGAAGGCATTTTTCACATCAGAAAAGTTAACTCCATCTCTCTGGGGACAGCAGGCTCCTTCCTCTCAGGCTCTGTACTTTGGATTTCTGCCAAGAGCCAATGTAACTCTCTCCGGGCCAGTTATTCACACCCCCCCTTCTTTGTTTGGACCAAGCTGGCACAGCGAGCCTTCCTCCGAAGCATGCCGGGTCCTGGCTAATTTGTTACATCATTTACAGTACAGGCATTAACTGGCTCGTTGTTTTTCATGTACTTTTTCCAAAGGAAATCATTCTTATTGACCTCATCCTCAGGGGCTTATGTCTTAAGCCCTAGGTTTGACGTTTTTTCCAGACAACTACTTCCTCGCATACTTCTAACGAGCCACGTGGTGAGCTTGCCGGATTACACTGACTCACAAGCCACTGTGCTACAAGGAATTTCAACTAACCTTTTACTTTCAACAAACTCTTATCAAGTGCTGAGTAACGGGGCTATAAATCAGTTTGAAATGATCATAGGTCATCTCATGGAAGTAATGGTCAAAGGTATTCTGTACCAAAACAAAAACGGTCAATAAAACAATGACAGAAATCATGTTTAGGCTTGTTCACGATGTAGCAAAACAGTTCAGCTTCCAAAACAAATGAGACACATATTCCAATGTGTTGTAATATGACTACAATGCAATCAAGTTACTCTGCCATGTTATGGATAATAACAGTTTAATGGATAGACGAGCATTTCTCTGAAAAGGAAAAAACAACACAGAGCCTAATTTTTCTGACAGTTAATCACTGGAATTAGCTATATGTAGAAATGGCTGAAATTGCATTTTTTTTGTCAGCTTCTAGGTGTTGAAAATGCACATTAGCAATAGGGTTTCACTTGCATTGTACACTGCATGCTCAGATGGAGAGGTAATACGTTTGAGTTTAAGAAGCTATGCAAAGAGCACTTTATGGTGCAGTCTTTCAGCTTGATTCCACTAACCAAAAAAAATTTTTTTTTTAATAAGGTGTGCTATGCTGGGTTTTATTCCATATCAACCTTTTTGCTTCAATTGAGCTGGATGAATATCATTTGAAGGGATGTTAAATTGAATTTGCGCGTTATTTTCTGAAAACTGTTACATGTACAGTTTTCTTAATCAAATTAACCATGTGGTAGTAAATTGCAAATAAAAATATGTACTGAACTTGATTTTGTGAAATCAAGTATTGATTTACATAGTTATTCAATGGCTAAGAAGTAAATGTAGATTGGTGAAATATTGGTTGAATAACATTGTCTCTCCTGTCTGTTAAAATTTTTGAAATGCCTTTTGAGTTTTATAATTTTAGGTATAATTTTGGCATCAACGCTATGGGAACATTTTAGCAAGTCTGGAATTAACGCATTTAGTTTAACATGATTTGCTCTGGGCAATTTGTTCAGGAGCTCAATCAAAGCAAAAAGGTTAATTAATTAAGAATTTTGCTGGTTCTCATTCCAGCAAAAGCTTTTGCCCAGGAGGACTGGAATCTGTCTGCCTGATGTACTACACTAATAACCAATATGATGAAAGCTATTTCTGAGCACTAAAATATCAAGGCATATTGTAGAGTTGTGTAAACTTTTTAAAATAAGCGGAGCCTCCATATTTTGTAAACTTTTGGTTTGACACAAAATCTATGGATGCAATTTGGATGGATTGGGGTGAGACCGATTTATGGTGGTGTTTCGCGCCAGCGTCTGTCAGGTGAAAGTCTAGGATGGTCGGTTTTACATTTTTTATGGGTAAAATTTGTATGCTTTATCGAATATGCGTCCCGAATATGCGCTGTGTATGCAAAAATAAACCGTAGTACTTAGTAGAATATGTTGAATTTAATAAATCCAACCTATTTTACAATGGCCATTGAAAAGTCACTGAAATTGAAGCCAGCTTGGTTTGAGGTTTTTAGGGTGAAGACCTGAGACAACCACCTATGGCAGAGAACCACTGTGGTCATGTTGAAACATCAGAAAGTCAAAGGTGTGTTTTGGGCATAGAACATATGAGCCCCCCCCCCCCCATCTATATCATTTCTAACTCCAATGTAACGTAACTGTAAATTAAGAATTCTAACTGCAGAAAAAAATTAATTAAACCAGTATGTAAGCAGTATGTGACCATGTCATGGAAATGTGTTCTGCATGCCCCTTAGAGTAGATCACGCCTTATCAAGAAGGGACTGTACCAAGCTGGCATGTTGCTCTCACTGTGCATTAAAGAGAAACGCGTTCCTGCCCTCACGGCCCGTGGACCCTCTGTAAGTCACTTTCAGATTCCCCACGGCCACATTTGTGAATAGTTCCTGCAATTTGATTTCAAATAATATCATGGCAACTGAATTTTTTTAAATAGGAGATTTTAGGCTTACTCTTGAATTCTGCTGTAGAGTAGTGATGCGTAGATTTAGAAACCGAAAGACCTTTTTTCTTAGGACTTTACTTGTCCTATCTCAGGTGTGGTAACTTAGCTGCAAGCATGCTCCAGAAAAGTCCGTACTATGAAGGCCGCATGCCTGATGTATGTTTATTTTTAAAATCCAGTATATTTATAAGCATGGAGTTTCCTTTTTTGTATTTATATACTTAATGATATATATCTATAGCAGATTATAATATTTCTCATAATGCACTTTTACTCTTCCAGTATCTGTATTGAATAATGAAGAATTAAATCTGCTTTTACACCTAGACATAGAGAGCTGTAAAAGCTGTATAGTCTGTGTATAATGGATGCTCTTTATTCTCTCAAGATACATTATTAGAGAATCAAAATTGTAGGTTTCAGGTATATTGTATGGATAGAAAAAGACTTTTAAAATAAAATGTTTCAATACGGACAGATTATATATGTCTTTAGTTTTTTTGTAACTGTATGTGTTTCATTATTGCATTTGGCTGTACTTAAGGGGAAACGATATGCATAATTTATCTATATGTATAATCAAATGCAGCCATCCCTGGCCCATCCACAGAACAGTGCAGGACTGGACTATGATCCCAACCAGTTTGGTTTTTCTTCCATTGCTCAGGATCCATTTTCGCACGTTTCACTGAAATTGTCACAATCAAACTTGAACAATTTGACAGTCAAGACCACCCTGAATCCTTATTAGAAAATTATTTCTTAAATTATTTCCATTTTTACACATATTAAGAGAGAAATATAAGAACCGGTTTCATTTTATAACTAGTAAACATTTTTTGAATATTTTTTCGGTGTGACCCATCAAACCTATTCACTTACTCCGATGTTTTCCTCAGTGCCCTACTTACCCTAATAACAGGTTTCATACCAAAGAATGACTGGTAAAAATGTCAACAGTTTGTAGTTTATTGAACCATCCTGATATTGCAAGTAAGAAGCACCAATGAGTTGATTTTCTTTTCACATACACACCCTCAATTGATAGTTACTTTTCAACACTGAAACAAATTGATTTCCATCAGCTTGTCACAAACAGACTGTTGACAGTGATTTAAAAAAAAAAAAAACTTGGCATGGTCACCTTTGGAAAAAATACCGTGAAATGAAATTAAATAGACAGCAAGAGGTGTACTATTCAAAGCGTCAGTTAAATAACCAATGGAAAGACCCAGGTCAATGATCACTGCAGGAGAAATATCACAGTGGAGAAGACAGATGGAAAACATCATTATGTAAACGAGAAAGGTGGGTGTGTGCTTGTGTGTGAAGGCCAAAATAAACTTGACAGAAGGCAGCCGTCGTCATAAAGGGCAGAAGAGTAAGAAACAACTAAGTACAAAACAAAACTTTGGATAGACAAAGATATGGTTTGCGATAAGCAATTATGATTCCGGTTTAAATCTAGACAATGTATATATAGAGAATATTATGAATCTGGCCTAAATACCGATATCATAAATTAAAATGTACAATATATTAAGCTACAATTGCACATATGTGAATTATATTTTAGTCCCTTTTCACATGTGAGATTCAAAATTCCAGAGGTCAGCATAATTGACATCATAGAAGCCCTTGACCCCGGGAGAATTTCAGAACCTTTAGTAATTTGATTTATTTTGTCCCTGTGGGGGACTGAAATTTCCGCACCTAATTTGGTATAAACTAGGGACAATTATAGAAAATAAACATGGCCACAAAATCCATTTGCTTTAACAAAGTCATTCTTGCCAAATCAGTTTCGCAAAATGAAATATATACATGTATGAGATGAATTAAAGGTAGACTTAACATGGCAAGCGCAATAAATCACTTCAGGATTTCTTTTGAGAGTAAACTGTCCAGAAATGTTTGATAACAGTGAGCACCAAAAGCAATACATTCAGTGGATATGTCTCTTACAGATTGGATCTGTACACAGATAAAGCCTCAGTTTGAGTAAAGAGCTGCATATTTGTCAGAAGAACCATCGTCCTCCTATTGTCATGGCATATTGCTATAGTAATTAACAAAGCACTGCTCGTTGTTGGATAGTAACTGTGTTTCATTTTAAAGGCTTTTGGAGAAAATGCAGCAATGCAGAATTAAACAAAAGCACTTCCTGCTTTGAAAAGATGTGTAATTATTTTAAATAATAGTGTAGTAAATATTGGCTGTCACATTTTGCATACAGATAACTGTGACCAGCAAGATAAGTTCTAAAACAAACCAGTGGGATTCCTCTTACAGCAATGTATCCTACTGTATGGCCATTGTAATGACAGATACTGTCATGTGACTTAATTTAAAGGGAGGGCAGCTATCTATCCACTGCAAAATATTAGCAATTTTTTTTTAACTGGTAAATGTCGGCTGTGTTTCACCTTTTGCAAATTATACTGCTTGCCATCTCTTCATCAGGAATTTCATTTTCTCAAAGCAACATATTAGTGGATAAAGTTTGAGAACAAAATGAAACGCAAGACTCAATTCTGTCATTTAGGTGTTTAAGATAAATGCCGCGGTTATTAATATTTAGGTCTTCATCCACAGAAAATAGTGTGTGTGTGTGTGTGTGTGTGTGTGTGTGTGTGTTGTCTTTTTTTAATTTATATCTTTTTTTTATAACATGGACTTACGTCAAAACATTTGGCTAATTGTCCTTAATGCTAAAAAACAAACGGTTTTCTATAGAATTTCAAAAATGAGATCCATTATCAAAATGTTGGTTTGGAAACATCTGTTTTTCATTAAAAATAACAGGGCAACTGTGTGCAACTAGATTGCAAACAAAACTGAATGCTTTTGTTTGAGCAAAAGTGCTCAGATATAAAACAAACATACCTTTGAAATCAGTTCCCAAGAAATGCATCTGAATGAGAGATACAGTCTGTGAATGAAAACCAAAGGGCAGACTTGAGGACTGCAGGGAAGTGAAACTCCAGCTCTCTGAATGTTTATGCCCAGTTGATGTGATACGCCCCCAGTACCATTTAACGTAAACTTTTGAATTTCTTTGCTTTTTCATGTCTTCTAGCACGACCACCCTTAAGACCCCCCTGGACAGCTTGCTAAATATACGATTCCCGCTAGCATAGGCACGGGAAGACATTTTGAAAAGTACTTTTATATCACTAGTTAACAATGGTAATCTTTTTGGAGGAATACTCATAAAGTTGCCTCTGAGCAATTGTGAGATTAATATAAATGCTTTTTTACTCCATTGATGAATCAGACTTTCAGCAGCCCTCCTTCTAGTGATGGCCACATGAAGCCTCATGAACCACTTGCTGTATTTTATGACCCCACTAGATGGTGCTATCTGTTAAATGAGGCTTCATTTGGCCATCACTGCCTACTTCCAGCACTACCGCCCACTAGTGTTCAAAAAGAATAACTTATTTTTGCACATACAGAAATATCACTCTGAGTCCACTTCCTCAAGAGCTGAATTGTTAAACCGATACGCTCAAAATGAGTCATATCCTTACGCATGAAAATATCTTATCTATAGATCTGTAGGCTTACAAGATATGTAATACTGTATCATTTGAGTTACTATTTCAGTGACCCAGATTGCACACATCGCTGTTTTTTTTACTGTCACCATTAGCACAAAAAAGTGAAAACAATGAAAAAAATGCCGTGCGCAATACTTTCTCCTTTGACCATGTATGCTTGGCAGCGTTTGACATCGATCTGTTGTGTCCACATGTCCTCCTTGCTGGTTTGGTTTGGCGTTTTCATTACTTTCGTTTGTTATATTTCCTCATTTGGGGCAGAAGTCAGTGGTACTTTTTTGAGGTTAGTGCGTGCGTATTCGATCTAGCTGCTAGACAGCCGATGGTAAAAGTAAATATAGCCCATGTCCTTTGGAGGTCTTTCTGACAGACAGACCTTGTGGTCGTTGTATATCACCCACCTACAGGGGAATAAAAGTCATTATTTATACACCAATTAATTTACAAAATAAAAGTCAATTAAAACAGCTTACTTGATTAATGTATCATATAGATCAGTGTTTCCCAATCTGGTTCTCGAGGACCCACAGACGGTCCACATTTTTGCTCCCTCCCAGTTCCCAGGAGCCAAAACGTGAACTGTCTCCAAGTCCCCGAGAACTGGATTGGAAAACATTGATCTAGGGTGCAAAAGTTTTAGAAATTGGGATTGCTGAAGATGAATAAATTAATCTTTGTAGTTCTAAATATGTAAGATCTGTCTGTTTAAAGATGCTTATTTACATTTTTCCAGCTTTATTGTAATAGATTGGATTTTATTACATCCCAAACAGCCAGCGTGCCGCAGCTCGCTTACCTTCCCTCCTTCTTAATGTGGCAGACGTAATGGCCGGACATCGTGGAGGTTCCCATGTGACTTATAAAAGCGAAAAGTTCATATCCTGTAAATGAGCGAAAAAAATAAAAAATGAAATGAAATTCATAAAAAGTTATAATGTAGCATATAAAGCACCATCTAATTCCAAAAATAACTGTCCATAAAAGCTTCTGAAGATATTTATGTTTGCTGTTCCACTGGAAGTTCCATGTGCAGATCTTGGTGAGGGCAAGATGGGCGACTGCCCAGGGAAGCGAGCTTCACACCGCTGAGTCCTACCTTCCGAGACAGAGTGGAATTGGACAATGAAGATTTCTGGGGGGGGGTGGGGGGATCGCACCAGCAAATCTAAACTCCTTCAAGGAGACATTTAAAGTTAAGCTCATTTAGCAGAATTGCCAAGTGTACATGTTTGATTATAACAGTCCTAGTTCAACTAGTGTTCACTATCCAGTGATATATGCTTTAAGGCCAGACATGTGATCAGGGCCGAAAAACGTACGTGGTAAAAATCAGTATTGTGCATGGTAGTGGATTTTCAACTGTTCTTTTTAATATTTGAGGTGGTTTTGAATAACACCTGTGATCAGCCTAAAAAGAGAACAGCTTCCCCTCAACAATTATTCCATCTTTACAGATCCAGAAAAGGCAGTTTAACCTCCAGTGGACAGTCAGCAGGCTGAATACCGGATAACAGAAGCCCCTTTGAGGTCTTTGAGGAAAAACAAGGACTAACAAGATAGCATTAACACAGTCTGAACTCCCTCTGAATTTATGAAAACTAGTGAGTAGGTTCTGAGATGTTAGACGTTGCTGAGAATTTACTGACAGCTGAAGCCAAGAACTGATCGTGTATGAGGAGACCGAGAGAAGCGGCATGAGACGGAAACGTAGAGCAGCGAAAAAGCTGCTGATGTTGGAAACTGAAAATTAGTGACAGGTTTATGTGTCACACACAGATTGTCCTGAACAGAATCACTAACCATCCCCCCAACAGACATTTCTGGGAACCCTAATTACATGCCTTTGTGCCACATTACATGTTACAATTTAAAACCTTCAGATAAAAGTCTTGTTTTTAAGTTTTGTTTCTGTTCCAGTTGCGGTCGCACTGGTAGTTTTCATTTTAGGTTTCTCTGGATTTCTGTGTTTTTTGACCTCTTGTTTTGTTTCTCGTTTTTGACCTCGGAACGTCCCCTGTACTCTGTAAGCACCTGATTACACTGCGCCTGGTTCTTGATGCTGAATAACGATGAGGCTTTTGGAACCTGAATCCTAGCTTGTAAGGGTCTCCCCGCTGTGACATAATGATTATTAACCTCTGCTACCTTCAGTCAGATGTTCTTCAAACACTTGAGCCCTTTGTTAGTAATTATGACTCATAACTGGCATTAAATTTGATTAACTTTGATACAGATAGCTATTAGAAGTCACAAATGTCTGGGAAAAAACAGTATACATGTTAACCAAGACAATTAAACCATGGAAGACAGTTTTTTGATCTGGGTAAATGTTTTCACCCATCATTGCCCTAAAAGGGCAAATGCCCCAGTCTACTAGAATATTCTTAATCAATACCAATGATAGGTGACTGTGCAGTACTGGTCAATAATCAGGCTATGTTACAATTTCTTCACCGATGGCCAGTATAATAGGCTGGATCCTTCAAATTGTATTAGATGTTTAATGCACATCGCTGTTGGACTGAAGCCTCACTTAGGTGATATGAATGCCAAATCCAGCCGTTAGGCATCGATTCTAAAAAAACTTTTAAGAGTCATTATGGTCTTGATTTCCATCTTAACAGCAGCAGATTTTTTTTAGGCATCTACATCTCCATCTCCAAGAAAGTTCACGGCCGTACACTCACGGCCAGGTCCGTCTTTGATCCTGGGCCCGGTTGGATCCTGATCAGGGGACAGCGTAGAGTCGCTGTGTGCGTTAGCGCCAGAGAAGGCATTGTCGTTGGGTTCTGTGTCGGCCATGTCAGAAACAGACCCAGTCTCCTCTTCACTGTCAGGATGCGTGAATATCCAGTCCAGAGCTCGCTCTAGGTTGTTGTTCTAAAAAACACAGTGAAACTGCTGTGAATGACAGCTTCTCAAGCCCCCCCATCTAGGGCATCCCCAGCCTCTGTCCTGCGTTTCCTGGGACTGGCAATCCATCGCAAATCCATAATAATACATAATACAGCTTCAGAATAAGATCGTTTAGGATTCTGATTGAACACAGACACTAACCCTGAAATACTGGCCCACGTTTCTTAATTATTTGCAGCTTGAGGTTTCTGAAGATAAACTGACTCTTGCAGCTTCTTCTAATTCTTGTAAATCCAGTTTATCATGATGAATGCTATGTATGGGAGATGTATTTATGGAAGGGCATGGTGGTGTGGTGGTTTGCACTCTTGCCTCACAGCTCTGGGACCAGGGTTCAAGTCTCTGCGAAGGCTCCATGTGTGTGGAGATTGTATGCCCTCCCTGTGTCATTGTGGGGTGTCCTCCAGTTCCCCCCTCCCCCCAGTCCAAAAACGTGCTGAGGTTAATTGGAGTTACCAAATTTCCCATAGGTATGAACATGTGAGTGAGTGTGCCCTATGATGGGTTGGTACCCCATGCTGGATTGTGCCCGTAGCCTCAGGGATAGGCTCCAGACCCTTGTGAAACTGAATAGGATAAGTGGTTACAGATTGGATTTATGGCAGATTAATGCAATATACAGTATTCCATCAAAATCTGCACCCTCTATCTGACTGTAATTTTGGCAGTACCAGACAATATGTATTTATTTAGAATTGAATACCCAATCTGGTATTTAACTGGCGTTAAACCAGTCTTTGCATTAAGTTCCCACGGTTGTTATATAGTGTCTATATTGAGAGTTTACTGTTCATTCATTAACGTTCATGAAATGCTATTTTGTTGTTGAAATGCATTACATTTACATTAGCAGCCCTCTGACAGAGAATGCAAACAAGTTTTTCACCCACATTGGACAAAAATTACACTAATGTAGTATAATAATGCACCAATGCAATACAAAAAGTCATATATCTCTCAGCGGTCTAATGTTCATCAAACTCACTGTGGCATTGAGGGCGCGGACAGCCTGGTTTCTGGGAAAACCCATGGACGTCAGGATGGCCACACTCTCCTCGGGGGGCTGACTGTCCGTGGACAGTGCTTGACTTGCACTGGAAGGGCCCGAATCAGAGAGGGAGGAGGCTGCTAATGGTTCTGCAAAGTCTGCAGGGGAGACATGGAAATTCCTCATCAGCACGGCGACCTTGAGAGCCAAGACCTTGGAAAGCACAGCAATAAGCGATGAGGAGTGGTTCGTATGCTGTGCTAAGGTAATACTGCACTTAACGCCGCCAGCGACAATCAGAAAAACATGAGAAATACCAGAAACAAAAATCTAGCATCAGGTCCTGATTAATGAGAGTGACACCACTACAGCTAACCGAGAGCTAGATATATTGCATAAATCCAGCTGATTTATGCAGCTGCAAATTTAAAAATTAACTAGAAATTAATACAGTTCTTACACTCTTCGCTACCCTCTTTACTGAACATCTACACCCAGCTGGAACTACTCACGCTATAAATAGTATGAAAAAAGGTCACTTGCTGTATAACTCTACCGTAATTTCAAAACACTGCCAAATTAAGGGTCAAAGCTTTTCTGAAAAAACAGTGAGCGGAAATTGTGTTACTATCCTGATATCCCACGGTCATTTCCTGATCATGTTGGATGTCGGCTCTTGTTTGGTGGTAAGTGGTAAAACTTGTGCCGTTTGAACAGCTTTGAACAGCTTGAACAGTGGGCTAACCTGGTGTACGTCATGCTGTTTCTTCTAGGAATCACATTAAGATTGAGGGCCTGGTGTAAAGCGTGAGGGACCTCATATTTCATTACTAACACTATTTGAGATGCTGAGATGTACCGCCGTGTCTCCAAAAAGAGTTGTCAAACTCCATGGCCGATTTTTAATTCCCGCCTGCGTTCTAGTGAGAAACTGTAAGCGACGTGTCACGTGGCTGTAAGCGATGTACTGAAGTTCTGTTACCAGACAGAGTGGGATGCAAATCAGATGGTAGAAGACAAAAATTTGACTAAGTAGGCTAAAGGTTTAATCGTGTTTAAAATATCAGAAAAGATGAAAAGGATGGGACCTTCCCATTAACCAGGGATCCAGTGCTATTAGCAAGCCGCAATGATCTGCTAGCAAAATGCTATTTTTACCACGGACATGGTGCTTAAAAACTTAACCTACACAGTTTTTTATCCCCATCAAAGCGTTTTGCCACGGACACCGTTGTCCATGTACGGACTGGTTGACGATCTCTAGTGATGCTGCTACTCAACATGCGTGTGACTATGCTCCAGAACCAGAACCAAAACCAGACCCAGTCCATGCAGGAAAATAAACTGCATCCCACTGATATTAATCAGAGCCCTTTATGAGGAAGGAAGAAGGGAGCAGGGGAACTCGGCTCCTACGTGGCACGGCCTGGCTGACAAGCCCGCCCCCCCAACCGTCTCTGTGACAAATGGCCGTGGCTCTATCGCACAAGCCTCGTTAGCGTGATGCATCGCACCCGCAGGCTCCCACATGGGCCGAGCGCGTTTCGGGAGGCCTTACCAGGCTCCTCCATGTGGGCTATAATCCAGTTGAAGGCCATCTCTGCCCCCATGTTTCCTGTGTAATAAACAGCCTTCCGACAAGCCTCCAGCGGAAAGCCCATCTCAGCCAGCTGCATGACGGCAGACTCGTCTATTTCTGGGGCTAAAACAGACACAAAACAGACACACACACACACACGCAATGCACTATTGTCAGACATACTATTATTAACATGAGAATGTTTGCTTTCAAATTCTGGATACTTGTAAGTATGACTGAAAAAGATCTTAAGCTGAATTATTATGACTGATACTAAAACGTTTTTAACTGTGAAGATGCTTAAAATGTAATCATTTACAGGAGTAAAATAACAAAATAAAAGGTATAACAGTATATTAATACTTACAATCTGCCATTGAACTATCTGTGGAAAAAAAGAGAACGTAGATGTGATTAAAACAAAAAAAAACAGACCTTTTAAAAAGCATTTGTAAGGCATCCGAGTCCTTTTGCTAGGGTTAATATAAGCTCACCCTAACCCTGACCCTGACCCTGACCCTGAACGAGTAGCAGAGGGTGCCAAGTGGAAGCTGGTGCTGCTTTCAGGGAGAAAACGCACTTAGCATTAACTTCATTACTTTTCATAACTTTATTCCCTGTGCACTGCAAGAACAATACCAAATCTCTGCCCCGGCAGAATGGGGAAAGAAGGGCGGCACATTGAATGCAAATTCACATTGTTCCTCACATCTGCTGCCACCATGTTAGGCATCCAGTCTGTTTTAGAGAATTATAGATACCATTAGCTCCACATTCTCACCCATATTGCTGTCCAGTCCTGCCGTAGCTGGCAGGGAGCATAAGGCTGGGGCGCCCTGGACGGGACTGCAGACCGTCATACAGCACAAACAGTCACTGTTATAACTGCGTGCTTTTGGAATGTAGGAAGCCCACACAGTGACTAGGAGAACATGCAAACTCCACACGCACAGGGCTGCCCTCCAGCCCTGAAGGTGTGAGGCTACAGGGGCACCTACGAAGCCACCATGCCACCCATAACCACGAAAATAATGAGAACACAATAGGCCCATTCAGAATAAAACAGGAAGTATCTGCAGTATTTCCTGATATCAAAGCAGAACAGGGCTGACATAAAAACGCATATATTTAGCGATGCATGCCTGCAGCTGAATGGGCACGAAATTCAATAGGACATCTTGAAAGTGGTTCAACAAAAAAATAAAAAGATTCCTGGAATATAATGAATGTTATATCATTATAAGTACCAGTTGTGCAGTACATCCCCCTGAAATACAAAACCCTCAGGAATAGACAGTCATACCTTAAGCAACTTGTTTATATATAAAAAATGCTGATAAAATCCAAAAAAAGCCCTGGGTCACGGTCAAGTGCGGTCCTAGGAGCTCCTGGCCGAGGGTCCCTGCACACCAGCGGCCAGCACACGCGAGCCCTGGGTCACGGTCAGGCACGGTCCTAGGAGCTCCTGGCCGAGGGTCCCTGCACACCAGCGGCCAGCACACGCGAGCCCTGGGTCACGGTCAGGTGCGGTCCTAGGAGCTCCAGGCCGAGGGCTCCTGCACACTGGCGGCCAGCACAAGTATTAAAGAGGAGCTTCATGTCTGTGTGCAAAAGCTAAAACAAAGTGGCGGAATCTAGTTGTCTCTGGTCCCTTACCAATTCTCTATAGAGGGGATGTAACCTATAGCAGGCTACTCTCCCTAAACCACTGGTTAGAGACTTGGTGTGCTTCTCAAAATATTGCCTTTGTCGATAATTGGGACCTTTTTTGGGAACGGCCTGGCTTTTATAAACAGGACAGTCTTCATCCTAATTGGAGGGGATCATTCATGTTATGCCAAAACATGGCAAGTAAATTACCTGCATGACTCAGAGCACCACCCAGGCCTCAGCCTTGCAATTTTAAATCGAAGGCTGTTTACTCTCCCACCTTTAGATCATGTCTGACCTTGACCCAGGCGCTCCACAACATGGCATCCCCTAACTATTTAGAGTTAGAGTTAGAGTTGAGTGAGCCTAGAAGGAATATAGTAAGTATTATTAGACCAAGACTTAGACCTAAACGTTCCACTGGGGGCTCTTGTGTGGATAACTTAATCCCACTAATAAGATTAAATGAGCCGCAACATAAACACAAATCATAAAATGTGCACTATTGAACGCTCGCTCTTTAGGAAGTAAATCACTTCTTGTCAGTGACATGGTTCTGGACACTGGTGCAGAAACCTGGCTCAGACCCACAGACACTATCCCTCTTGTTGAAGCCTCACCTGATGGCTTTAGTTTTGTGCAGAAACCACGTGGCTCGGGGCGTGGAGGCGGCCTGACAGCTATTTTTAACTCACTGGTAAAAGTTAAACCCAAAATGATAAAAGAATTTACAACATTTGAAGCAATGCTAATTCATATGATAAATAATCTACCCATTTATATCCTTATAGCGTACAGACCGCCAGGATCATACACTTCATTTCTCTACGGAATTCGGGGAACTTCTCTCTGACTTGGTTATCAACTTAGAGAATATTGTAATACTTGGAGATTTCAATATACATGTGGACAGAGACTGATGCCTTCAGCAAAAGTTTCCTGTCCCTCCTGAACTGTTTAAAATCATACACTAGATGTTCTTACAAACAGGAGTGCCGCAGATTGGAGCACAAATGGAAATCCACGGGTTTAGAAGTGTTCAGGTTAGCATGGTCCGACAACCTGCAACAATATAAGCAAACCCTTTACAGGGCACGTTCAGCCTATTACTCCAACCTTATTGATCGCAATATAAATAACCCTTGTTGCCTTTTTAAAACAATAGCTCATCTAACAAATAAGGCTGAACCTCTGCCACCGAGTAACTTCAGTAGTGAACATTTTATAAATATCTTTAATGATAAAATTACAAACATTAGGTTTCAAACATGTCCAAATGGTTCACAATTAACTCCAATGCAAACAGAATGTGAGTACGCCTTTAATGTTTTTGAATTAATTGATGAGCAACAGTTAAGAACTATTATAAATAAGACCAAACCAACTACTTGTCCACTGGACCCAATCCCCACTAAGCTTCTTAAAGAATCCCTGGGAGTTCTGGCAGGACCTGTAACTGCCATAATGAATGCATCCCTGTCTGCAGGTGATGTGCCTGACCAATTTAAAGTATCAGTAATCAGACCACTACTGAAAAAAACAAGTTTGGATCCACAGGAGCTCAGTAATTATGGACCTGTCTCTAATGTACCATTTTTGTCAAAAGTTCTGGAGAAGATAGTGGTTGCTCAATTTCAGTCATATTTAAAGACACACAGCATAGTGGATAGTTTCCAGTCGGGCTTCCGTCCAGGACACAGCACTGAAACTGCCTTAACTAAAGTCGTAAATGACATAACAATGACAACTGATGCTGGCAGCGCAACTGTGCTAATGCTTCTGGACCTTAGTGCAGCCTTTGATACGGTCGACCATTCCACCTTATTACAGAGACTCAAATGTGAGGCCGGGTTGTGTGGTATGGTGTTGAAGTGGTTTAAATTGTATTTGACTAATCGTTATCAATATGTTCAGGTGTCAAAAAATTATACTCCGTCGTCTATGTCATCAGTCAAATATGGAGTGCCACAGGGATCTGTGCTTGGTCCTTTACTGTTCTCCCTCTACATGCTGCCATTAGGTAAATCGATGACAAAACATAATGGTATCATTCTTATGCCAATGACACCCAAATATACATATCGGTCACGCCTAATGACTCCGCATCTATTGTGACTTTAGCTAAGTGCTTCAATGAAGTCAAGACCTGGATGGCTGAAAACGTATTATTATTAAATGCTCAGAAAACTGACATCATGTTGTTTGGTGGCAAGTCCATAGATTGGAATGCTACAATGTCTGCACTCCACTCCTGAGGGCTGAACTTTCCAGTCAGCAACTCAGCCCGTAATCTAGGAGTCATCTTAGATAGAAGCCTCTCATTCAAATCACATGTGGTTGCAGTATGAAAGGTAAGCCTCCTACACCTACGCAACATCACCAAACTACGATGATTTCTTACTATTCAAGACAGAGAAATTGATACATGCCTTTGTATACAGTAGGTTAGACTACTGTAATGCTCTGTTATCCGGGAGCACACACTGCACATTAAACACTTTGCAATCAAAGTGCATTCCGCGGGATGATGAACTCCTACCTCGAGTGTCTTCAGGAAGGACGATGGGTGGTGTGAGGTCAGGAAGCTCCTCTTCTCCTGCCTGCAGTCCCGTGGCACGGAGACGAGACAGATCTAGGAAGTCTGGTATGTCTATGGAGAGGTCTGTAAGGGAAGGGAACCACACACACACAGCCTCACTCAGTACGGTCGGTATGACGGCCTGCACACCGAAACACTGATGATTTAAGATCACAGTTATGAATTATGAACATTGTCATCTTCACATTCAATTGCATTTAGGGTAAAAAAGGAAAGGCAGGGCATGTTTTTCCATATAATAAGAAGGGTGATGTGTGGCTTAGCGGGTCATGAATCTGTCGCCATGAACGGAACGTTGCCAGTTTGAATCCCATGGTGGTCAAATGATGTGACCTTGCAAATGGCTCTGAACCTCATTTGCTCCAGAGGTGCGTGCACTGGCTGACTGTCCATTGTGACCCACGTGGATGAATAAAGCACCTGTACTGTCATTTTACAAAAAGTTTTCTGGAAGGAATAAAAACAGAACTGCCGATTTTCATGTAATCAGATGAAAGATGCACATCTGGGAAATATTTTTAAAACTCACAAATAAGGAGAAATCATCGAGTACATACTTGGTATTTTTGCTATTAGGAAATGTTGCATATTCAATATCACCTGGAATATTTAAGGCACAGTTAGTCAACTGCCTTTTTATTTTGCGTTTTCGGTGTTTTTAGCTCAGCAATCTCCAGTAATTCTGTTTTGGCAGAGCTGTTCAGGAGTACAAGAGGTTTCGCGGAGCTGGTATGAGAATGAATGCAGCGTTCCGGGGGTTTTTTTTTTGGCAAAAACTAAAACGTATTTTAATCTCCCTTGATCCACCTTTTTGTTGTATGAAGAATTTTATGAAGCACATTCCTCAGCACGTTTTGTGCCCTTGTCATTTAAGGAGGCAGAACATCACATAAGACAAGGGCTGTTTAGGTCCTACGCGTTGCATTAGCGCCCTCTGCTGGACACACATGTTCCTACCGGTGCCCTAATCACGGGCTATGAAGCATTTTAGAAGGTTTTAAAAATGGCTACGAGTACAAACCGAAAAGAATGCAAAATCATTGTAAATCTACAGGATTTTTTTTTTCTTACTAACGTATTATCCAGTATTATAGTAGGTTGAAAAAGGCTTTATAAAACCTTTATAAAAGGTTTTCCATAACTCAATCAGCGGCCCAACTGGTATTAATTCATGACAGCACCATGGATAAACAGGCAGATATCCAGCCTGGGTGTCAGAGGGTCCTCAGGAAAACCAAGCACACTAAAAGTCCTGGAAATAAATGGGATCATACTGGACCTTACGATGAATAGCATTTTAATATTAAAATTGTATTTACTGAGCAGTGGCTTGGATGCCATGCCTGTGATCAGAAGGTCACAGGTTCAAATCCCAGGGCTGGCAAACGGAGTTCACTGTTGGACCTTTGAGTAAGGCCTTTAACTCCCAGTTGCCCCAGGAACTATCTGACCCTTACTAAGTAATATAATGTAAACAACTGATGTCCCATCCAGTGCACACCCCAGCCTTGTGTCCTGTACTCCTGAGGAGAACCCCCCCCAGCTCTGACTAAAATAATTGTAGATTTTTTTTAAGTGCAGTATGCTTTAAATATGCTGACTTGCAATAAATTCATACATTAATTAAGATGTGCCCTAGAACATTAGATTCACAGTAGTGGCCTGTTATATAACCCAAATGAAAACACTGGCCTCCTGACACATACTCACCAATTTTCTTGGGCACCCAGTCAAGCCCAAATGTGAACTTCTTGATCTGCAGGACCAGATACTCAGGGAATGACACGAAGCGAGACGTCCTGCATAGAAATAGCGTTTGCAGAAGCTCAACAAAGTGTTCTTGGAAACGCTGATCAAAGTACCGACGAGAAACCTGGTCTGTTTGGCACTGTATGCAGGTTCGTTATGTTCTTACTGCTGTTTGCACCAGAATTTCCCCCTGGGATCAATAAAGTTAATCTTAATTTTAATCTAAATTTAACATGAGGGAAAAGGAGACAGGGAGGAAAGCCTAACCCACACCAGAAGAAACTTAAAGACAATTAACATGGCCTTCACATCCTCTCCCTGCATTCCCACATCATGGGGGCTCCTCGCATAAGGCGGACCTTATCAGATAGAGGGCCTCGCACACCATCCCACCAACAGACCCATAAACCTTCTGATGATGATTACCTACCACCGTGGGAGATAGACCATCGGACCCCCATTCCCAAAGCTACACCACGAAAACAAAGGTCCCCCCCCCGCCTCCCCAGAAAGGAAAGAAACATTCACCTTCATTACTGCAGGGAAGGTGCTGGAGAAAGAACAAGGAGCTAAGGATCTCGCCCTCAGTGATAAGAAGAGGCTCCCTGTCTGGGCGAATCTATTAACCCCCACCCAGGCCTAACCCTAACCCTAACCCTAAGTAACCAAACAAAAGACAAGAGTTTTACTATTTTCAGTTTTTTGATTGCAGTCACAGATTTTTTTTATAAAATTGAGTTTTCCCTTGTGGGGACCAAAAAAAACATCCCCAAATCATAATATATACATAACCCCCCCCCCCACACACACACACACACACACACACACACACACATACACAGACATCCTACGGTCCTGATGACTCTGACTTCTTACTCACCAACTGCAAAATAGGATTTATTCAAGAATCACACTAATAAATGTAGGCCAAATAGGAATAGTAGATCTTACTTTATAATCTCAATGGTATTATCCAAATGTACACAATCAATAGGCTTAGTTATTTGTTAGTTCACTAAGTTAACCTCTACCTCAATAACCATTACTGTTATACCTGTTAAACCTGGCAGAGCCCTCTAAAATGTAACCCAATGGTATGCATAAAATCAGTCAGAACGCAAGTGTGATGCGCTTTATATACTCATTACCCAGTAAGCACAGGCTGGCGGGTCTCTGGAACCTCCCAGGAAATACCTGCTAAAAGCTAATACCTGCTAAAAGACACTAAATCCACTCCCACTCAATAAAAACAATGAGGTATCACTTTGCCAGAGGGGTGACATATTTTATAATTTACTACTCAAGAACAAATCATGAAGTAATATAGTTCCTGCATGAAATACATTAACTTATGATTGATTAATGATGAATGGACATGGGATCAGTACGTAACTAACACTGAGTTTCTGGTTAATTAGTACATTACATAATAGTGCACTGCTGCATTATTTCTGCCCCTCAAGTAAAGTGTTACCAGCAGAGCAGGAAGAACAAAAACTAGCATAATAACAACAAAATTAAATAACAGTCAGAGGTGGGTAGTTCAGATCCAGAGAGTAAAAGTCCAGACCAAGGTTTTGTTCCAGCCAACCTGTTGCGTACTCTACAACTGTAACTATACTCAACTGTTTGGTTGTAACAAAATCTTGGTCTGTACTTTTACTCTCTGGACCTCAATTAGCCACCTCTGATGACGGCATATTTGAAAGCAGTTGTTGACCATTACAAGCGACTCTTCAGACCAGAAGCCCTTGCTTACTTCACTCCAGCTGACTTGGCCTGCAGGGCAGAGCTCCAGAAGTCCAGCACGTTCTCCGGCTCGGAGAACGCCTGCAGGCACGCTGTGAAGGGGACTCTGGCCCTCACTGACTCGGGAGAAGCTGTCATGTTCTCCTCCGCCTCCCGCCGCTTGGCTTCATACACAATCAGCTCCTCTGTGGTAAAATAATAAGTGGCATGCCTTAAGTTTACTCCAAAACCTTACCTGCCTACCTTCCCATGTAGGAGCTAATCTGAGGGAGATTTAGAGGACAGCTTGGAGGTGGTGCCGGCGTGCAGATCTTAAATCTGCTTCTCTTCAAGTCGGCAGGTTCTCCCCATTTAAACTGGTTTTCTGAGTAACAAAACTTCACAGCTCACAAATGGTAAAGGTTATATATGTAATGTACGTTGTTTAATGTAAGTTTTAGTGCTTTAAAGCAGTGTTTTGGGTATTTTATAAACCTCTTATGGCTACTCCTTCCCATCATGGTAACAGTATTGTAGCTGTATCTGGCTAATTTACCCGAAGCCTTTCATGCATCTGATCTGATCAAAAATCACAGATAAAACAGCAGAGTGTGATACCATATCGCCAAATTAAGTTAAACAGAACTTTTTACTTAAATTCTACCAATTGCAAAAGCTGTACTCATGCATGTTTGTAGTTCTCCAATTATGTAATTTTCATTTCAAAAGTCACGTTTCTGTGGTTTCCCTCAGTTTACATGACCTGAGCATTTAATCCAATTATTAATTAACGATCACTGATTACAGACTGTTCCCATCTTATGAATGGGTTCTGTTCCACCAGACAAGTCACATGTTGAAATGGACGTATGTCAGGATAAGATAATCACACTGACCGTTAGGTATGAGGATGAGGCTGGGAGATGCGTGTGAGGTCACCCTGTCATACAGTACTAACAAACAAATAAACAAACTAACTAACTAACTAACTAACAAACAAGCTTTGCTTTCCATTTGCACCAGCACAGGTACATAGGAATGCTCTCCACTGACCCCATCTTGCTCTCTATAGCTTGGGGGTCACATCGCAGGGTTAACTATCATGCAGCACCCCTGGAGCTGGGGGTTAAGGGTCTTGCTCAAGGGCCCACGGACATGTGACTGTTCTGCTGAGGCCGGGGCTCAAACTGGAAATCTTCTGATTACAGGCACTGAGACTTAGTCCACCCAGCCACTCACCGTCCCCCAGCTGACGACAGTAGACGTCGACCAATTGATTGGCCAGAAAAAAAAAAAAATTAAGGATTTTATGGCAATCGGCATCGGGCAATTAATCAGACTACATTGCACATACAGTGATGGCCGCGCGCGGGTGCAGGTAACTGAAGCACAGCCGCGCGGAGGACTCACTCCGTCAGTGTTGCAGTGTGGTTATCAGCACCCTACAGTACTGAACCTGTACGACGGCAATGCGTTCTAAATTCTTCCCGCCACTTTACCAATAACGTCGCCCCAAAGCTGAAACGATCTCAATTTTGAAACATATTGTTTTGTTACTTTTGTCAGAAAATCATGAAATGCCAAAGTGTCTCATATTGTTATAGTTTCTTTGTATCACTCTTAAAATGCTAAATGCCCTTGTTTAGAGTGTGATTAATCCATCCATCCATTTTCTACAACCGCTTATTCCATATGGGTCGCGGGGGCCCGGAGCCTATCCCGGAAACTGCGGGCGCAAGGCAGGGAACAACCCAGGATGGGGCGCCAACCCATCGCTGG
>JAAGVU020000032.1:3008985-3026961 GCA_011763525.2 Mormyrus iriodes
CCGCGGTGCCCCCCGCGGGCAGTGGGGGCGGCTTCGCGGCCGGCGCGGGGGTGGGGGGGGGGGGGGGGGGGGGGGGGGGAGTGGGGGGGGGGGGGGGGGGGGGGGGGGGGGGGGGGGGGGGGAGATCTTGACAATTATATGTAAATTGGGAGGGGTGACATTTTGTCAGGGGGCCCAGAATTTCTATGTTTGCCACTGGCTCCACGTGAGAACTTCTAAAAATGATCAGCCCTGCAAAACACTCTAGAAATCACAGGCTTCTGCGAGCGGAATGACACCGTGAGCTGGTGACGCTTTAACAGTCTTACCAAGGAATATCTTCCCATTTCTCCTCCTCGGCACGGCGCCTCCCGTAGCACCTGTGGCTTTCTGTGATGAAAACAGATCCGCATCATTTATCATGGATCAAGAGCACACTGCATGATGGTTACGATGATGCTACGGCGATTATGTTCTACAATACAGAAACATAATACATAATATGACATGTATTATTCAAAATGATAATCATTATTAATAATTAATTACCATTAGACCCATACCTCTGCAAAGAAATGCCATTTGTAAATTGTATTCTTATGCAGCATTTAAATATATCCCTCTTTGCACTATGAAATGACAGCTTACAATACTAAAAACCAAAGCGAGAATTTTGAAAAATTGCCAAATATATTAAAATATGCAAAATTTTGTAATAGCCTTTCATCAGATTCAAAAACAAACATGTTACTATGATAATGCTACAAGCTGACACATTCCTCGTTGTAACGAGATCATTTTCACGTTGAAATAAGAAACCTTTCTTATTATAACAAGAAACTGGGCAAATCTCCATATTCTCTGGAGTCTAATTGGCCAACTATGAAATGATGCCAATCACTTAACTGAGACGACTGACTTAAAATAAAAAGGTGATTGTTAAATGTGCAGTTTCGAACGCAGGGTGTAACCAGTGATGCAGGACTGAAATGCCCGAAGGAAACAGGAACAGGCCCTGAAACAGTATAATCATTTAGAGACATAAAAAATGCTTCAGGCCAGACTCCGGATGACATTTAATCCAATCAGATGTACACTTTTTTCCCAGTATTTGATGTTAAAGTTCCTGCTGAGCAGGCATGCTTTCCTATTAACAGCTCTCAGAGATGACCGGAACCAGGAGATGCAGGAATTTTCCCATCCGCCTGTGGACAATTCAGACATAGCAGCTCTTACTGAGGTTAATCTATGGCTTATCTGGGGTCGGTTAGAATAAACAGTATTATAAACAACACTTATAGGCAAATGTTTATTCTGTGTGTTAACTATTTAGAAAAAGGGGGCACATAAATCAGCAGCTCATAATAAATCTAACTCAGCTGTCCATAACACAAAGGACAGTAAGTTTTAAATAAGCAATAAGTCTATCAGGGAATTTCCTGACGTGAAGTAGGTGCTGACTACTGCAGTTAAATAACTAGTGTAAAAATAGACTGAAAACACTGATGGGATGATTATACATACAGTGTAGGTAAACATGAGCACGGTGATGCAGGCCTTACTTTCAGGGACTGGCTTTTAAATCCCACCCCAGCACTGATTGTGGGTGGACTTTGCGTGTCCTTTCTGTAGTTCAGCTGGTTTCCTACTGCAGTCTAATAATGTTCCGTTACACTGAGTGGGTGCCTTTAAATTTCCTGTAGTGTGAGTGTGTACCATGCGGTGGACTGATATCCTGACCAGCAACGTGCCTATTCATTTTAGTGGGGAAGAAAAACATTCCATACTTTTAGTGCTATTGATTCAATCATTTAATTTCTGCTAACTGCTTTCTTACCTGCATACCTTTTAAAATATTAAAGAAAAAAGAATATAATATAAACAATTATATTTAATATTTGTAAATCATTTACTGACAGTTATTCTTCCTGTAAGGTTAAGACTTTGTATTTTACACCAGTGAAAATCAGATTTTATTTAAATGTACATATGAAAAGACAAGATGCTCTCTGTACGGA
Source organism: Mormyrus iriodes (assembly GCA_011763525.2). Classification (NCBI taxonomy): domain Eukaryota; kingdom Metazoa; phylum Chordata; class Actinopteri; order Osteoglossiformes; family Mormyridae; genus Mormyrus; species Mormyrus iriodes. The sequence goes on from JAAGVU020000032.1 coordinate 3,010,983, forward strand.
GGACCTATTGCATGACTGAGGGTGAGTAATTTAACGGGCCGATGCGGGCATGTTGCTGATGTAATACTCCTTATTTCACTTCGGTATTTTGTGTGCTGATTTAATATTACATTAAGGGAATTAATCTAAGAATGGCCTGGGAAGATGGTGACAAACTATATATATAAAACATAATTTGAAGGCAAATAATTATACATCAGTGACATAAGGTAGCAAAGTGGTTATATACTCATAATTGCAGCAGTTTCTGAAGATCTTCTGTAGGATCTAAGAGCAAGATATTTAACTTGAATTTATAAAGTGAAAATTGCAGCCAGGTAAGAATGATTGGGGTGAGGAACTTTTGGTAAAAAACACCAGGTAAATGGGGTGTAAGCGACTGCAAAGGCTCTTAGAGACAGAGACAGCATGCAGAATTGTGAGCTGCTGCCCCTACCTTCTTAATGGTCCGTTTCAGATGCATGTAAACACTCTGCCCGGTTTTGCGGTAGTGCCTCTCCACATGCTCTCTGCCAAAGCCCAAGAATGTGTTCATGCACACGTAGAGGCCCCCTTCAGACTCCTGGACGCATACGGAAAGAGAAATGATTAGTAAACATCATGACCACATCAGCGGACAAGTATAAGACCATGAGTTACCAATAGTTTTATGTTATTCGATAGAGCACCATTTCAGGTATGTGTCTGAACCAAAAGGGGTGATGAGCAGAAGAGTTGGATCCAAAGCGATGAGATGGTGTGCGGTTGGGGATCCAGGTCAGAGGCACCGCATTTGCAGGGCAGCCCTACAGGTCAGTGCCCATAGCCAGGAAGCCCAGGACAAAATGAGAGGGAAGGTGTCTGAAGCGGCATATGTATAAAGAATACATGCCATTTGCCAATAAAATAAAAATAATAAAAATTAATACGGTTTTACTACCAGAAATGGGGGTGCAAGTAACTGTCTGCCGGCCCACAAACACACTGACAAATAATAGATGTGGGAGATTTAACGCATGCAAAAGCATTAGTGTATAATTAAGAGGTCAGTATTTTCAAAATACGACACAAAGGAGGTGTGCAGGCCGGAGCATGGGCTGATGGTGCCGCCAGCCTTCCGAGCAGCGGACAGGACCCAGGACGTCGGTTCAGTGTATCAATCCTCTCACTGGTGCCCGCTGAGGAAATGTGAACCGCACCCACGTCCCACCACACCTGTGAAGCTGAGATCTCTTTAAAGCCATTCACAAAGTGCCAGCTAAGGAAATCTTTTGCAGGTTGGAACATAGCTGTTTCCAGTAAATGATGCTTACAAGTATACTTCCCTAAGTTACCCTTGGAAACATATACAAGGCCTCTATTATTAATGTTTTTTTTTTACTTTTTAACGGAATACATTGAATGAATAACATTCAAATGATAAACACTTAATAGAAAATATTTTAATAAAGGGCTATTATAACCTAAGAATAGAGGAACTAGCACACCACTAAAACAGAAAATAACCACACAAATTGATCTGTTAAATAAGTTATTGATACTACGGGCTGGGGGGGGCATTTTGTTTTTTCTCCCCAGGTAAGACCTTCAGCGGGTGTGATTAATAATGAAGAATTACAGATCCTCGATTTCCCAACATTTTTTTACCATAGTACCAGTAGCTTCCCAAGACTGGTCAACCTCGGCATTAAAGTAACAAAACGCAGTAACTGTTACACTGTATCATTCACATTATTTTATGCTTAGCACAGGCGACCCCTGAACTGGCTGAGTGTGATACACGAGCTCTTAGCACCAGAGTAAAAATAACCTGTCTTCGGTTAGATATGATGAACTCCAGACAGCTGAGTCACCGTTAAAATTACTACAACAGATAAAACATCACATGTGGACTTTTATTCGTTAATGTATTCCAAAAACACATAAGATATCTTAATATTTGGATTACAACCATGCGCAACGTCCATGAACTGTTTTTTTTAGCCTAAAAATCTGCAATAATTACTTGCAGCTTGGAAAGGTGTTGAGTTTAATAACTACTTGCAGATGGAAAACGTAAAAGCGCTAAAGAGTAAATGTGGACGCAACTTTTTAAATGCTGTCTCATACTGAATTTCCTGTAGGGAGTTAGGTAATTAGTACAACCCCAACATTTCCCAAAGACCATTCCGGTTTCAGATAGAGCAACGCCAACGTGCCTGCTATTAACAAATGGAAAATCTGATTGCCATATAATTAGTTGCCGAATAATTAGTTTACTGAGTCTGTATTCTATATATGTCGTAGGGAGTAACTAATGATTCAATAAAAAAACGTCAGTGACAAGCATGGATTCGCAATAATCGCATTGGTCCATTACAAATGTTGATGTGTTTTTTGAAAGAGATTAAATGCAATATGCGAGAAATGTTTTGGGGGTTAGCGCGGCAGTGTAAACATTGCATATGGCACACTCCCCGCAAAAGTACAAAGGGAATGGTGGGTGTACCCTCGGCTGCCCGCGGAGCTGCGCAGCTATTCACGTGCACTAAACGGCGGGCAGGATCGCCCCGTACATGCCTTACTGAAATCGGGGGGAACTTACGGGGGAATCGTAGGAAAAGGCACATTCGCTCTTGAAAACCCGATCTCCGGTCCTGGGAACCCTGATGGTGGGCATGTAGGGAACCAGCAGCTCTCCTAGATCTGCAGCCATCTTCGCATTCCTGCTTCTGTCCCCACGGCGCTGCTGTTTGCGAGAGAGTTACTGGAGCAGGGTGTCAGGAAAGAAGATGATGCTATTTTTATATCGCACAGTCCCGACATTCCTGCTGGATTCGGGGATGTGTCGCTTCACAATGTTACAGACAATAAAAAACAAACAAAAACTCTGTATGGATCCTTAAATGTAAATCATTTCGGCCGCGTTTTAATTTGGGGCGATAAGGAAATTAAGGATATAGTCGTATTCAGTGTTGCGGTCGTAGGAATCATTGACGATTTGCAGTTTTCCGGAACTGGGGTAATTTTCTTAACATGGATTTGGGTGTTTTTAAAAGGCCCTACACTGAATGGTTTGCAGTGATGTCTGCTCTGGTACATCTGCGCAGCTATAACCCAGTTTTAGCACGACCACGCCTATTGTAGAGGTTACCCGCTTTGAAGGCAATGACAACTCAGCAGAGCAACTGCGTGCAACATCTGGAATCGATACCTGAATATTATTTACATTACATCTGGAGGTCAACGTAGGAAATCAAAGGTCCGATTAGCCGTGAAACTAGACTAAGAAAAGCAAAGGAACTGCTTCTTTTTTATAACAGATGAGAAATGTTAAGTCAGTAGTAAAAGGGCTGCTTGGGTGGATATTAAGAGATCCAGCATTACTTTTTGCAAAATTAGATGCAGTTTTTCGGAACAAATAAGTGTTTTTTTTTTCCTTATTGGATTATTTTCTTATTGTAATGCAAGATCATAGAATTAATAAGGATTACCTTAATGGGAAACATCGCAGTTTGGGTCAACTAAAAGCAATTATCACGTATGATATATCAGATATGACATCAACATATTTCCTTGCTCTTTTGTCGTCTTTAATGCTGGAAGATGAACTACAGCCCCATAATTTAATCTCACACTTTACCAGATCATACTCTATATACAATATCCAAATGAGATAATATAACATAGTTTTATTTGGGAATTTTGTTTTCCAAGGAATCCCTGATGTAATTAGGTAGGATTTAATTTCCATATTGTGGTTCTATGGAGAGGAAAAAGTATATACTGTACAATCAGTACTTTCCTCATCTAAATGTTTAAGACCGCTACAGGTATTCATGTGTTTGGACAATGAGTTGTGAAGTAAAATGTGATGGTTAGTGTAACTCATGGAAAATTTTCACTGGAAATTTTGTTTATGTTTATTTGGCAGATACATTCCGAACTTAACATTTATACAGGTACATGGAACATGAGGGGTCAGCCATAAACCAAAGCCCTTAATCTGGTTAATGCAGTCAGTAATGGGAAGAACTAGAGAAAATCTGTACCAGATAATAAAAAGAGATTTCAAACTCTGTTTATCCATGATCATAATTTTGGGGGAAAAAAGATAAAGTATATTTTCAAGAAAAGTTTAGGGATAAGTTCACTTTACTTTCTTTACTCACCAAACTACCTTTTTATACTGAATTTATACAAATTATATCATCTATCCTTCTCAAATAAGCTTCTTATCAATGTCATCTATCATGTAGGCAGTCAGAAAGTTTACATGCTGTTAATGATAATCCACCCATCTTCTAGCCACTTATCTTGGAGAGGGTCTTGGGGGGGTGGGCCTGGAGCCCAGCCCAGGCAGTATGGGACATGACACCCTTAGGCTGGGGTGCACCCTTGATGGGACGCAAGCCCATCACGTTGTCACACAGCGTAGGGAATTTAGACGGTTCGAGTCTCTGACCCAGCCGAGGGTGTGAGTCTGATTTAATGGAAATTGGGCACATGTTTTATTTTTAACGAGGTCATAACTGCCATCAGTCATTATCATCATTATGATTTGTTGCAAGAGAATCAGATGCAGTAAAAGTTATATGACGTCCACTTGATAAGGTAAATGGAATTATGATTGGATCAAGAGAACGAATTTTATTTTTTTTTTAATTATAAGCCTGTGTGTGGGAGGGGGTATATAGATTTATGTATCAATAGCTTTTAATGAATAATCTATGCGAAGTATGTTTCTTTCCTAACGACAGAAAACGAGCGAACCGTCATGATGCATGTCGGGAAAACGTCACAGATCCAAGATGGCGGCGATCAGTGGAGGACGTGCTTTGGCACTTTGCCGTCAATTTCAGTCAGGATTCAGGATATCAGCTTTACCTACCTGGCGTCCGCATGTTTTGACCAAACTCTGTCCGTTGAGGTAAAAGATTGTTCTAAAATATGCACATATTTGTTAAACGTGGCATAACCTAACATCTTTTTTTCCTGCTGCTGTCTTTGACTTATTCTTGCCAAACGAAGTCCCTGTCCTCAAAGTCCCGTGAGGCTGGCTGCACAGTGCCGGTCTCTGTACACGTCCAGCTGCAGAAGAGGGCTGGAGGAGTTCTTAGACATCCCCGAAAACTGGGGGGAGCAGACCGTCAAGTCAGGTAAAAAATCAGTGCTTCATGTCGCACCTTACGCTGAAATTGCATGATATCCTGTGGATATTGCATTTGTTAAACCTTAAATTCTGCTAATTACCTTGTTTCCTTCGCTGGTTGTTCGCCTAATAGTCGATGTATTTTTTCGTAGGTGCGCCTTGGACTGCAAAGCAATTAAGGACTAAAAGTAATGAAGATTTGCATAAGCTGTGGTACGCCGTACTCTTAATGTCAATTGTCTGCCTGCTGTTTCACTAAAGTAATGACGTGGATTCAGGAAACGGTGCATTTCGGGGATAAATGGGCTGCGAGTGTAACCGCAGAGTTGCTTTGCAGGTACGTGCTGCTCAAGGAGAAGAACATGTTGCTGACGATTGAGCAAGAGGCAAAGAGACAGAGGGTCCCGATGCCGAGCCCCGAGCGCCTGAGGAAGGTAAATGCTTGTCAATTTGTAATGAGATGCCTTTCTTGGCGGTGTTGAGGTCGTCACTTTAGAGAACATAATGTTTAATATTATTGCTTTTTTTTCTCTGAGTAATAGAAATGCTGTCCTGTGTGATAGTCTGTAAAGTTTTTTTTTTTTTTTTTTTTTTTTTTTTTTAAATGTTAAATGAGCAAGTCCCTTTGTTTCAGGTGGACAGGTCCATGAAAAGGCTTGACACTGTAGTCAGGGAGAGAGAGGATGCCATTCGGCTGCTGCAGACTGGCCAGGAGAGGGCTCGGCCAGGAGCTTGGAGGAGAGACATCTTCGGAAGAACTTACTGGTATGGATGGACCATGCCGCTTTCAATTGCCTTACAAAATAGCAGTTAGACTCTATGGAAGAAAATGCCACTTAGAACATTATTTATTTTCATAATTAGATTTCGTTCAGGGTTAAATAGTTGTCTCATTTTCCGGTAAACTAGATTAAATTTCATCTGGCTATGGGCCAATGTTATGCCCTGGAGTACAAAGCATGAAAATATACAGGTTCAGAAAAAATGCATCCTGTGTTAATTGCCAAATATTTAATTGCTTGCAGTAGTTAACTACTGTCACATTTTCCCACAACTGTAAAATTACTGCCTCTCAGAAGTTCTGAAACGACCTGTGTTTGCATTTACTGCTGTTATTAATTTGTGTGAAAATGACACTGTGAATGGCAGCAGAGGGGAAGGACTACGGAGCTGTCATTCTGTAAACGATGTCCAGCTGTCGTTTATGTGCCTGCATGTGCAGAAGTTGACGTTGCCTTGACCAGCATTTCAGACCTGATTGTTACACGATACAGCAATGAAATGTTTCTGTGGACTTGGCAGGTATAGATTTAAGGAGTACGCCATTCCGTGGTACCTGAACACAAGATACAAGAGAAAGCAATTCTTCTCAGCACCTTTTGTTAATGCCTTCATAAGGTGAGCAACTACCTTGGTAATAAGGATCACACCTGATGGATATGTCATTGATTTTAATTATTTCATTAATCCAAATATGTTTCAATATAATTTTATTAGGATCCCTGGGAAAACTTTTGTAAATTTTGTTCTGCTTATTATGCATATGCAAAAGCTATTTTATTACATGCATAATAGTCATAGAATTTCTGTACTGGTATTTTAAGCAAAGTAAGTCAGCCATGCCACTTTTAAATCTCCCGGCATCTTTTTTTTTGTTCCACCAGAATCATGTAATTCAGCTTTTAAATTATTCAGCTCATTGATCAGCTCACTGAGGTGTGCCTCTGGTGGCATAGAATGCTTATCACTCAATTCTGTGACACAGTAGATGGTTGTAGCAACTAGTAATGGGGGAAAATGAAGCCTCATGAACCGTTTGCTGTATTTTCTGACCCCACTAGATGGTGCTCTCGTCATACAAGAGCTCATAGCTTTCCCCAAAGCAAGCCAACAGTGACATCTAGTGGGGTCAAAAAATGCAGCAAATGGTTCATGAAGCTTCATATGCCCTTCACTATACTAGCAGCTATGATTTGCATAATTTCAATGAAATTCCTTTATTAGATTTTTATTTTTTTTAAAAATATCAACAAATAGCATATGTGTAGCTTGGGATCAGTATTACCAGTATTTTACCTCAGTGGTTGCTGGTCTATAATCGGTGCATGTTTGTATTTGTGACTCAGGCTTCGCATAGAACAACACATGCGAAGAAGACGAAGGAAGCAACTAACTGAAGCCAAAAGGCAAAGTAAACTGATGGAGAAGTTTCCAAACATGGTCTCCAAGGCATGAGGCACTAACAGCATGCTTAGAACATCATGAATGTGTGACGGATGTATTCCTTTATATAACAGTGAAGCATTTTTTTGTAGTATTCTTTTTTAATAATCAAAACACACAAACACCTGGTAACGTGAGATTAATTCTGCAATTCATGCAGTCTCGCAGCTCATAAATCTCAAATAAAATTTTACCTCAAATGCAGTTCATTTTCAGCTAGCTCTATGTCTTGGAACAAAAGAAGCACTGAATAGCATTGATCATACATAACATCCTCTGTGAATATTCTTACTTTAACAGTCCACTAGAGGGCAAATCATTCAACATATAATGCAGCTGTATTTCAGTTTTGGACAAGAGTGAGATGAGAATGAAATCCCTGTTAAGACGATACCGTTTGATCACATGTAATGCAGTGTGATACAAAGGCGTAATCAATGCATTTCTGTCGATCACTGCTGTTTAAAATGTACGTGGCATAATTAAAGACTGATTGTATAAAATGTTTAGTCAGTGCTTTATCAAAATATAATTATAAAAGGCTTACAACTCCTGAACTCTTTAACAGCAATTTGCCTGAGTGGGGATTTCAAAACTGACAGCATATAAAATAAGCAGATAAAAGGAAACCAATTTTAAATGCCGTAGGAGCAAAAATGAGGGGGAAAAAATGCCATTTTTTGGATGTTCCTGAGTCCAGAGGAAAGACTAGACTTTTCTGTAAAGAGTGTTGCAGCCAATCATGGACATTTTCTGTCCACACACTGCTTGCCCCCTTCCTCATACTCCTGCTTCGAGATCCACATTTGCTGGAAGGTTCCCTGCAAAACAGCATTTAGGAATAAGCGGTAGGGAATACATAAGGTACATTAGCCATGACAACAGCCATTTGAGAACACTGTTCTAATTTTGGTACAAACTGTGCTGGTAATTTCACCTGAATCACTCCATAAAAAGTGTGTAAATTCTGAGCATATGGAGTAAAATTCCAGCTTCCACGAGGAGAACAAAACTCACCAGAGACGCCAAGATGGAACCGCCAATCCAGGCGCTGAACCGACGTTCCACCGTGGTATTGTTGGCGATCAGCTTCAGACGCATACTCTAAAGAGAGGGAGGATGTTTCAAAGGGATCCAATAACATCCTTTGACTTCACATTTTTTGCCTGATTAAAAATCGAAAATTTTAACTGAATAACCGTGTTATAGTACAGCGCCGTCAGAAATTACAGGTAAACTCCACACACAATATAATAAAGTGACGACATTCTTACTCAGGCATGAATCACAAAACATAATGAAGAAACATAGTAAAAATGCACTAATTTTAGATGGTTTAAAGCACCAGTGCTGGAACCCTTTTGCAAGGTATTATTTGATGGACTCTCTCTGGCTTTAGTGTATAGAAATGTGTCCCGGGGAAGGGTGTGCCCCGGTGCGGTCCTCACCGGGGGCGTCTTCTGTGACAGCTCCCTGTTGAGCCGGTCGGTGAAGCCCTGGATCAGCGTGTTTCCCCCGGTGACGACGACACTGCCATACAGACCCTGGGAAGACAGGTGGGGTCTCAGGTGCATCTCCCTCCAATGGTGCTTCTCGTACCACGAACTGACCGTTTTCCATTATAAATTATGCTAGCTGTACCCAAACTGTACCGCGAACAGACAGTTTTTCCATTGTAAAATATCTGAGCTGTACCCGAATTATATGTGAAATGCATCACAAGTCTACTCCTTGACCTTACTAGGAACAACCTGGTCATAAAACATCATGTCGCTTGTGAACCTACTGGTCGGATGTCAATGTCACACATCCCCACGCTAGTCGTCACCACGTGACCCACGCCCAGCATGGTGTTCCCCGACAGACCCTGCGGAGAGATGGGCAGGATCAGAGAAAGTGACGGAGTCTTCCTTAGGGAGCTCAGCTATGATCAAAACCTTCTGAGATAAACTTGGACGCCAAACCTTGGCGTTGGAGGGATCAAACAAGCCCTCTGGGATCCTCAGCCTCTCTGCTCCAAAGTCACAGTTGTAGCCGTTGGGTAACTCATAGTGCACAGTGGGCATCTGGGCAGCCACCCTGCAGGGGAGGAGGTATACATCATGCAACACTTCTAATGAAGTGCAGGCCCTATGTATTCGATTATTGTACCCAGTGTCCTGCAAAACCACAATGAAGTCCATCCATTTTTTGAAACCACTTGTCCTATTTAGGGTTGTGGGGGTCCAGAGCCTATCCCAGAGACTCCGGGCACAAGACAGGAAACAAACCAGGATGGGGTGCCAACCCATCACAGGGCACACTCACACACCATTCACTCACGCATGCACACCTATGGATAATTAGGCAACACCAATCAGCCTCAGCATGTTTGTGGACTGTGGGGGGAAAACCAGAGTACCCAGAGGAAACCCCACGATGACATGGGGAGAACATGCAAACTCCACACACGGAACCCTGGCGGGGACTCGAACCCAGGTCCCAGAGATGTGCTGCGACAGTGCTAACCGCTGCACCAGCGTGCTGCTCCCACACTGAAGTCATTTCAGACAATAAGAATACTAATGAGTTAAGATTAGACTTACTGTTCATCATATGGTGAATCAGAAACCTGAAGTACAGATGCTTGGAAATCCTGGATCACAGTCTGGGAAAATAGAAAATAAACAAGACATCATGATGAAATCACCGACAGGCGAGATATTCATTAGCAATCCACTCAGTCAGCCACTTACATTACACAGGTAGTTGTGCCAGGAGCGCCTCACTTGCGGTAGTTTCTCCTTCTTCCTCCAGCTGGCAGGAGCACCTTCACGGACTTCATCCTAAAAACGTTACGGGGAACATCAGACTGGGTCAGCAGCGTGACGTACAAGCGCAACTCGAAAAACCGAGGGGAAGCAGTGGGCCTCACCTTTGCCGCGATCATGTATGGGGGGATGATTTCCACACCCAGCTCCTGGAAAAGCTCCCTGCACTGCATGCTCATGAAGTCCCCGGCGAGGGGCGATTTCACTATACCTGAGGGAAGAGGAGACACGTAGCACATACAGTAACCAGAAGTACGTGATTCAGGCTCACAGAGTAAAAGTCCGGACCAAGGTTTTGTTTCAACCAACCAGTTGAGTACTGTGACTGTGACTCTTTATGCTCAACTGGTTGGTTGAAACAAAACCTTGGTCCGGACTTTTACTCTGTGGACCTGAAACAAAACCAGAGATAGGAAAAGAAAGTTAATTCAAAGGACTGAGTGGAGATGTCGCTGACTCAGGGTGCTGGGGAGGTTCTGTACCTTGCTGGAGGACGTATCCATCATGGACAGGGATGGCAGTTGTGTGTGTAGCTCCGCTGTCTAACACCAGGCCCGTGGATCGGCCGTTGGCAAATCTGTGAAGCTCGTTAAGGATAATTAAGGGTAATGAAGCTCAGAGGATTAAACATAGCCAAACATCAACAGAAAAATTTTATTTTCCCTCTATTTCTGTTAAAATAAGTTTCTAACTTATGCAACAGTCCAATAACCTAAACAATAATGCAGCACCGATTTGAGTTAAACTCCTCATCGGTGGACAATCAGGAGACAAACCCCTAATCACAGAAGAACTGCATTAGAAATGTTAGCTTATAGTTTGCTTGTCGGGTGAATACTACTATCTAATCGCCACTGTGTGACACTAATGCTTCAATGTCCATCAAAACACTCATCGAGAAATCTCCAAACACTGCTCTTGTAATGGAGAGTCAGACCAATGCCTTCGGTCAGGTCACTCCAGAAAAGGATACGCTGACAGGACAGCGGTTTTGCACAGAAAGAACGCGGGAATGTTGTAGTGCTCGAACATCAGCTCGGTCAGCTTCTCTCTCTTCACCCGCGTGTTCCACTGCACACAAACGACAGAAAAACTACAGATCAGACAGTGACGACCAGACGAGGGGCTACGCTGATAATCTAGAAAGAGGAAAAAAAAAAACACATCTGCAGTAAGTGAGACATTTGCACTCAACCGTTTGCAGACATCTATGACGTAGTTGTGGCAGTCATGTTCAGCTACACTGTAAAATCTGAAAAGCCGAAGATCACAGGAAGGTGTACATTGCAGTGAACCTTAGGGGTGATGGTTAATTGCTAAAACTGACCTAAGACTGTATAACTGCACTTGAGGAAAAAAAAACAAACATAACTCACATGCAGTCAGTGACTCACCGAGGCCTCGGACATGAGCACAGGGTGCAGGCTTGGCTCAGACTTGAAGTGCATCTTGTAGGTGTGATCCAAAACAGCTTGAAAGCTGTCCCAGTTGTCAACTTCAGGCAGTCAAGGAAGCAAAGGCAATTATTGGCAATTAAGAAACACAGCTCTAAAACTCACCACCACATTTCCCTGTCCAGCTTGAGTGCTTCAGATTCCCATGAGGAACATTATCCCTTTTTATTGCAATAAAAGGCAACTGTGTTACAAATAAGTGTGTCAGTTTTAGTTTCCTAGGTAAAACTATAACCAACCTATTTTTAAATCCTATTAAAACATGCAAATGATTATTATTAATATCCATATATGACCCCTAACATCTTTAAACATATGAAGTCGATTCAATAATTCAGAACTGTCATTAACTAAGGATAGTTGTTTTTTAATTCTCAATTCATAAGCGGGTCACAGGACCATTTCCATTGCATTGTGGGGAGGAGGGGGGGTAGGGAGAGGGGTAGGGAGCAAGCACTGATACAGCGCGTTGCTGCACCCACCACAACACAAACCACCACAGGGATGAGAACCCGAGCGCAGCCATGCAGTGAGTGATACCTCAGCACCACCCTAGTCCGAATGGACCAGTGTGAGTTTTTTTCCCCAGTGGCTGGAGTGCCAATCCTGCCACCAACCCCCAAATTTCCCTGTAATTTGGAGGACCTCCTTGCAGGGCTGGATGCAGATTAACGTCATACCCAGGACGAAGCAATTGCAGGTTAAGGACCTTGCTCAAGGCCCCAATGGAGAAGGATCACTCCTGGTATTCACGCGATTCAAACCAACAACCTTCCGACTGTTGGCACATATCCCTAGCCTCAGAGCCACCACACTGCCCATTGTGGAGTGCGTTGTTTACAAACAAAAAGTATTTTGAATTTACTGTTTCAATGTCTGACTTTTTTTGACAGAGCATGAAGGCACTGTACTGCTAAAATTTTAAACATTTGCACTGTGGCTTAACAATCAAGGAAAATTGTGGGTCCTGAGGCTAAGCCAGCTGAGAACCACTACAGCTAAATCTGGTCAATGGGATCCCATTGTATACAAACATACATACATGTACATGCATAAATGTTTGGGTAAGACACCATAACGTCAAGTTTCGATTACTGTACTGAAACATAAGACCAAACAATTTGTGACCCAATCAGCAATCTCGCATACGAGAACTTACTCATGCCGTTTTTGAGAGGGGACATAACCTCCATGTTCTCACGTGGAACTCTGAGCTGGTTTGTGTCTATATAGTATGTGTGGCCACTCTGCTTGCCCTTGTCCATGTCGGTCTCCATGGGGGTGGTGCCATCCTCCCTGTCCAAAGTTACGCCAATCACTGTCGGGAAGTCAGCCTGCGGACCAGCAAAGCATTACACACCAGCATGTCCTTTTAAATCTACCTACAGCCAGTACAGTCAAGGTCTTCGAAGGGGAAAATGACGGGTGGTGAATGTAAAGATTTTACGTCCCGGAAGCTCACCTTGGGACAGTCCTCCCCAGCATATCCTGCTCTTACGGTGTAAGATCCTATATCGAAGACCAGAGCCCCAACCTCATCTACAGACAGAAGGGAAATTGTGTGTCTTATGCAATAACACTGCAAGTACAGGTCCGATTATAAATTCCAGTGAATACTAAACACACTGCATGCAAACACACTCCAATTAAAATAAAATTTTAAGGTCCGTTTCACAAATCTCAAAAATACTGCAAATGATGCCTGATGCACACTGTAAATATACACAGATAAGTGCTTTCCGTGGGCAGTCTGCTAGTTGGGCACAATGCACAGATACGTGTTTAATGCACAGCTTTCCCACCGCTTCTTTGATGATTATTTGGTTAAGATGTAATGGTTAAAATGATTTTAAGGTTAAAGCTAAGCCGAAATCTGGGTGCTGCGAATACGTCATGTTACTGACGGGGAGGTGAATGCACGGACTGGCGTCCCGTCAAGGATGCGCGCGCCGCCTCGCGGCATAGACCCCCGATCCCGGCAAGGCGCTCATTAAAACGGGCGGCTGGATGGCTGGATGCGAACTAGCAAAGGGTCACAGTAACATTATATCACCGATCATGGACCGAAACGAGGTGCAGACTAGCTGCGCAGCCATCCAAAGATACTGGCTTTGCCTTGCGAAAAGTGGAAACGGCGTTCATAAATATGCATTTAGATAAGTCCCGGAACACATAGACAGACAAGACCGCTTCAGCTTCAGGAAACGTGAGCCTGGAAGTGATAAATACCACCTTTCCATAGCAAGATTGCAAAATAGACAGAACAACGTGGCAAGTTCGTTGATCCATCGTATCCTAAAACTAAACTTACCTCCTCCATACACCCCGCCGCTCATTCTTGGTTTTGTTTGTAATGACGGAAGAGAAAAAAGTAATGTTCTAGCTTAATATATATATATATTTTTTAAACCACGACGCTTAACAATAGAAACTAGAGCGTACTCATCACATTGATGGAGAGACACCTTACGTAAGGCGCCATTGCTTCACGTAGCCAATCAGAGTACGGAACCTTTTGGCCACGCCCCCAAGACGTAATCCTATAGGTAGATACCAGAGACGTCACAAAGAAAGAGAAACTGGGTAGTAGTTTGTAGTTTGGCCGGTGTTTTGCGGAAACGATGGAGATGTCAACATGGATGATAACGTCCGACAACTTACACTATTCATTTTTGCCTATTCATACTTCTAAACTTTTCATGTAATTACGTTACCGCTATGACTGGCTTCCGGCGGTAGTTGGCCACGATAATTGCACAACTGTCCGTGGAGGTCCCTTGTTTTTATCATGTCTTAGTAAACACGTCAATATGACCAATATTAATAAACATTTAGTTGCACGTTTCGTTTTTTTTTCCACTCATATGAAACATCAGTAGACGTTACAGAGAAAACTAACATTATGCAATAGTACACGGTGTGCATATTCTAGAATATGTATATATTTTGGGCCACATGTTGTGCTACAAGTACAAAATAGGAAAAATGTTATGCTTTTAAGAAATATTTTAAATTTTCCTTTCTAGCCCATGTTCTAGCCCTGTTCTCCTACCTCTGCCCCAGTGCCTTGTCGTGGATCTGCTCTTCTTTCATCTCCACCCACGCTAAACATAAAGAGGGAACTGAAACGACGCATTCACTTTGCAATATCTTTACAAAACAGGCTTCCTGGGCATTCATTTGTTTTGGAAAAATCATCTCTGGATAAAAGGTCAGTGTTTATTTGTTTAAATTGTTGGCCTAGGTTAATGTGTGTTAATCCATCCAGAAACGAAAATTAAGTTTTGAAGAAATGCACTGGTACGTATCAGAGGTGGAATTAATTGAAAAATGAATTATAGTTAATGTGTCATATATGAGAACAAGCATCCAAAGGTGAACATAATGACAAGAAAATGGAATTTCTGTGGTTTCTTGTTTTTGTAGTTGATTTTTCTGATGCATGGTTTTGAGAATGTTTTCTCTTCAACACTTAAATGAAAAAGGGACTTTTTGCAGTTTTAATAATAATAATTCGACCAGTGAAATAAATGTAATATCATGTGTGTTGCTTAAGTTACTAAAATAAATGATACAAAAAAAAAATATTTTTTGCTAGCACTTTACATTTAAGTTCTGCAGCTTAACCATCAATTAAGTGTCACTAATCATTTGATAACATATTAATAGAATGAAAGATTCATTAACAAACAGATTTAGACACATTTCGCTCCTGTTCATCAGAAAACGCTTCTAAACCACTTGTAAATATAAATCAATGGGCTAGTAAGTACCCAGAAATATGTTATAATTTATCATTTAAAAGCTCTTTAGTCAGTACTTTGTAAGAGTGGAATAAGATATCTTTAATACATTTCAAAATTTGTAAGTGAATCTTTTTATTTTGTAATATACTGTTAAATGATTAGTAACTGATTAGGTTCTACTGACCTTACACTGTTGACTTAAGTATGAAAATAACGTATATTTCTAATTGCAACATTAGATTATAGTAGATTTCTTTATTCCCATGGTTGACAGTATGTATTATGGAATATAAAATGGTAGCTATATATAATTTATCAATTCAAAGGTGGTCTTTTTAGTGATTAACTTTAATTATTTTCTCCTTTATATTGTGCTGACAACAGCATAGTGGATTGAATAATGGGTTCATGTTGTATTTACTATGATATTCTCTGATTTCCCCCTATATTCAGCTTTATAAAAGGATGAGATTGTACTACTGCAATCTTTGAAAGCTATTGCATGTATAGTCATATATATATATATAATAAGTAATATTTATAATAATAATATATTAATAAATTAAAGGAACACTTTAAAAACACATCAGATCTCAAAGGGAGAAAAAATCATGCTGGATAGCTGTACTGATATGG
>JAAGVU020000032.1:3031288-3043880 GCA_011763525.2 Mormyrus iriodes
CCACGACGACACGGGGAGAACATGCAAACTCCACACACATGGAACCCAGGCACAGACGTGAACCCTGATCCCAGAGGAGTGAGGCAACAGTGCTAACCACTGCACCACCGTGCCGCCCCAGCTTAATTTCAGTTCATTCAAAAGAATTATTCTATTAAAACAATGAAATCATCCATCCATCCATCCATCTTCTAATTGCTTATGCAGGTCAGGGGGGTCACGGGCGGGGTCTGGAGCCTATCCCACACAGCACAGCACACAGGACTGAGGTACACTCCAGATGTGAGGCCAGTCCATTGCAAGGCACAGACATGCACAAACTATGGGTTATTCAGAGACACCAGTTAGCCTGCCCGCATGTTTTTGGATATACATGTAACATGTAAACTCCACAGGGTTCATAGCCCCACCTCAGGCAGCATGAGGCAACAGCGCCACCCACAGAGGCAAGAGAAGTAGGAGAATGAGCCAAAATCCCACCTGGACACCCTGAGACTAGTTTGTGTTTACAGGAAGCACCTTGAAGCTGTTATTGTAAGCAAAGGCTTCTCCACTATGTATAAAATTTTAATTAACTTAGAGTCTTCATACTTTTTCCATATGCCATTCCACTTAACTACACATACCTTTTCTATGGATTGGAATGTTATGATTTCTCAAACTTTGTTGTTTCATTAAGTGAAAGCCAAAGTCTGGTCTGAATTTCATGTAACATGTTGAATAATTATTTCCCCCACTGATTGAACCAAAGAGATAGATGATTATGCTATTTAATATTTTTAAATAACTGCAATGTATATAAATGTAACATTCCTGCTATTAATTTTCCATGCGTTGCATTTTTTTCAAATGCCTGAAGCAAATGCAGGTATATAATTTAAGAGGGTTGCATTATAAATTATATTCATGCACTCTATCGTCAAACAATGTCATTCCCCTCTCCATTAATAACACATTTGAATTCAAGGACTGTTTATATAGTGCATTCATTAAACTGGAATATGTTGGGGAAATTGTTTAGCTTGATCTTATAATAATAAAAAAATGTGGTCAGGAATTCTATTCATTATTTGATGTGCAATGACAGCAGTGACGTTCTTACCCTTTTAACGTTAAAATTTGGTGTACACTATCCCTGAACCCCTGCAAGTTTATTATATTGTCTTCTTATTCACCTTGGCTTCCAAATCTTAGCTTTATCATAAATATTAGGAGGCACTCTTTTCCTGTATTGCACAATGACTTTGAGATTGCGTGTCACATCCAACAAAGTGCCTTATGATGGAAATACAATTGTAGAGCTCAATATTTTGTGACATCAGTTCAGAAGTAGGAGCTTATTTCTTACATGCTTTAACGAATGACAGGTCTGCTATTTCCAGTATTATGATGGTCAATCTGTTGCCATCTTCGTTAAGCAAGATTTAATCTGTCTCCTCCAATGGCAATTCAAAGGGGACCAACAAGAGCTGGATCTCTTTCATCTCTTCATCATTGATTATAAGTCTGGCAGAGATGAGGGAAAGACTCTCCCACTGAGCACCTTTATTGGCTGCATTAACAATTCAGGAGTTCCTAATGGGGAAAAAGGAATAAATAAATATAATCACGTTCAGGTTTAAACTGTTTGATGTGGTGCTACAATGTAAACAAGTCTTTGAAATATTACTGCTGGTAACTTTGAAAGGCTCCATGTTTCGAAATTGTATCGGTTTAGGTTCAAAGTCTTTAGTATTTCAAATTATGAAATATCAGCGTAGTCAGGGTCAGATTCAGATTTAATTTTACAGATTTTGATTAATGGTAAATGGAGTTTTTCCTGATTTCTGGGTGACTTTCTACCTGAAACGATCTGGAAAAGCCTAATGTGTGCATGGAATATAACTCCATGTTTTGATTAGGCATTTTCATTTTTTACAGCTCTAAGTACAAATACAAATGGGTAACACCTTACTTAGGGGGACACAAATAATGTAGTAGTACACTAATACTCAATATATTAATTACCCAGAAACGAAGTGTTAGTTACGTATTGATCCCATGTTCGTTCATCATTAATCAGCCATTTTGGTTCATGCACTTATTTTGCATGATTTGTAGTTCAGTAGTAATCGTGTTACTAAGTTACTTGTGCCCCCTCGAGTAATCAAGTTAAATGTTACCAAGAAATGTATTTCATATTTACCGGCGTTGTCTATATGATACCACGGGCTGCGCTCTCTTACAGCCACCACAATTTAGTACGTTTTGGGTGAATTATACTTCACATATAAATAGGCAGTATATGAAATAATGCTTTTGAATTAACATTTTCCTGTCCTTCAGTTTTCACTGTTTTTTAAGTTGTCATTTTTATTTCGCAGGAGGGTAAAATTCTATATAATGAACCGCAAACGCTGTGACATTGTGCTGTTACTGTCACGAGCAGCAGGGGTCAATAACCTTTGTGACATCAGAGGACACTGCTTTTACGTGAAATTGCAGCACAAATATGCCAACCTGTTCCCCATGAAACACATTAAGCTCAGCAAAACAATCAAATATTAAACAGTATTTAAAAAAAATTCTATATCGACAGTCTTTCACATTTAATTTAGTGATGTTTCGGAATGTATGTTCACAGTTTAGTGAAACTAAGGCAAACTCTTCATTCCATCTTAAGCGTGCAAAAATATTTTTACAGTTAAATACTATCAGAATGACATTAAACGTGATATTCGACAATATTATATACTGGAAAAAAAACAATTACACGTGTTTATTTTGCTGTAAGTTTGTTCACTAAATGTAGATAGCATGTGTTTACCAACTGTTTTTTAGCAGTAGACCTAAATGTCACCAGCTATAATCCAACAGCCCATTTCCAATAACCGCCTATGCAGTGTAGAACAGTGCGCATGCATTACTCCTCACTTTCACTGGCACACGCTCAAGTGCAATAACGGTGATATTCCGATACTACGAGCGATGACAGACAGCTGAAGCATTAACACTGAATATGAGACTAACGATACTTCACAGTCCCAGAATCGATATACATAGACAAGGAAAACGTCCTGAACTTTTACAAACACAGCGGCAAGAGACCTTTCCGAACTGCCCCGGTCTGAGTCGTTTCCTGTTTCCCGTCCTCCCTTCTTTCTCTACAAGCAGCTGATAGACAGTACCATTAACTTATGGGGTAGCCCGAATTATTTCGGCATAACCACTTGTTTTGCTTCGTCATAAACAGACGTGAAACGGGAAACACTGAGAAAAGAAGTACTATTGCGTTTTAGGACACCGTTTAAGGTTAAGTGGTGTATAGGGAAAGGAGATTTGCTCTGACATTGCTTTACAGACACCCCTGCGCGTAGGCTGTTGCTATGGTCCCAGTTTCTATATGGGTGTGGTGATTAGATAGCAGAGCAAAGATTGACTCAAATCCCGCCTGAGTCAATGTTGACTGGCCCTTTAAATCTACAAAGATTTCTTTAATTGAAATGTTTTAGATTCTGTCTTATTATAGGGACCATGTGTGCAGTCTGAAAGCGGATACTTACAGTGTAGTGTGGAAGGCTGCGGACCGCCCAAAAACTCTACTTCAGGTACAACCTAATATCTGTTTGTATTTTCTTGGAGCATTTATTTCCTGCTTCGCTGCACAAAATACAGTAAACAGCAAAACCGTATTCTGCTTCACATTCTGTTGAGAGAAGCGTCTCGTTTGTCTTCTGGCAAACCTTTACCCACTTGTGTGCTTCACATAAATAGTTCTGAAAACGAGCTGTTGGTATTGCTTTGATATTACTTTGGTATTACTTTGCTATTACTTTGTAACGTTTTTCCAGCTTTTCCTTGTAGCTCCTTTAATGATCGGATTTCTCCGTTATTATAATGTGGCCTTAATAATGACAGATAAGTACACAGAAAGAGTAAGTCGCAGAACAAGCTGCCGTTTGGCGCCGTGTGTATGTATGTATGTATGTGTATGTATGTGTGTGTGTGTGTGTGTATATATATATACACACACACACACACACATATACATACACACACACACATCGCGTCCCTGCGGTGATGTGAGCATGCCGCCCGGAGCGCAGCTCTGCCGCCGGGAAAGCCGCCTCTCGGGTCCGCAGCTTTTAGCGGTTCACTATCGCTCCTTCAGCCACATCCATTTCAAATCCTGCTTTTTTTGTTTTATTCAAGAGATCATTCATTCACTTAAGTGCCCGACCCCCACCAGAATGAAAATCCCATGTACCGACCCACTGGGATAAGGACTTCGGATTCTTTTAATGGGGAATTGGAAAATGAGGATTTTTTTTGTTTGTATATAGCCTTTTCCTTTAAGCAGCATTTCTTTACAGGTGGTGATTATTAGTTTTTGCTGTAGTTGGTAATTCCCCTTCAGCACCTTCCGTGTGGAAAGGGAAGGTAAAAAACTACAGTCAGGGGCGTAGAAGACAGTTTGATATCGGCTTTATAATTTAAATAAAAAATTCTGTTTATTGGGGGTTGAATGAAGCCAGATTAAATATTGGAGGGTGCAAACCTCAGGTCCTGTGCCCCTGATCACAATAACAGAACTGAAGCTGTGAATAGTATTATTTTTATGTTGAAAACCGCCATGCAAACTGTGGCTTGCGTGGGTCGGGATTTGCAATCATTTTCCAGCGAAGCCGTGTTTTTGTTAGGTTGTATGGAGCAGGGCTGCACACCTCCATCGTCCTCTGGTACAATGCAACCTTTAAGTTTGGTTTGCAGTCCTTATTTGCCTTTGTGCACTTTGTGCAGGCTCCCACTGTACTGTCAGCATGCCACGAGGCTCTTGTCTGCAGAAGTTGTTCAGGTTTCTCAAACTGGAACCTGCTCTGGTTTGCGGTCTTTCCCGGACTCATTTTGCAGCTTTATGAACTATTGTACATTCGAATAATTTGGCGTGTTGTGTTCTGTCCTTCGGGAGAGTATTACTCACGTGCTAGTCTTAATGCAGCTTAGCAGTTTCATTGGAAACTAGTTTTTCTGGTATATTTTTTGATAAAACTTGAATTACGGTTTCACCGTCTTGTACAAAAAGTACATTTACTTATTACTGTAAGGCTAGTTTAAAAGAACCCTTTCAGAGCTGTTGTAATTAAAATAAAGCCATGCCAAGTGCCTCACTAGTGTTCAAACTAATGAACGTGAACCTTTGTTTTTAGGATTACAGAAGATTCAGATGTGTACAACGGGGGCCTATCTGGGTGAATGAAACCCTAGATTTCGGTTATGCTGTGTTTTATAAAGTGATTCTTAATCCAGCAGGTTTACACTTGGCAGGACAAGTACTCTTTGTAATACTCTGCTCTTTTCATGCAAGCGTTTTTCTTAATGTTGTGCAACATGATATGCCACATGCTGTAGATGGAGGTGAAAGGTTGCCATTTCTTGACTTTTTTTTTCTCCGACCCTTTCAGTCTTGTGTTTCTAGGTGGCTGTGCTGAGTGTAGATGTCAGCTTTTGATTTGGGTGAAATATTTGTCATGGTAAGAAATGATCAGTTAATGTATCTGTTTAGAATACACTGGCACACTGTTAAATTCTGTTAGACGTTCATTGAAATACTTAATATTTAAATCCCATAAGGACAATCAGTTCTAGTCAAGGTGGTATTAGTTATGTTTTTTTTTTTTTGGGGGGGGGGTCCTTCGCAATGAACGTTTACAGGTTGCTCTCGTTCTTGTCCCTCATGCCAATGTGCTCAAAATACACTTCAGTTCTGAAGGAACAGTATTCTGAGAAACATATGTCTTTGTCCTAAAATTATTCTGCTTAGTTGGTCATACTCCAAACATTGAATCTGGAGTTTTATATACTGTAATATAATCACTGTAAATATATGGTTTGTGTGTCATACTTTGGAGGTTTGGCATTATCCAGTTAAGTTGTTTATAAATGGCGTAAGATGTCACTAACCACACGTTTCTTAGCAAGAACATCCTCATATGTATGATATGAATTAAAACATGTTAACAGTTAATGACAACACACATTTGGTTATATAAATCAAAGCATTGTATTTTGAAATAGTTAAATCTTTATCCCCCCCCTTTAAATCACACTTATTTGTGCTGCAGCCTTAAACCATCGGTTGCCAGCACATGGACGCTGAGCTACTAGTTGACTGCAGGGAGCCAACGAATAGCTCATATAACACTTATTAGAAATCAGGTCTTTCTGTCTTTATTTATGTAGATAGTTAGTTATTTGGTATTTTGTGTGTATATATATATATGTGTATCTGACTCTGTCTCTGACGTTAAGCACTGTGCTGTGTCGGCAGGCTGTAGAATGGATGTGAAAAGAGAATAAATGTTACCCCCCCCCCCCCTCCTTCTGGCTGATATAAATTTGTACCAAGCACGTAGCTCCCCAGATTATTTTCCTTGTAAAATCAGGCTGGAGAGCCCAGCGGTCAACAGACAATGGCACTCATCCGAATACCGAAAAATCACCGAACAAACTTCAATGTAATGCAGTTCATTAGGCAATCAATATAAACAATGTATAAACAAAATTTTTGATGGGCTTCCAGGAGGATATCATATACGTCCTAACAAGATTTGGCGTTATCCTTTTGTTGTGAGGTATTGATTCTCTAAAAGCTTCCTCTGTAAAATGTTAGAGACCACCCATTTCTACTGAATGAAGGGATTAGGATAGACTATTGACAGTCATAGCGTTTCTGTTCGTGATGCTGGCTTTGAGGAAGCATCCCCTTAGCTTGGATTCATTAGCATAGACCTTATTTAGGTTTAATTTTGGCCATGCTGGTCATTCGCTGGTAGCCTGCACTACATTTTCAGAGAATCAGCCCTTACCTGATTCAGCAGCTGGTTTATTGGGCACCCCAAGGACTCAGACTGCAGTGTACTACAGTATTCACCAGTGTGTAGTTAATACTTGTTTTTCAATCTGTACATTGTCTAACATTCCTGTTTAAAAGCGGTACACAGCTGACATCCATGTGCAGAGAACAGGAATGAAGCAGCGCTCTCCTACTTCATCTCAGTTTCTCTGACCCCTAGTCAGGCTGCTGAGTAGCTCGAAAAGACTTTGCAGCACTTTGAACATCTTAGCCCTGTGAGACAGATTAAATTGTGATTAAGAGCTACGGTGAACCGAGCATGTGTGTATCCTGCCAAAAGGGAAGTTGCATGGTAAAGCACAATGCATCTCGACGGGGAATTCCCTGCTCGTGAATGCAGTTTCTGCTAGACTTCAGCATTCAAAAAGACTCTTTGCGGTCATTGTTCAGAATGGCTCCACCTCCCAGGGAATCCATAAGTTTTTAGCGTGACCATTGGAAGGGCTTTCAACAAATGATTCATTGTTCATCAGGCGTGTCTTCAGCCGGTATCTAGATTAACTTGAGAACTGGCCTAAAGCGCTGCATACGTGTGAGAAAAGAACTGAGAGTGCGGCAGAAGGAAGTGAATACATTGCCTGTCGAGTGAAGCAGTGCTGGGATCACATTAGACTTGTTTCAAATGCACGCTCACTCTGTTTATGTTGAAATGTGGAGGTGTTTACTGTTCAATGTGTGAATTATGGCAATGCTTTGCCTTCCGTATCTGTTCCAGGCAAAACAAGACGCTCTTCAGCTTGTGTTTACATCTCTGGTCTTTAACGGGGGTTTGTTGGTGGATTTTAAAAGCATAGGCTGTAAATAATATACATTTTTGAGGAGTTGAGATCAGACTTTCTTGTTTGTTTTTCTTTTTAGAGATTGGAGATCATTTGACAAATCCTGGAGGGTATTCCACGAAGCAGGATTTCTTGCTTAGCTGGTTAACTTGACAAATTTAAGGTAGTCTGAGCTAAACATAAGGGAACAAAGATAAAGTTCATTTAGTCCAGACTACCTTAAATTCAACAAGTTATCCGGCTAAGCAAGAAATCCTGCTTCATGGAACCCGGCCACTGAAAATATAGCGTGTGCCCTTCAGTCTAGCACTGTGAAATATCAGAATGAAGGTGTACCCCCCCTCCCCCCAAGTTAAACGCACGTTAAACCTTAATTTTTTTTATTAATTGACCCAATAAGACCATTTAGTGAGGAGGTGCCATGTTAATTTCTTTGTTTCCTGTTTTTAAAAGGCGTACTGCAGCGTAAGGCTCCTGAACCCACCGCTTTCAGCGGAAGGAGGAGGCCCTGAGCGAAGCGATCGTAGGAGGAAAGCTACTTCCTTTTCTCTTTCTCAGTCACAGCAGGGCAGATTTATAAGCATTCATCCCCCCCCCCCCACTTACTTGCAGTACTCCTGCTGCTCTCCCTTAGCTCCTTCGCTCCACAAGCATTCGCAGTAATGCATCTGTCTGTCTTGCAGGGTATGCGCTAAAGGAGGCTTGAATGCTTGTGAGACGGGTATTGCCCCAAAGGGATTCGGAAACAAATCTTGCCCCCATAGGTCAGAGAAATCTGGGAATCTTTGGCTTTGTCTTCTGAATGGCAGCTTCCTGGGAATTATTGGTACGGTTTTATGTAAAGGTATTTATTTGAATGACGTGCTTGTGGCTTGGCCTGGTTCAGCATTCAGCAGGTCGCCAAATGCATTTTGCATTTTTATGCAATTTTTATGGCAGCGGTTTTAAGCCGCTTAAAGAAATCACTGTAGTTTACATGGAAAAATGCTGGCAAAAGTGGCATTTTTTTCTGTTTAGTTGCTGATTGTACAATCCCAGTATGAATTTCCTGAGGCATGTTTGTCCTCCATGCCTCCCAGTGGGGGCAGTAGGAATACGGGGTCAAGTGATGCTTGCTGTCGTCACCGGCAAGCGGACGTGGTGACGCTTAGCTCCACGAGGCCGTGCCAAGCAGCGATGCCACACGCCGAACAAAGGCCAGCGAGCACAGACCCCTCCTTTGTGTGCTGTCCTCCAACAATGCACTGGGCCAATTACCTCGCTCTCCCCGCAGGCTGGATTCCCAGTCTTCATCCAAGATCCTGAAGAAGTCTTCAGCCAGCTCCGAGTCGGGAGAAATTTTGTTGGTAGAGTCTTTGTTTATCCTAGCTGTAAGAGCGCCGGCGTGGACTGTGGAGGAATTTTGGCTATAGCAGCATTTTTCTTTTGCATGAAACATCAGTATATTTCCTGCTTCCAGAAATAAAACCTGGCAGCTTATATTAATCTCTTGGACGTGCGTAGAAGGATTACGGGATCTTATTTGGCTTAAATAGGCGTTTCCTCATTCCATTCTCGTTCTGCACAGATTTCCCAATGTGTGGGTTAAAAGCTTTGAGAGGAGGAAGAAGGCATTTGTCTGCATGCCAGCAAAGGGCTTTTGTCACTTACCGATCAATAATAATGATGATAAATAATTTATTCATTCCCTTATTGGAGTCATCGCAGTATGCGCAGAGCTGAATGCGGATGAATAACATGCCTGTTTACCACAGTGCATGTTCTTTAGTTCATTACATTATTACTTTATATTACAGGACCGTTTTGCCCTAGTGAAGTACAAATTACTTTTTACACCAGTTTACTTCAACATACGTCTCGGTGACATCCTGGACCCAGGAATTATGAGCTTACATCTGCCACACCATTTAGCCAGTAATGAAGGCCTCTCACCCTGTGGTTGTCTGAATACATAATCCTTTGTTTTGGGTGGAACAGCTTGACTTTGTGCTTCACTGTTAATTCTAAGTTTCTGGCAAAATTAAAACCAGTGACTGCGGTGAAAATGTAAAATGTTGTCAGTATTTGGTTAATAAGCAAAGCAATAATGAAATCTATGTGATGGTATGGAGCAGTATTTGTTTTGACCTTGTCTGCCCACCATATGAAACTGTGACATTATTGGGTGACTGTTCCACTGGAGATGGTCACCGAGGCAACAAGCAAACTTATTACAACAGTTGCGCTTTAAGTTGTGGGAGATGATGTAGCTCAGATTCGTCCTTGTGACAGATTAAACCAAACCTTTATAATGCATTATGTCTCATCGTAATGTCAGAGACTTTGAGGCAAAACCATTATGCAAAGCGCATTGGAAGATCCAGTGACTTTAGGATTGGTAACCCCAGTAAAAGCCAGGCACATGGTCTCTGATCTCAGGCCATGTGCCTTTTCAGTGTAGTCTCCTCACCAAAAGGGGGCTCACTGTTAACCAGGCAGGATAGGAGCATCACCTAATGTTCCTGCTGGGGGGTCCTCTGTGTCCTGGCCTCCCTGCAACCTACTGGTCAGACAGAAACTCTGAAAGGTTTCTCCTTAACATCTTGAGAAGTTAAGGTTGTGTGCTGCACTGTTTAAATTGTTCATGACCCTAGCTGGTTGTGTGTGTGTGTATGTGTGTGTATGTGTGTGTATGTGTGTGTATGTGTGTGTATGTGTGTGTATGTGTGTGTGTGTGTGTATGTGTGTGTGTGTATGTGTGTGTGTGTATGTGTGTGTGTATGTGTGTGTGTATGTGTGTGTATGTGTGTGTGTGTGTGTGTGTGTGTGTGTGTGTGTAAGCAATGATACAAAATGTTTCTCATGACACACACAGAATTTTAGTAGAAGTTCATCTCACTGTGACTGCTGACCACTGTTCTTTTCAGCCAAAATTTTCCTGCAGCGCTACAGAAATAATTTTATTGGCTGTTTGTGTTTTGTGAGCTGAAGCATCTGTTGTAAATGCATATTTTTGGAATGACTTGAGGCTCTGTTGGCTTATTTGGTCAAACAAATGTAAGCAGCGCTCTGCATGTAAAGTAACAATTCAGTAAGGAATTCACTAAGGAGAAGAACTGCGTGATTCTTGAAATCATTGTCAAGGTCTTAATTTTTATGTCAAAATAGGTATGAAGTGGCGCAAGTAGACTCAACACAACAGTTTGCTCCTGTTCACATTCATTGATGGAGCTGCTAGTTTTATCTTCCAGTGATATCTGCATATTTAAAAAAAAATGTGCAGGTTTAAAATCATGTTGCGCCCACTTGCTGCAACCTGTGACGTGAGATTTGTAGTGTTTGCAAACTTGGCTCGTATACATTGGGCTGCCTTTTGATATACTTTTTGTTGGCTTGCCAACGGGAATTTTCATTGGCTTTCCTTTTGAAGGGTGCCAGTCTGCGTTGCATGAGTCAGTCGGTTTTGCTGGCCGTGCTGAACACACCGGGCGGAGACCATGACTGAACTGGAACAGCTGCGGCAAGAAGCTGAGCAGCTGCGGAATCAGATCAAAGTAAGAGGCATGACCCCACAGATGCAGACCTGCAGTTACCTGAAATGTTTTATACTTTTGATTCATTGAGATTTTTATGCAACCAGCTTGCTTCCCTGTTGCTTTCAGGATGCCAGGAAAGCGTGTAGCGATTCCACTCTTGCACAGGTAAGAATTTGAGGGCTGGAACTGTGTTATTTTGGGGGGAATTCCCCAGAGCAGCGTTTCCCAGCCCGATCCTCAGGGACCCACAGACGGTCCACGTTTTTGTTTATCAGGAGCTGGGGAGGGAGCAAAAATGTGGACTGACTGTGGGTCCCTGAGGACTGGGTTGGGAAACGCTGCCCATGGTGCAACTGACTTGCAGTTTTGCGTTTCCTGGAACCAAAAGAACATTGTGTACTCAGGGGAAATATCATGACACTTTCTCTACTGCCCTGATGTTGCCTTTCTGTAAATGAAACGCTTTCTGCTTAGTGCTCTGCTTTATAAACTGCTGATATGTCCTGCACTGTGATCCGAGAAGAGCCATGAATATAGTGGCTTTGCAGTATCTGGATCGACTTGTAATGTCCTGCTCGGCACGGCAGATCACGGCTGGTCTGGATTCAGTGGGCAGAATACAGATGAGGACAAGACGTACGCTGAGAGGACATCTAGCAAAAATTTACGCCATGCACTGGGGAGCGGACTCCAGGTCAGTAAGGTGGGCCAGGCTCGAGGTGACTGGCCCTCTCTCTCTAGGCCTATTGTTTGCACTTGCCATTCAAAGCCAAATTCTTTTTTTTCCCAGGCAGATGTCAATCTTATCTTTCATAATTTTTAAAGAGTAAAATATTAAGTAGCGTATGTCTGTGAATTAGCCACACTTGAGCTGGGATTAAAATCGTTAATTATTAATAACTATGTGTGTGTTAAAGTACAGCTCTGCTGGTGACATAATTAAAAAAGAATGTCTCCCCCAGTGTGAAAATGGCTCGTGTCAAGTTGCCTTGCCCCAAGGGGGAGAATATATGAGTTTTTAGATGCCCCCTGGATGACCTACAGGGGTAGCTGGGCCCCATGTTTGTTTCATATGCCCCGGCTGACATTTGGGCCCCGCCGCCGCACACTGCTGCCCCCTACGGACGGCCGCAGCGCATTTCCTCCCGCGCGCTGCGGGGACGGGCGTGGGGAGGAGCCCCTCCCGCCTGAGAGCACGGGCCCCGACAGATCGTGCTCGTGAATATTGCATGACATGGCACAGTCGGTGTGGTTAGTGTCTGTAGGTGCACTGACTGTGAGGATGCGGGGGGGGGGGGGGGGGGAGGGGGGGAGAGATAAAAGCCTTTGCTGCGGGGTGTCCTTCATTAAAAAACCAAAATGGTGTTTTGCGGAGGGCAGCAAAGCAAAGGCCACGCCCCAGGTGT
>JAAGVU020000032.1:3043980-3065307 GCA_011763525.2 Mormyrus iriodes
CGGGGGTATCGTGGGGGGGGGGGTGGGGGGGGGGGGGTGTGGGTGGGGGGGGGGGGGGGGGGGGGGGGGGGGGGGGGGGGGGGGGGGCACTGGGGGAAGAGATAAGAGCCTTATCTGCTGCTGATCCTTCATTAAAAACCCAAGTGTGGTCTTTCCTGAAGTCTGCAGATCTAGAGCACGGCACAGTCTGTGTCAGACCTCGATTTGCGTTTCTAATAAGCCAGTGGCCTGATAAGATGTCTTCTTACCACATAGGTTACTAGTCAGTGCATCGCAAGATGGAAAACTCATCATATGGGACAGCTACACGACAAACAAGGTGAGAATGAAGTTGAGCAAATGAGAAATGGGACAGAAATGGGACATGCGTCTCAGATACCTGTGCAAGTTCTTGGATTCCTCATCGGAGAGCCCAGATCCCATGTCCTTGGGGTCCTCTCACCCCTACCGTGTCATGTGGCTCTGCTCCCTGCACCCTCCAGACACACGCCATCCCCCTGAGGTCCTCCTGGGTGATGACCTGTGCCTACGCCCCCTCTGGGAATTATGTGGCGTGTGGTGGCCTAGACAACATCTGCTCCATCTACAGCCTGAAGACGCGGGAGGGCAACGTGCGGGTGACCAGAGAGCTTCCCGGGCATACAGGTGATAGGCGGGATCCAGGGGGGCGACCCTATGACAGTGTTTCCCAATTCAGTCCTCAGGGACCCACATTATGAGAGCTGGGAGAGAGCAAAACTGGAGTATCTGGCAGGGAGCTGGGAGGGAGCAAAAACATGGACCGACTGTGGGTCCCACAAGGCCTGGATTGGGAAATGCTTCCCTGTGATAATCAGGTCTCTCTGTAACAAATTCCTAATTAAAGGCTTTATTTTTAATTCTGTTTTCCCCCTTGCAGGTTATCTGTCTTGCTGTCGCTTTCTTGATGACAACCAGATTGTCACTAGTTCTGGGGACACCAGCTGGTTCGTTAAATTTGTGATTTTGTTTCTACTATGTAGTATGTGGGCATTTTAAATATATAACTTGCTCTAGTCAGTTTGTTTAATGTTGCCTGCTTGGAACCACAGCAGAGTTATCAAAGACAGGATTGGGAATGCACAACGTGGGACGCTTTTCTGCACGTGCCCTTTTTATCTGAACGGCATTGCCGTCCGCCCTGCAGTGCACTGTGGGATATCGAGACCGGCCAGCAGGCCACTTCCTTCACGGGTCATACCGGTGATGTCATGAGCCTGTCCCTCAGCCCGGACTTCAGAACCTTTGTGTCTGGTGCCTGTGATGCTTCTGCCAAGCTCTGGGACATCCGAGACGGAATGTGCCGGCAGTCCTTCATCGGCCACGTGTCCGATATCAATGCCGTCTCGGTGAGAACGCTGCCGGATGTGTAGAGCTGCTTCCTTAGGATTCCACGGAAGCTTGCTGTTGAATAATCATATATTGGGCAATTGTGGTTCATCACACATTAATCAGAAGGACAAGCGTGCTCCCATCGTTGGCTTGTCCATGGATCTTTCTCGGGTGGCCCTCTAACGCATGGTCTTGCCCCGTCTCTGTGTGCAGTTCTTCCCAAGCGGATACGCCTTCACCACAGGCTCGGACGACGCCACCTGCAGGCTGTTTGACCTCCGCGCAGATCAGGAGCTCATGGTGTACTCCCATGACAACATCATCTGTGGCATCACCTCCGTGGCCTTCTCCAAGAGCGGACGCCTCCTACTGGCCGGATACGACGACTTCAACTGCAACGTGTGGGACACCCTGAAGGGGGAGCGTGCAGGTCAGCGGTTGCTCCCGCCAAGCAGGGCCCCAGCGCTTTTATCGGGGTGGGGGAGGTTTGTAGAGATTAGCAGCCCATGTGTATAGAGGTAAGGAACATGCCCTGATACGGCACATTGCTACACCCACCACACAACAAACCCCTCAGGGATGAGAACCCGTGTGCAGCCATGTGGAGGGTGACGCCTCAGCACCATTCTAGTTCAGGTGGAATGGAACAGTGTGAAGTTTTTTTTTTTTTTTTTTCTGGTGGCTGGAGTACCAGGACGCCATCCTAGGGTGGGCATTTGGGTATGTTGGGTGGGTGTCAGTGATCAACATAGGGTGGGGGGGGCGTGCTGACCATATGAGTTGTTGGCTGGGGGTTTGTCTCTGTACGGTGAGCGCTCATAGCCACGCCCCTGCTCTAGGTTGTCTTTGATGGAATTTATGAAAAACTGGAAAAGTCCTGTTGTCATGATTTTTTTTGGGAATAGAGCTTGTAAGCACCACTACTGACCAGGTGTTATGTGTGGGCTTCCCTCAGCACAATAATACAGCTCACCAGCAGGTGGCGGTAGGAAATGACGGTACTGCATGGCACACAACCGCACAGTACAGCCACCTGACGTAGGGATGTGCTGCTCTCTCTGGCTCCTGGTGTGCGTGTGTCTGGGTTTATTGCAAAAAGTACATGAGGATTAGGATTAAATAACTGAAAAATGAAAAAACTTGGTGGTACTTCAGATGCAATGTTCCATTGTTACAGAGGGAATATGTACATTTAAATTTGTGCTTAACGACCTTCCCCTCCTCCTTTAGGTGTCCTGGCTGGCCACGATAACCGGGTCAGCTGTTTAGGCGTGACGAATGACGGCATGGCTGTCGCCACTGGATCTTGGGACAGTTTCCTCCGGATCTGGAACTAACCGGCAGGAGGACTTTGGTCTGAGGGTGGACAGTGATGCCTCTGGCCATGAGGGAGGCCTTACAGCTGGGACAGGATCACGTTCTTTTTGCCATCGGCGTGAAGTCGGATTCCCCTGCCTCCTACCCCCCCTCCCGCCCCTGCCCTTTCCATCTCTTCACTTGACTAGAGAGAGCTTTCGATGACTAGTTAAGTTAAACTATGAGATCACGTGAACCCTGGTGACCCTGGCCGGGCTTTGCTCATTACCATGGTCTTTGAGAAGCTAGGAGCATTATTTATTAATAGTACATTACATGATTTTCATAAATGTGCATCTGTATCCGTTTATGAACATCGTGTACTGTACTATACATTCGTTTCCATTGGGTATTTGTGTCGGCTCACTGTTCAGTAGATTCTGCTCTCCAGTATGTTCCCGAACTTGGATTTAGGACACACTGCCGAAGTGCCAGTTGCACCATTCCTACGTTTTGTGTGTTCATGAATCTTTGAGTGTGCGTGTGTCCTTATCAGGGTATACAGGTGTGCATGTTTTGCTAAGGTGTAGTACACACAACCCTGTGATATTTACATGACTTTCTTTGACGGACTCATTGTTCGGCCGGTATACTTTGTTGCGCTGCGTTTGAACTTTATTATAGGGAAAAATTCCATGCCATTTTTTTCTTAAATTGTCACAAGGAAATAAGGGTGGGTGTTCTTTTGATGAAGTTTGAATAATTAACTAACGAAATGAAGCAGGATTCAGATCCTGAGCTCCAGCATAGACAGGTCACTGGTTGTAGCAGAATCTTCATGTTCACTTTGGCAAGCCTTCTAAGGTAACGCGGTGACGCCACTTCTGCCTTGAGGGAAGCGTGTTTCTGGGGGCCGGAGGCAGGAACCAGCCCAGGGTGATTTTACCTACATGCAGCAGCTGCTGGTCCCAATTCTCAGAGAGGCTCAGTCAGGCCTGATCAGTCTGACGCCAAGCACCTATCTGAGAGAACTGAGAAATGAGAACTGCTCCCAGAAATTAGTAGGGAAGGATAACCTACATCAGCCACGAGCTGGCATTTACAGATGTTAACTGGCTGAATTAAACATGGTCTCCATGTACAAAAGTTGATGCAACATCCACATAAATGTTCTGTACCAATTTAGTCATCGTGGTCTTACTGCGTTCATAAGAAGTCGGTGTTTTTTACAGCCGCGGTAGCACCTCTGTCGTGGGCTCGTCTTCGTAAAGCATGTCCCTTCATTGTCTTGGCTGTGGAACTTGCCCCCAGGACACGATGTTTCAGAGGAACGTGACTCGGAGTTCGTGTGGTGTGTTTCACTCCGGTTGGGCCTCACCTGTTGAGGCTGCTCGTGCGTCCTGAAGGAAGTCCGTGAGGAAGCAGGGCCTTGATGATGCAGAGCGCCACAGCCGCTTACAGGGAGACGCCACCTGTGCTCACCGGTTGGACTTTCTTTGCCTTAATTTTAACAGACCGTATAGGCACTTCATACACAGGCAGGTTATTTTATGCATAGGATTGTGTTGTAATGTACGCATATGTGAACATGTAACCAGCTCCCTGCACAGGCTGCGGTCTCCGTAAGCCTGTCTGTGAGTGTGCTGCCCTCTCTCCCCGCAAATGGCCACGTTTAGTTGGATGTGGCTTGGACTCAGGCAGCCTTAAATGGCATGAACAGTCAGCCTACCTGCCGCTGAGCACTCTGATTTAAGTGTTGGTCATCAACCATGACAGCGTTAATGTGCCAACAGTACAATGTGTTCAAATGTCTTGTCTTGCACAGAATGGGTTATGAAGTGGGAATTTAAACTGTCCCTTAAATGATTGTATTATGATGAACACGTCAATCACGGTCTCCAGGTACTGCTGTCACGCAGTTCTTTTCCCTGGATTCAGTGATGACAGGATACAGTGTCAGGGACTCTGAACATCACTGTGCTGTGTGATTCGCTTTTAAGACTCCTTTTGCACCGAAGTTTAGCACACAAACTGAACTGTGGACCGGAGATCGAATTAAGGACTTAATCTGCATGTACAGGTGCCAATACAAGTCAGTCACTCTGCAGGTGAGCTAAGCACCGATTGGTTGGGCCAGCGCAGCCCTTACTGCTGGTTGGTCAATTGTATTTGCAACTTAGACCGATTTAAACATGCCTTGACATGGCACAACGCTGACATCCTCCACTAGATGTTCATGGTCAACCAGCGAATGATGCTACGAAGTAAGGAGTTACACCGGTAAGATTGACGCGCTGTGCCTGTATATGTCATGTTACCAAAGATGCAGATAATTGGATTTTTTTTTATTTTGGTTAAATCCTTTTTCTGGAGGATGGGAATCATCTCATTATGAGAATAGTCCTTAATTGACAAATCCTCTAGTTCGTTATAATGGACAGGCCACAGAAGTATTGTTCTTGATACAAAGTGATGGTATTTAATGTGACGTTATCAGTGTAAGGATGCCTACAGTATGCAGATCATTTGCAAAGAGCTGGGATGGAATATATATATATATCAGACAGTCATCCTGTTCCATTTATTTTTTGCAATTTTATTTTTGACTCTAACATTGCCTGAAACTGCTTTCTGGAAGAAGCATTGCAAGGATCGCACACTACTGTTTAAAGAACATTTAGCTTGAAACTGAAAATGGAGACATTTTTAAAGATCAATAGGACAGCGGGGAGCGAGGCTCGCTTCCTGCCCCAGACCCTGGGCGTCCCAGCTCTGCTTCCCATGATCAGTGCTATTCATTGTTGCCACGATATCAAACATGATTTAGCTATAACACACTGCCGTGCGGCTCCTTTGTTTAACCAGCAGGTGTTTATTTATTTTCTGTTGAGCCAGGCGAAACCAGGGCCCATGAGTGCCGTGAGTTTATAACAGTGCTATTGTGTGAAATTAATCACTTACTATGAAATAACTTTTATAGTCTTTTTCACACCAGATTTGTTTTTGTATTTGTACAGTGGCTCGATATACTGATGTTGCCATTATAACCAATAAAAATCTTTTAACCAAGGCTGGTGGGTTTATCACTGATGAGCTGTAACGGTGCCTTTCACACAGAGCTCGTTCTGTGACCTTCGTTGTATTAGGAATCAAATCTGCAACCAGAAGAAACTTGAAACAACTTTATTGCTTTTTTTCCCCCGAATCATAAATAATGAACTAGAGTGTACATACTTCAAAAATATAGAAATGACCGAACTGTACAAATCGTAATATCCCCCCCACCCAGATGAATCTGTAGAAATCACCACAGCATAACAAATAAATGTGTTGAGGCGCCCCTCCATGGCACCAGAATCCACCGACCGGATACGCGTTCCAGCTCAGCACCAGGATTACGCTCTCAAATCAAGGGCCGAGCTTAACGGGTCCAGCAGGAGACTGAACCTCCAGAATGTGCACCAGCTGATTCCGATTGTGGTCTTAATAGCAGTCCTGTCCACAGGCCCATTTCATGGCTCCTCGGTGCCTGTGACTCCACCTTACTGGGTACAGTGTCACCTGGTAGCGGTGCAGCCATTCTTCAATACTTCATTTCAAGACAAAAATCGACACATTCTGCATGATTCACAGCTGATTCTCTGTTACCCATGGGGCTGCCACACTTCTAATACTTACTAAAAGTAGAAACGGTGGACAAACGCACACAGGAGAAGGGGGTTCGAGTGGAAAGGAAGGGACTGGATGTGTGGGGGTCACCCAGGCCTTAGTGCTGGGGTCGCAGATACTCCTCTGTGAAGCTCTCAAGCTGTCTCTCCAGCTCGGAGGCCTTGTGTCTGAAACACAAACACGCTTCAGTGGTCTGCGTCTGGCTTTCAGTCTTCCTATGTTAAATGAGAGCTGAATCCCGGAGCATGGCTCTGAAGCACCGATGTGCATTTTAAAGTGAGCAGTCACCCTACAGTGCTTGGCGGTTTTTTCAGACCAAATTAAACACAGCATAACTGACCAAGACGACAAATTGGCCTTTATGTTTAAACTGAAGTTCTTTCAATTTTTCAATAATAACTTAACTAATTAGGATCTTGGCCACAATCCCAGGAAACATCACTGTGTAAATCAAGGTATAATCTCGACAAAACACATACTGGCTACTTAATGGCTATATCTACATCGTAACATCATTTTAATGTTAAAAAAGAGAGAGATTTAAATCTATATTAAAATTAGGACAAACCAATAAATCAAGCCAGGATTACATTTAAAGAGACTCAGGGAATAAAGCGTCTCTATGGGGTGTTTCTCAGTATGTGTACCCGACCGTACTTGTGTTCTCATGTACCCATTTTACGTCATCTTCCATTGCCGGAGACCAGTTCCAATACTCAAGAACAGAAGCACAGAGGACGGTAATAATCCCCGGATGTCGTTCTTGCCCCGCCCCAAATCTCAAGGACACAATCGGTAACATCCTCGCCAAACGAGACCAATCCCATGATTCATTGCGCCCCAGGTTCATGGTTAACATCGTGAGGGAACAGTGCTGGGCTATACGGCAAAATATTTTATCACAACAATTTTCCCCATATCAGATAAAGATCGATTTTCATTAAATAACTCAAGTTATTTCTTTATTTCAAGGTTAAAATTTTGCTTAAAATTCCCTAATAATTACCCTTAAACAGATTCATACCATGAAAAAAGGTGACAAATTTATCTGTGACGTATTCCACTAACTCAGCTTTGCTGTGTGTTTGTTGGGCGTAGGTTGTCCGTTTGTAAAAGGCTACCATATGACTGGTTGGAATGACGTTCGTTTCTGTGGCGTGATTGGCCGACAAATGCCATCATGCAGTGTTCCTCAATCGACAGTTTCTTGGCATTTCTCATTTTCTTATCGTTTAAATTATATATGATAAGGCGATATATTGTTTTTATCCCCATGCCCTACCCGGGGAAATACATTTTTAGCTGACATGTAACTTGCCATCGCAGATTTGGGAATTATGGCAATACACAGGTGAAAGCAGGTCAGTTTCCTTGTACTTAAATTTGAAAATCTCCAGTTTACAAGGTTTTTAAAAGCAGATTAATTTCTTAAAAGGCATGTTCCAGAGGTCAGCTCTACCTGAGGGTCTTGGAGTGGCTTTGCACGGTCTCCAGCTGCTTGATCTTCTTGGTCAGTCTGCTGATCTCCCCTTCCAGCTCCTTCTCGGTCAGGTCAACCTGCTGGCACAGCTGTGCAAAGGTGGTGGCCATCTCCCTGCAGAGCAACAATAAGAAAACATTCAGCACCTTACACCAAAAAAGCAGCCAGAAACACGTGACACGAGGACACTGCCCATGCTGCCATGCAGCACATTTATGTCCACTAGGTGGCAGCACTCACTGCTGGACTTGGTGGCTACAGTTAGCGCTGGTGAAGCTGACAATCATGTGCAGCTTTTCCGTGGCGTACTCCACAAACTGCCGCTTGAGTGCCCTCTCTTTGGCTTTGGTGGTCCATGTCAGCTTCTCGAAGACGTAGAGCAGCCCGTAAAGACTCATGGACAGGGCAATAAGCCTCCAACCAACCGTGCGGCAAACCTGCACCAGAACAGAAAGAGTATCAAACTCCTTCAAGTCCACGTCAGACAAACAAATTCCAATCTTCTGCATTCTGTGTAACATTACTATGATTAATATTCCTTTTTGACACAAACGGAACTAATCCTCAAATGGGTGATCCAATTCTGGCCTGTTTCAAAAGTACCCACCACTCCTCCAATGATGATCACGCTCATAGAGGCTCGGGAGGTCAGAGAGGCCAGACCGGTAGCCACTGACACCATCAGATCCTCCTGGGACACAGCTCTGTCCTGAGTCTGGGGTCCCAGTGGGGCTGTTGGGGTAGCTGCCAGCGATCGAGGAATCTACAGACATTAGAAGACCAAAATGGTAAGTGTGCATGACGTAGGCCAAGGGACTCATTGTATTCGTAAAGGAAAACAAAGACATACCTGAAAGTTCTGGTCCACTAACATCAGAGCACGTTTTGCGTTGGCTGGTCCGAGAAAGCGTTGCACAAGTGCCGTCCAACCCAAAGAGAACTGAAACTCAATGTTCTCCTGGAAGTCCGAGCAGA
Source organism: Mormyrus iriodes (assembly GCA_011763525.2). NCBI lineage: Eukaryota > Metazoa > Chordata > Actinopteri > Osteoglossiformes > Mormyridae > Mormyrus > Mormyrus iriodes. The sequence goes on from JAAGVU020000032.1 coordinate 3,052,751, forward strand.
GGGTGGCACAGTTGAGGTCGTAGCTGAGGTCAAACTTTCGGCAGGGGATGAGCCGGTGGAGCTCAGCCTGGACAGCAGAGGGCAGCAGAGGCTGCAAACGCTCTGATCGCAACAAAACAGAAGGGTCAGCAGGACACTCCTTTTGTTACATTTTGAGGATGATTCTAGAGAATTTGGAAAAATAAGAACTCGTGCTTGCAGACATACCTATCATTTCTTTTTGGGAGGACTGAAGAGAAGCGTTGACCGCATGAGAGCAGCGGAACGACAGGTTCTTTCCCATGCCTTCCTCCACGTGTTTCAGAAGATCCTTGTGTTATAGAGCATCACACGGCACACCATAATCAATAATGCGGATAGATCAGCCATCTTCTGGGCACTGAGCGTAAGCTCTTACACAAGAGGCAAGGAACTACATAGAAACATTTACGCATCTTCCCATGCCTCAAAGGCCAAAATACTAATCCGAGTGCTGCGCAATTCTGAGAAAAGACCATTTAGTGCCAAATGTAAACTGCTAAGCATCCGACGTATAACCCTGCACTTCTGGAGTAACAAGCCATTGGGGGTTTTTGTCATACAAGATAAACACGGCCACCAGGGGGCTTTGAGGGAAAAAGAGCAGTACAACAGGAACTTGGCGGCAGGCTGACTCACGGTCTTGTAGAGTTTTAACACGTGTGGAGAGGAGTGGAAATCGGAATTGAATTCGTCGATGAGGACCGACAAGCGGCAGATTTCTTCTGCCATGGCTTTGGAAACCTGGAGAAGAGAAAACCTACAATTTGACCTCCATAGCTGACGGCATGTTGTACATACATAATGGCGACCAAGAGGGATATGGCAGGTAGCTGAGCCCAGCTCAGCCACACAGGGCAAAGAGGCCAAGCCTGAGAGGGACGCTGGCTTTACCTGGGATTCAACCTCCTCTGTCATTGTCTTAATCTTCTTCTTAATGTCCTCAGTCAGCAGGTTCAGCTGATTGCGGACAAACTCCAGTCTGTCAATGTGATATTCCCTGTCCTCTAGGGAATGGATTCTTAAAACATACAATAAACACAGCATAATCATCACTGGACGTCAAACACTATCATAGGTTTGCTTCATTGACGTCTCATACATCAGCAAAATTACTGAAGTCCACAGAGATTTTAGCATTTATTTAATGTACCGCACTGCTGATAGAACTCATGACCCAAGACTTTCACTCACTAGTTCATTTGTAAAAGTGATCCGATTTGATATATAGGGCAAGATACAAAACCCACAGCCACAGAAGCGACTGACTTCATTCTGGCACAAGGAGAGCAAATTCGGCTCAAACTGGTGGCAGATCCAACCCAATCATAAACATTCTTGAACGATCGCCAGAGAATCTCAACAGGAAAGTCGCACACGGAGAGCGACCCACCTCTTCTCGGCGGATGCGATGTTGATGGAGTCCATGATTCCTTTGACGGTTTCAGTGATCTGCTTTGCCGTGACCGTGTGCTGCTCAAACTTTGTTTTCACTGCTGACTGCGAGATACACTCCTGCGTGGCCACAACGCATTACTGTGACGGAGTGTGCCGGGCCAAACCCAGGCCAGCTACTGACCCACCGCAGAGCAAAACTTACGGAGAAACCAACACAGAGAGTAACTGATGGCCATGACACAAATACAAACGCAAAGTAAAAAGCTTCAGCAGACCGGTAGCTGGCACCCAAACGCCTCGCCTGAACGTCACAGTAATGTGTACATTTGGTTACAAAAAATAATGAGAAATGAAAAATACATAACTGATAAATAAATTATGCAAAGTCTCACCTGTGATATTAATAATACTCTTATTAATGATAAGACTCTTCAGATACTAATAAAATAACTGTTTCTAATAAGCCTTGAAGTTTCCATGGCAGCCAGCTACGGTTAAATTGATCCAATTTATTGTCAGTTATCTCCAGTTACCATATAAATTGCTGCAAGTATTTCTCAACTCCATAAAGCCCATTATGAAATTAACGTTTTCTCCTTTTATGCACATTGAAGAGGCTGCAAAGGCTGAAATTGGTGGAAAAAATAAATGACACTGGAGAAACAGAAACATCAACATAATGAGGAAATGGAGGAAGGAAAGGAAGGTGAACAGAGGAAAAGGAGGAAGGAAAGGAAGGTGAACAGAGGAAAATGAGCCCTCGCCCAAGTAAATCTAGACTTCAGCAATGAAGACACAGATTGGCTGAGAAGGCACACCGGCTTAGGCTCTGGATGTGGAAGCCTGACCAAGAGAGAGACTCGGAGACACCACCGGGGTTAGACTGACCCCAGGAAGAGCAGACTGGGCCATAGAAACCGAGGGGGAGCAGGGGATGATTGGAGATGATGCCTGTGAGCCAATAGATCACCTCGGCCAATCGGATTTCTGTATCAGTGGCGTAACAAATCATTGCTCGTACGGTGGGCCAATAAAATGGTTTGTTTGTAGTTCAAATATAGCCACACACAGTTAAAATTTCTGCAACATCTAAAGAGACACGGAACTTGTCAATTCCTTGGAAAGAGGAATCATTTACCTACAGACGTTTTTTTGAAAACACGCCATCCCACATCATCAGAAATGCAGGGGTGTCACTTCCCCAAAACTGTTCCTCAGTCCATAATACCCTGGACTACAATAAGAGACACACCCTGTTCCGTTATCCATGGCTGCACTTGCCTCAAACGTTCTCTCAAAGTTCTGGAACTCCTTCAGCCGGTCCTGGAATCCTTCAGCTAAAGCCCCACCTGTAAGGTTCACAGCAGCATAGTGAATCGGGGGGTCCCTCGCAAACAAACGTCCGTATGATAGAGGGCAAATAGTTTAGTTTAGTTTATTTTATTTATATAGCACATTTAAAAAACAACCGTGGTTGACCAAAGTGCTTCACAATCGCTAAAAAGATGATCACACACAATCAAATCAATCAAATACACCACCTCACTCACTCATTCATTAATGTTCATCAGCCTTCTATCCATTTAGGTGAAGGTGTTGAGCAAATACAGCTAAACCAACAACCAAAGGACCAGTCAGGTCAAATGACACAAGGTTTGTTTTGGTGACAAAGTCAATGTAACTGATGAACACAGCAAACGCGGCCTTGGATCACTACTCCCTACCCGCTGGCATGCCAATCTGGACCAAACCCGGAGCCCCGCGCCCTTACCCGTCTCCGGCATGCCCTGTGCCCGCTGCATGCGGGAGTTGAGCACCTCTTTGGCGGAAATGAAGAAGATGTGATTGGGAGCTTGCTCACGGTCCACCACGCCGAGCTCCTCCACCAGGAAGCTGACACAGCGATCAGTGTGCTGCTTGCGCACCTGTGAGGCCACCGGGCTGCACGTTATACTCACCACTCAGGTGTGTACCAAGGTGTGCTCTTACAGAAAGCACACTCACTAAGCCATGGCCCTTTATGCATTGCTAATGCAGTACATTACAGCCAGAAGATACTGCCAGACTTTCTACTCATTCAGTTTGAGAAAACCACATAGAAAACATACAGTTTCTACAGAAAATGACAGAATTATTTATTTTAGATGAAGAACTAGCAACAAGCTGGATAGATTCAATAACAACATCAGTGATCACGCCAATAACAAGCCAGCAGACGCAGACAAGACAGGAGGAGAGCCATCTACAGGGTCGGCACCCCCACGTACTCCGCCCACGTTGGCTCGCCGACAACCGCACCCTCGGACACTCACATCCTCCATGTACTCTGGCTCCGCAGCCGACGCATCCCACCGGTTGTTTAAGATGAAGATGTTTGGCTTTGAAAGACGACTGTTCACCTTGTGGAAGAAGTGCTTCTCCTATTTAAAGGGACAGACACACACACACACACACACAAACATACCACGTGTCACTGAGACGAAGACTCCCGTTTGGAGGGGACACGCCCCAGACAGCGATTCAGAGATCTGTCTGTGCGGGTGCGGGGGGGTGACGGCTATTTCTGTGTGGTGCCAAAAAGGTCGTCGAGCCGCCACGCTGGAAGGTCAGCGGCCATAAGCACGGCAGCTTGGCTCCGGATAGGCCAGACAAAGAAGGACATCATTCACGTTAGTCTAATCCTGCGCTGCCCCTTTAAGAGGACTGGCACAGTCACCTGGGTGCCTCACGTGTTCCAGCTGATATAAACAGAACCAGGACATTCCCAGGAAGCGGAGACATGGCAGATCACAGATTTGTTTGTTTTTTTCTCCCCTTTCTCAGAAACTAAAAGGCTATAAATTAAATAATGCACCACAGTCGGGCCCCACAAAGCAGGATAAACACACAGCACACACAGCAACAGCTGTACTGAAGGTTCATTTGTAGCAGCTGGCGGAACTCGCTGAACCAGAACAGGACACAGCAGGAGTCACTGCTGTAATATTAGAACCGCAGTGTGGCATGAGTTAAGTCAGGTCAAAGAGATAACACAACACAACAACATGCCACAGACCTCAGAACGTGGGCACCGTCTCAGTTACAGTTTACACACAAGATTTGCCGTATCACAGAACACATTTCTCATTTTATTTATTTAGCAGACGCTTTGATCCAAAGCAACAGACTTTTTTGCTGAGAAAGCAGGGTCAGCCAGTCCCTGGAGCAACTGGGGGTTAAGGACCCTGCTTAAGGGCCCAATGGCATCACTCCACCAACCCTGGGATTTGAACCTCCGATCGCAGCCACAGCGTCCTAACCCTCTGAACTACACCCCACCCCAGGACGTGTCACAATTCCTGTCTGCCACGCTCCTCACCGTGTTCATCAGCGTGGACTCCGAGTTTGCCACCAGCACAAAAACATCGGCATCCAGGCAGAACTTCTCGATCCAGCTGTCCAGCTGTGTCGTCACGTCGGTCCCCGGGCTGTGGGGCAAGATCACCTGAAGTTGACTAAAACGGCTCCCAAGGTTACGGAACACACCGAGTCACATACACTTTGGGACACACAAACCCCAGGCCAGTTCATGGACACTCACGGAAAGGAACAGTCTTTAACAGCACAGTCGAGTGTGAGGAAGATGAAACCCACCACTCCATCCTTCACTGCACTTATAGCATCCTTACAGATATTCGGTCCCTCATTTTCCCTGAACTTATGGGGGATTTATGGTGGAATCTCTGCCGCCCAAACAATCGCAGGCGCTAATTCGGAGCATAGGGGCTACCTGTGCTGTTTTAGTGTAAACCGCACTGCCACGATCATAGCCGACGATCCTGTACCTGTCCAGGAGAACCAGGTCGTCCCTCAGAAGGGCACACTTCACCTTGGGCCAGAAGACCTTCACCAGACAGCCGGCATCTAGGCTCTCGTCCATATGCAGCGCGTGGGCAAGCTGGTTCACTGTCTGCAAACAAGAGAAGAAACATTTCCGTGTAAAGGAACCTGATAATGACAGGCCCAGGCGCAAACCCCATTCTGTACCAACATTTCACTGCCCTTTGTCTCACCTTCTTGGCAACATTGCTCAAAAAGTTGCCCTGTGTATCATGACCTTAATGTCTTTACGAGACAAGCGACCATGAAGCAGCAGGTTCTCCCAGAGCGGGCCGTACCTTGACGCTCTTCTCCTCCTCCGAGCCCTCGGTCTTGAGGTAGGCCTTATCCTCGTCGGTACCCTCAACGCTCAGGAAGCAATTGGTGGTGTGCCCGATGCCGCTGGGCAGGACCCGGTCCCGCAGCATGGCATTGATCACGGTGCTCTTGCCATTGCTGGTCCTTTGGAAAGGGAGGGTTGAGATCATTGCGTCAGACTCGTAATCTACATGTTACCAACAGACACACTGAGATGGATGCACACACCGTACCTATTATCCTACAGCCACGTTAAATGTAAATGTCTCCAATTTATTTGCATTTACATATACTTCTTTACTTAGCAGACACTTGAATGCAAAGTGATGTACAACTGGGAACGTGGGTTCAGCCTGTCACTGGAGCAATTCACAGGGTACTAACCTGTCGAGTCACCCACCACAACACTACTAAATAATCTACAGACTTTTCGAGGGGCAGGTGCTGGGGGGGGGGTTGCTCATGGTAAATTTTCCAAATGGGGGCGGGGCTCTCCCTCTGCAAATTTTGCACAATTATCTGTTCTCATGAAGGTGGAAGGGGGGGGGGGCTCTTTTTCAACCCCCAGCCACCCCCCTGCACATGCTCCATCATTTTCACAAAAGGTATACTACACGTACATACAAAATATAAACATATTGCTTGCAAAGGTGAAAAACATGGAAAAAAAAAAACATAAAACATAAAATATTTTACCTGCCAAAAAAGGCCACCTTCATATGCCTACGAGCCAACACTTCTTTGATGACCTCCAGCTTCCGGGCATAGTCCTGTATCTCTGCCTGCTGGGCCTCACTGGCAATCTGCTCCAGACCCTCATTCTCACACGTTTCTAAAACAGAAACGAGCAGAGAAGGGCTCACCCAAAGCAGAAAAAAAATACCATCTCTTACCGTTTAGCCAACAGCACACATTCGCTTACCCTCAACAAACTCCGAGCCTTCTCTCACATAGTCAAGGACGTTCTCAAAAATGGTGCCGATCTTCTTCTTTGCCAACACGAAGTGCTTGAGCGGTGAAAAGTCCTTCTGGTCCATGATAACTATGTAAAACATGCCAGTGACATATTAAGGGAAACGTGCTTTTAACACATGATGACTGGGAAAGAAAAAAATCTGGGAAATGCAGCTTTAAAGACAAAAATGAAACTATTTGAAATAAAATTTGCAATTGCAAACTTCTTTAGCGTTAAATAAAAAGATCATTTGATTAAACTCAATATGTAAGAAAACCCTTAATATCATAAATGCCATTAAGATGTACCGTCAATTTTACAGAATTTTTTTTCTACCTGTAAACATTAAAACCATTTTTAAAACCGTGAAACTGGATAAGCGACTAACAAATAACTAAATAACTTAATACATAATGTACCACAGTAACATTTCCTTATTATAGTTTGTAAAAAATATTTTATGGCTTTTCTCTCTGAAGATTGACACGACTAGAAGGTCATCCAGAGATACAAGCTGCTCTCCTCTTTTTTTTTTTACAGGAAACTGCAGAAATATAAGGCCGAGTCAGAAAGCCAGAATTACATAACCCTGCTGAGCTTTTCCTCTGGATACATCAACACGTGGTTAATCACTATTCCTAATCACAATTAATACATTCAGCTCGCATATCGATTATAAACATTCATACAGCGGTGTTCATTCTGATATGACAGCAGTGTTTGTTTTATGCACAATTTGTTCATCAAAAACATAATAAAATCAACGTCGTGTTACAAAGCGGCTTATTTTTTCGTAAGCTAGTTAGGTACAGACTTTGGCTCAGGTACAATCTTGATATTAAGCTTAAAAAGTACTGAACTAAAAGGCACACAGCTTGCCAACGTGGAAAGGATTCCTTTAAATTTAGGATTCCATATCCACGTTTCAGCACATTCCATAAATCCCTGGGTTTCTAAGCATGTCTTCGGCGTACTGACAAGGACGGTGACCTGACCGAAACCACCGCAATGTAGCGCTCTAAGGACGAGCCGCCACCATAACAAGACTGACCCGAATCGATGGAAAATAACATTTAACCTTACCTTGATACTAGCTCACAGATATTTCACTCTCTCCATACCAAAGACTGCGATGACGTGCCAGCTGAAGCTGCAATTCTATTGGTTGAAACACGTTCGTCTCGCTCATTTGCTCGCTCTGGCGAATCACAGGCCGGCTTCTACCACGTGATGACGAGGAGGAGTAACTGTAGGTCACCGCGACCGAGTCATCTCATTATCGCGGAGCCGCGGATTCGGCGAGCGATTGGTTAATGAGACCCAATGAGGAGCCGCGGAAGGCTGCGCCAGTAGCGCTGAAGTTACACAAATACATTTTTTATTAACCATCCATCTATTTATATCTGAGCCGTTTACCCTGGACAGGGCAGTGGGGTGAATGGCGTTCTATATATAAGGTTTTTTTTAAAACAACTTTAGTATATAAAAAAATGTATGCTTGCTACGACTGTGCCCTAACCCTCTAACCTGAACCAGAACCCCTTCGGTAATCTCACTAGCCACTTCACTCTAACCTTTGTGTACATGCATATAGTTAAGCGGCTGCACGTAAGCTGAGTATTTAGCAGCTGCAGTAAGGTAGTCCTTCTCTTGGTGTATCTGCATGATTAAGGCCATATAATGGTATTCGAAATATAAAATAGGAAGACCAAAAATTGTACGAGTGTAATACAGAAAAAATAAAAGAACTTAACTAGTATTATTACTATTTGCATTAATAATAGCAGTGTCACTATTATTAGTATGTGTAAGTCGCTCTTTACGTTTTAAAGTATAAGTTATTTTTGTATTTTATTGCCTGGTGCCATAAAAGATGTTCCCCGTTCCTTAATCCATGAATATACTCCAATATCATTATAAGACAGGGGAAATTTCCACTTTAAAGTGGTTGTCACCCTTTTGCTGTTATCGCAAATACGATTTGTGGCTAAATCCATTATTTTTGACGGGTGTGTGTGTGTGTGTGCATATATATATATATATATATATATATATATATATATATATATATTTTTTTAAGATATTTATAGGTTTTATATTATATATTTTGAGCAGTAATTTGATCTCCTTCCACCAGGCAGCATTGTAAGTTTATCATGGATTGTATTGATGTTCAAGTAGTTTAAATAAAGTTTTTTTCTTTAAATTAGCATTTTTATGACGACAGGTTGTGACGTAAATTTCGTGCGCGGATGTCCACACGTGTCTTGTTTCAGGATTCGCGAGTTGTACTGCTGTTCTGTGAATATATCTGAATATTTACTTAATAGCCCTTGTTTATAGCCACAGAATTTAACAACAACCGACATGGGCAAAAAATTAAAAGTTGGAAAGACTAGGAAAGATAAGTTCTACCACCTAGCGAAGGAGACCGGTGAGTTATAATTCACAAGCTATCCCTGCGACATTTCTGCTCGAGGCAATGCTGATATACAGAACTGCTAATAGATGTTAATAGATACAGGCATAAATTATGGAATCTGATTTTAATGGTAGATAGTTAAAATGTCACAGTGAAAATGTCTCTTAAAACAAGCGATTTTAGAACATCGCCTTTACACTTGTAATACCAAACTGAATTCGACTAGTTGATTAGTCTTGAATAAGATAATTAACATTCGTTTACTGGGTTGACTTGTACTCATTAGTGGATATCAGACACAATTTTATTAATTTGACTTAGTAAAGGTAAGATACCTTAATTTACAAAGCCATAATATAATGTGAAAATGCACATTCCCGTTTATTATGTTGTGCTTAATGGGGTTGGCCCTGGGTTTTTGCCCAGTAGTGCATATAGCTCTGAGGGGAAAACACTGAATTTAAGAGGTGGAGGCTGACAGGGCTGATATGCTGAATGTCACTGGATAGATTACGTTGCCGTGAAACTGACATTGTCTTCTCTCTTTATTCCCAGGTTACCGGTCTCGTTCCTCATTCAAGCTCATCCAGCTGAACCGTAAATACCAGTTTTTGCAGAAAGCGCGGGCAGTGCTGGATTTGTGTGCTGCACCTGGCGGTTGGTCAGTGGTTCTAACATTAATGCAGATTCCGTACAAACTGAACTAAGTATCTAGAAATGTATTCTAGTCCATTTGATTAAATGACAAAAATATTTGTTTGGCAGAAAGATTGACACTGTACAAAAGAGAACTTTTTTAAAAAAAAGTTCATTCAAGTTCTTAGACCGATATGGCTACTCTAACACATCTTGATGATGTATCTTGTAAGCATTCTGTGTGTTAATAGCATTGTGTGCATTCTCACCACAGGTTGCAAGTGGCTTCAAAGTTCATGCCAGTTTCTAGCCTGATTATTGGTGAGTGCTGATTTTGGGGACCTCTTCCCCTAAAGCTCTTTGTGTTCATGTTGGATGTAAAATAGACTTTTAGCGGTTTTATGTTTTGTAATATGAGGGATGTACCAAGACAATTTTTTTCCAGACCAAGTATGAGATACAAGATACTCAGTTTCTGGTACTCACTGATCCATCTATCCATTCATTCATTTGCCGCTTATCTGGGAATGGGTTTTGGGGGCAGCAGTCTAAGCAAGGATGCCCAGACATCCCTCTCACCAGCTCCTCTGGGGGAATGCTAAGATGTTCCCAGGCCAGCTGAGTGATATAATCTCTACAGCATGTCCTGGGTCTGCCCTGGGGCCTCCTCCCGGTTGTACATGCTTGAAACACCTCCCCAGGGAGCTGTCCAAGAGGCACCCTAGATCGATACCGAACCACCTCAGCTGACTCCTTTTAATGTGGAGGAGCCGTGGTTCTACTGAGCCCCTCCTGAATGTCTGAGCTCCTCACCCTCTCTCTAAGACTGAGCCCAGACACCCTGCAGAGAAAACTCGTTTCGGTCGCTTGTATCTGTGATCTCATTCTTTTGGTCACTACCCAGAGCTCATGACCATAGGTGAGGGTAGGAATGTAGATCAGTTAGCCTTCCAGCTCAGCTCTCTCTTCACCACAACTGAACAATACAGCGTCCGCATTACTGCGGAAGCTGCACCGATACATCTGTCAATCTCTCGCTCCCTTTTTTCCTCACTCGTGAACACGACCCCAAGATACTTAAACTCCTCTGCTTGAGGCAGTAACCCATCCCCCACCAGGAGAGGACAATCCACCCTTTTCTCTCTCAAGTCCACCATGGCCTTAGACCTGGAGGTGCTGATCCTCATCTCAGCCGTCTCGCACTCAGCTGCAAACCAGCCCAGCACATGTGGCAGGTCACAGCCCGAGGACTCCAATAGGACCACATCATCTGCAAAAAGCAAAGACGCGATCCTGAGGCCCCCGAACCGCACCCTCTCCGCCACTTGGCTACGCCTAGAAATTCTATCCATAAATGTTATGAACAGAATCGGTGACAAAGGGCAGCTCTGGCAGAGTTCAACACCCACCGGGAACTAGTCTGACTTACTGCTGGCATTGCGAGCCAAACTCTCACTCTGTTTGTAGAGGGACCTAATGGCCCATAGCAACGGACCCCATACTCCCAAAGCACCCCCCACAGGAACCCCTGAGGGATACGATTGTATGCCTTTTCCAAGTCCACAAAAAGACATTTATACTGGTTGGACAAACTCCCGTGAACCCTCCAGTATCCTTGTGAGGGTGAAGAGATGGTTCAGTGTTCTGCGACCAGGAAGGAATCCGCATTGTTCCTCCTGGATCCGAGGTACGGCGGACAGACCCGCCTCTCCAGTACCCCAGCATGGACCTTCCCAGGGAGGTGAAGCTGGATCACATCCTCCAGTCCCCTTTCTTAAAGACCGGGGCCATCACTTTGGTCTCCCAATTCAAAAGCACTGTCCCCAACCTCCACAGAATGTTGAAGAGCCGTGTCAACCAAGACAGCCCCATAACATCGAGCCTTCAGGATCTCAGGGCAAATCTCCTCCATCCCCGGAGCCCTACCACTCATGCAGTGATATCGATACCAATTAGGGCTGTGCGATGTCTAAAAATAATGTGACATTATAACTTTATCAGGATAAACGATGATATTGAAATCCCCCCCCCCCCACCAAGCAGGGCATTTTATTTATTTATTTACTTATTTATTTTTAACCAGGGAGGGAATGTGAAAGCCTGAACAAAATGATACACAGACTGTCTGCTAAACAGCCGGTGTTCAGCCCTCCCCCCACCCCCAGGTGGCAAGACTTATCATTGTTTATTAGTCTTTGTGTAAAACACTGGATCTCCGGGATAATTATGATTTACAAACATGCCACTCTAACTTCTAAAGCAGTTGTCACAAGCTTTTTATACTGCATACCACCTCAAAGTATTACGCCCTTCACTTACCATCATTATGACATTGTGCCTGATAGTTACTGCATAAGAGTATTTGTAAAATTTGCTGTGCAGGGTATATTGTTTGACATTTTCTCTCTTCATGCTGTCTGTAAAAATGTCTCTTTGCAGGAGTTGACTTAGTGCCAATCAAGCCCATCCCCAACGTGGTAACTCTGCAAGAAGACATTACCACTGAGAAGTGTAGACAGGTGCGTAGTGCCTAAGTCAGACATAGAGTTCTGCGTACAGCTGTGACAGAAATTTCTGTCAAAAAGAAGTCATGGCTGCAAGTTATTTCTCTGACTGTATTTACTGATGACGCTTGCCTGCTGTACCTGTGTCTGCAAGAGAGGAAGCTGTTATTTTCAGTTTTTGCAAATGTGACAGTGGGCTGCAGGAATGCTTAGGCTGGTGAGCATAAGAAGCTGTTTGAATCTATTTTAACACCTTATTAGAGCTAAATGCATATGTACTACAGTGCATTTTTGTAATGCAAATGAAATATTATACACTGCTCAAAAAAATTAAAGGAACACTTTAAAAACACATCAGATCTCAAAGGGAGAAAAAATCATGCTGGATAGCTGTACTGATATGGACTGGGTAATGTGTCAGGAAGGAAAGGATGCCACATCGTTTGAT
>JAAGVU020000032.1:3065407-3077937 GCA_011763525.2 Mormyrus iriodes
ATCCCAGAAGTTTAACTGACTTGATGCTATACTCTGATTAAAAAGTGTTCCTTTAATTTTTTTGAGCAGTGTAGTATGAGCAATCCCAATTCCAAAATGTTGAGACGGTATGGAAAATACAAATAAAAATGAAATGTGGCGATTTCTAAATTAACTTTGACTTGTATTCTAACAAAAACAGTAGAAAGACAAGGTATCTCATGTTTTACCTAATCAACTGAATTGTTTTTCAAAGATATATTTGTTGGATAGGTAGGGACACGTTTCTGGTGCACACTGGGGCATGCCCAGGTAAACTGAACCAATTTAACATCCACCCGTTAGTCATGTAATATATGCAGCAAACAACTTAGAATGAGCAAATAACGTTGCAATCCAGGCTAGAAGATCGATGGACGAATGTAAATACAGTGCCGTTCAACACGATAACAGCCATGCAAAAATATGTACAAACTGTATTAAAATCATGATTAAATTCAGCTTCTTGTTTGAATTGGGGATGCTGTGATTCCCTGATATCACTGCCGTAGTGATGGCATTGCCTATGAAGATCCTTCCTGTTGCTGTTTTTACTAAGCAAGATGGAACCCCTATAGGTGTGGTTGACCTGCCTTGTGTCTGATAGGCCCTCCGGAAGGAACTGCAGACATGGAAGGTGGATGTCGTTCTGAATGACGGGGCACCTAATGTCGGGGCCAACTGGGAGCATGACGCCTTCTCTCAAGGTAGTGATCTCTGGTGACAGAATTTGGGGGATTTAAGATGCCACTTTACACAGCTGAGAGTGGAACTGTGGAGTAATTCTCTTGTCACTGCCTGTCAGCTTCATCTTTTAATTTTGTAAATACTGTATTGGCCCGGATATAGGACGACCCCCCCCCCCACTTTTTGGCAACTATTTGTAGAAAAATAACATTATTTGACAAGAACGTATAATAAGTTAACCAACAACCACAAGCTTAAAGAGCAGCTGCAGGCAGTCAGGTTACAGTAAGTGTGTTAAACAGCAAACATTCCAAAAAAATGTATTATTGGGGGGGGGGGCTAGATAATGAATATTACAACCTGCACATCCCTTGGGGGCGCAGAATGTTTTCGATGCAGCAGACCCACATGAAGATGGTAAAAAAAAAATTAAAAAAAACATACTGCAGAGAAAGGCTGAACCATATTAATAAATGATATGACAGCTCTTTTAAAATGAATGTTACCATCTTTATTAATAGCCGCTATCGGTTTAAGACTAGCAGCGGCACGGCCAGGGAAGCTGACAATTTATACGACACTCAGGGACGCACGCTGAACACACGCATTGCAAGGGCTGCCAACCCGCATGCTCACGCGGGACGTCTTACGGCAAATCTGCATCACGCTGAGTCAAAACACTTAACAAAATATCATATTTGGTGCCATCTGTTCTTTTTTTTTTTTTGGTCTAGACCCTAAATATAAGACTCCACCACTTTTTCAGATGTATTTTGCGGGGAAAAAATCAGATGTTTCCTGAGGCATGGCATTCTCTTCCCTTTTCCATGGCATAACTTGTTCCTTTTCCTGCCTTCATGGACATATATTGATGCTCTTGCCATCTCCTTTCCCCCAACAGCTCATCTCACCCTCATGGCCCTCAAGCTGACTTGTGAGTTCCTGACCAAAGGAGGGAGCTTTATTACCAAGGTCTTCCGCTCCAAGGATTACCAACCGCTGCTCTGGATCTTTCAGCAGTTCTTCAAGAAGGTGCAGGCCACCAAGCCCCAGGCTTCCCGTAATGAGTCTGCGGAGATCTTCGTGGTCTGCCAGGGTATGCCACCTTCAGCTCTTTGATTTATTTCTGCCTCCTCTGGAAACTACACTCACGGCTCCTTTTTGTTCAACTGGTGTTTCCTCCGGCGTGTTCTACAGGTTTCCTGGCTCCAGACAAAATTGACAACAAATTTTTCGACCCGAAACACGCCTTCAAAGAGGTGGATGTTCAAGCCAAGACTGTGAAGGAGCTGGTTCCTGTGAAGAAACCCAAGGTGTGTTTCTGTCAGGTTTTTCTTGATCGTCTGATGCATGTAAATGTTGCCAGTCTTACAACAGTTGTCCTTTCAGGCTGAAGGCTATGTTGACGGTGACCTGACACTGTATCACAGCTACTCAGTCACTGAGTTCCTTAAAGCTGAGAATCCGGTGGACTTCCTGAGCAAAGCCAGTGAGGTAAAGACCCCGGAGCACTTTAGTACACATGGGACTGATAATTACACTATTATAATCAGGCCGATTCTCAGTTCAAAAGTTTGGGGTCACTTAGAAATTTCCCATGGAACAGCCATCATTTCTCAGAACAACAACAGACTGATGAGTTTCAGAAGAAAGTTCTTTGTTTCTGGCCACTTTGAGACTTCAGTCGAACCCACAACTGCTGATGCTCCAGACACCCAACTAATCTAAAGACCCTTCCTTATTGCATCTGTAATCAGCACACCAGCTTTCAGCTGTGCTAACATAATTTCAGAAGGGATTTCTACTGATCAAATTAGCCTTATAAAATGATAAACTTGGATTAGCGAACACGACGCGCCTTTGGAACTCAGGACTGATGGTTGCTGATAATGGGCCTCTGTACGCCAGTGTAGATATTACACTTATAATAGTCATTTCCAACATTAACAGTGTCTACACAGTATTTCTGATTAACGTGATTTTATTTTAAATGGACAAAAAAATGCTTTTCTTTTGGAAACGAGGAAATTTCTAAGTGACCCCAAACTTTTGAATGGTAGTGTAAATGGCAGGATGTCCTATGATTCTGAGTTTTCCTTCTATTCTTGCCCTTTTAAAGATTACTCTTGATAGCACAGAGTTGACCTCTCACCGCGTCACAACCAGTGAGATCAAAGAGTGCTGCAGTGATATTAAGGTCCTGGGCCGCAAAGAGCTCCGGTAGGCGATGTCCGGCTCTGCCCACCTCACGCTGCCCTGCCGCTGTTCTGTGGAGGCCGTGAGCCGTCCCCACAGGCTTGACGTGCAAACTGCTCTTGTTTCCTGTCACTTTTGAACCACCAGACTTCTGCTGAACTGGAGGGGAAAGCTCAGGAAATTCCTGGCTAAAAAACTGAAGGAAGAAGCTAAAGGACTCGAACAGGATATGAGGTACTTAGGATATTTTGTCGTTCGTGGCAGAAGGCATAACTCATCCACAGATCTTTAATGTTCCTCGTCTGTGTGAGTGTCTTCCACTATGTGCATCAGGCTGAAAATGTCAGTGCATTTCATGAAACCGCACTCATACTCATTGTTGGCGCTTGTAGGGCTTAAACTCAAGCGTTAGCTAGCATGGTCCATGACGGTGCTAATGACTGATGTGGTCGATGTAGCAGATATGCTTCACCCACATGGTTTTGGTGTTTTTGTGGGGAGGGGGCTGTTGAATTCCAGTGAAAATTGCAAAGCTTATATATAGAAATGGTTAGTTGATTTAGCATTTAAGTCGCCGTGTGATATCTTTCGTGATGGACCTCCTCAGCTTGAGCTCCAGCGATGGGGAGGATGATGCAGAGAGGGAGAGCAAGAAGGAGCCTACGAAGAGCATGGAGGAGGATGAGGATGAGGAGATGGTGAAGAAGCTGGCTGAGCTCAAAGCGGAGGAGGTGGCTGAGCTGCGGCGGTAGGGCCTCCCGCCGTCCGGCTTCCCACTTCCGCTGTGCTTAGTGCTGCGAATCCTGCTCCGGGAGATGGGAATGAAGATTGCACAAAGTTTACAGGAAATCTCACAGGTCACACCAGGAATTCCACCAGATGCTGATGCTGATAAAACGCGCTGATTTCTGTTTACAGTAAGAAGAGGAAGTTGCTGAAGGAGCGAAGAAAGCAAAGAGAAAGGGTGGAACTAAAGATGGACCTGCCCGGGGTCTCCATCGCCGACAACAACGACTCCTCCATGTTTTCCCTCAGCACCATCAATAAAGCCAAAGTAAGCCCAGTGCATGATGGGAGTCTGAACAGGCCGGACTTGCAAGAGGCTGTCATGCTACACCCGAGTCCCTTATTGGCAGATCCACAGCCTCCCCCGTCGGCGCCGGCCGCTTAGCTGCACCCTGTGTTAATATGCATCTACAGTTATGCTGTTACATCTTTCTATAACCCGCTACCCGTGGTGGTCCTGTAGAGTAATCCGGCAAAGTTCCGGAAGCAAAGGCAGCGCCATTAATGCCACGGCGGCTCCCTGCAAACATACCCGCGCGTGCGTGGCAGCCATCCTCAAAGTGGCATGTTTTATGCTTTTGGCCTATAATGCACATTTACCGTTACTTTGACGAGCGCGTCCAGGAAATCAGGAGGAACTTGTGCTGTCATTGGCTGCTCGAATAGTAGTGGGAAACGTCCAAATTGGGAGAAATGGCGAGTGCAAAACACAAACGCACACGGAGTGATTTATCCATTCTGTAATAGAGCTGGGAGGCATTTAGAAAATTCACAGTATATCGATATTTTCAAAATGAGAGATGGGGTGACAAAATAGCGATATACTTTAATTGCGGGCTAAAATTAGGACTCTATTACGAGATTTTTAATAGAAACCAATAGTATTCCTTCCTGGTTGTAAGCAACTGGAGAGCTTCGGTCGTGGTATTGCACAGAATCCCAGAATCCACAGCTACTTCAGCATTATGATCCCTTTAGAATCATGCGTTCATCATCTGGCACAGTTTTGCCGACCTGTCGGGAGCACAGGTAATTTTGACCCTCTCTGAGCGCCCTGTAGGGGGCGTTGTGGTGCTTTTCACAGGCTAGACGATTAATGAAATACTGTTGAATAGTTACAAAAATATAAATTTGTATATTTTTTTACTGATAACTGTCTGTAACACGTTTTTGGCCATGTAGTGTATAATTATTGTGTAGCCTCCTGTATAGTCTGTCCTGTACCCATGAAGCACCCTAGTCCTGGGGGAGCGTTGTTTCATTTTGCTGTGTGCTGTGCTCGTGCATGGACAGGCCCGAGCAGGTTTGCGATTGCTCCTCAGGCACTGAGTGAGATTTCCCGGGGAGACATGAAGGCCGCAGACGCAGTCGTCGACGAGGAGGATGGTGATGATGACGTGTACCTGTCCGACTGCGAGAGCGACAAGATGTCCCTGGCGTCTGACCTGGATCCTGACGAACTGGAAGACATTGAGCAACGACAAAAACAGATGGATGCAAAGAAGGGGAAGAAAAAGTACCGCTCCTTTATTATTGACCCCCCCTCTTTCCATACGTGCTGGGCTCATTCTGATTTGTCTCTCTGAACCTGGCCACCTCTCTCTTGTTGCAGAGTGTCTTTCAGTGTGGAGGAGGAGGGCGGGCAGGGCAATGGGCTGCTGGTGGAGCTGGAGGGGGAAGAGGAAAAGGGGGATGCTGAAACCAGCCTGTGGTTTAGCAAGGTTTTGCATAGATGGGCATTTCCCTTCATTTTTATTGATATTTTAACCATTATAATCCCCCTGCTCACTCATCTTCCAGAGTGGCAGTGTAATGGTTCCTTGGCTTCTCCCACACAGGATATCTTCTCCGAGCTGGACCTGGATGCCGATGCCGATGGCGAGATCCGTCAGGCCCAGAAGTTGCAGAGCGGGCCGCCCGGCGGTGAGTGCGACTGACGGCCCCGGATCGAGCTCTGCTCTCAGCAGCCTCGGGGTCTCAACCCACACCTGCCGCTGTGTTCGCAGATAAAAGCAGGAAGCGGAAGGCGTGGGCGGACGACGCTGCGGCAGAGCAGGCGGGGCCTTCACGGGAAGTGGAGAGCGGGGTCGAGAAGCAGGGGGAGAGCGAAGGGACCTGCAGTGACTCTGACGACAGCAGCGATGACGAGAGGTCAGAGGGGCCCGCTTCTGCTAGAAAGCGAGCAGTACGATTGTTTATGCCTAGATTCGATTAGACTGCTGTTCGGCTGAGAATAGGAACAGAGGCAATGAATGACAGCGTCTAACCATGTACAAGTGAAATACCTACAAATACAATAAATTATTCATAAATTGTGAATCTAAGTGTAAAATATGGTTTTGTGCAAAATCTGCACAAGTTCATAGCATAAGGTGCAGACAGGAGTTACAGCGTGACTGTGCTAGGAAATGTGACGAAGCAACGATAGACGTGCAAACTGGAGATGTGCAGAAAGATTTTCTCCATTAAATACAATGGGTACTGTTTTTAAAATATAATACATTTTTATGGTTGATGCAGATATGAGTCTGATTCAAAGTCCAACGCTGCCAGGTGTTTAATTCAATCCCCTTGTAACACCTGCGTCTTCTGACCCTGGGTGGAGCCTTGCGTTGATAAGCTGGTGTCCTTGCAGGGAGATCGCGAAGATGAAGGCGGCTTCTGGGAGGCTGGCTGGAGCTGGTGGAGCTGAAGATGACGGGGACTTCCAGGTGGTGCCGGTGGAGAGCACAAGTGAGTCTCCACGGGAGGGAGTCTGCTGGGGACGGGGCTCTCGCAGACGGGGCCCCCTTGTCTGCTTTTGGGCTTTATAGGGGCCATTTCTCTCTTCCGCAGGTAAACGCGCTCGCGTCCTCGACCCCGAAGGCCTGGCGCTCGGCTCTCAAATAGCCACATCCCGGAAGAAGGAGCGGGACCTCATCGATGGCTCCTTCCACAGGTAAGACCTTCTGATGTTTTGCTGTCACTTGTCACCTGCTTGCTTTCCGCTGTAGTCACCTGGGTCAGTCCTGAGCTGAAAGCCAGATCTTAAGTCCTTCTGTTATCTTGCTTTGTCAGAGAAGTAGGCTGTACACAGAGGCGACGATCGCCAGTCAGTCACTGTCAGGTATCGACACCAGGTTACTTGTCTGATGTCACCGATAATACTGTAATATCACACAAGCGTAGCTGCACATATATAAACCTTTTGATCCTGCAGCATTAGGGATCAGGTCTGAGATGCCGCTTCTTTATGTAACGTGGCGTTGGGTTTGACAGGGGATGAGGACACCTGAGCATGAAGCCTGGACTGGCTGATAAATGAGGCGACTTTGTGTCTCGTGCGACGCACCCCCAGGTTTGCCAACTCGGAGGATATGTGTGAGATCCCCGAATGGTTCCTGGAGGACGAGAAGAAACACAGACGCCGACCGGTGCCAGTGACCCGCGAGATGATGGAGGAGTACAAGCAGCGCTGGAAGGAGATCAACGCTCGGCCCATCAAGCGCGTGGCGGAGGCGAAGGCTCGCAAGAAGAGGAGGGTGAGGAGGAACGGGGGGGGCAGGAGTGTGACAGAATGGGGGCGGAGGGGAGAGGAGGACGGGATGGGGGTGTAGAAGAGAGGAGAAGAGGACAATGGGGGCAGAGGGGAAATGAGAGGAGGTTAGGATGGGGCTAGAGGGGAGGACTGGGCCCATATCTGTCTGACCCGCATGTGTGTCTGTGTCAGATGCTGAAAAAGATGGAGCAGGTGAAGAAGAAGGCGGAAGCTGTGGTGAACACTGTGGACATTTCCGAGCGGGAAAAGATGGCTCAGCTGAAAAGGTTGGTGCTACTCTCACTAGAACATTCCTGAGCATATGTGCAGCCAGTACGCAGGTTTTCACACGGGTGCCTGTAATTAACCAACACTGCGACTTGTCACCCTTCATTTAATTTCCATTCTCTCTCTCCGTCAGTATTTACAAGAAGGCGGGCGTCGGGAAGGAGAAGCGGGAAGTGACCTATGTGGTGGCGAAGAAGGGGGCCGGCAGGAAGGCGCGGCGGCCCGCTGGCATCAAGGGACTTTTCCGCATCGTGGATGGAAGGATGAAGAAGGACATGAGGGGCGAGAAGAGGAGGGGGAGGCGGGAAGGGGGCAAGGGGGGCAAAGGGAAGAAGGGTGGCAAGGGAATGAAGGCGGGGAAGGGGCACGCAGACAGGAAGTAACCCCTCCACGTTTGCAGTGTGCAGAGGACAATTATGGAGTGGAACACTCTGAGAAGGGGGGAAGCTGTACAGCCCGGCAGCGTGGCTGCGACATGACACTTGGAGCGGGAGCACAAACTCTGCTTGTCTTGCCCCCGATGGTACCCGTGAGGGAATGGAGGGTCGTTCCCTGACTCTCCGTGCCTCCGTCCTGTAACTGAGCACAGCCAGTGTTATGAGTTTGTATGCTGGGTTTATGATCTATAGAAATGTCCTCCTCATTCAAACAGCCTTTCAGCCTGGTCTTAAGCTGTAAATTCTTTCTTAACAACTTGAACAATAAACTTCTATTTTACATGAATTACTCTTTCTTTAAGTAATACAATGTGTCATTTCATGGAGAGTTGGCTCCCATCGGTCGGTACAGTGCGGACTTGGGCAACGACTTCGGGATGTTTGGGGGCCGCGGGGGGATAATGCGCCGTTTGTGCGTTGTTGTGCCGTCTCTGTGACGTCACGTTACGTTTTGAGGCCCCGGAGTGGCTGTGTGGGCATGGTGCTTTCTGCCTCTATTATGGTGTCAGTTTCATTACACAGGCTGTCAAGTACTGATCAACAAAGATGTAGCAAGCCTGTAAAGCACTTTGGGGCGACTGTTGTAAAAGGGGCTATATAAAAATAAATTGAATTGAATAATTCATCCTACAAGTGAATTATGGTCCAGTGTCTCCAAAGACCTTTAGTGTCCCATGTTAGACTCCTGCAACTGCAGTGTTTTGCTGTCTTACCAGGTCTGCAAATTAGTGTTTTCTTAAAAACTATGCCCTCACGGTTTGGGGCAGGGATTGAATTAAGAATGGCAGTGGCCGCTGTGTCGAGCGCAGCGGTGCTGGGGTGCAACCCGCAGATGTGTCTGGAACACTGGAAAGATGATGATGGAGGCACAGATGCGTCACCGTCCCGCCCCAGCCAGGGGGTCTGGCACGGCGCCCCGGCCAACAATAGGGGTCCTGTGATGCTGACCACTGCCAGGGCGAATCAGCGACTTTTTGTTTTTCCTTTCTCTCTCCCTTTGGGAATGAGGAGGAAGACCGCGATGGGAGGGCTCTGCCAGGGTGAGCCAGGTCCGAGGAGCGAGTGGGGGTCCAGCCGGACGGGTGGGGGTGGGGTCGCCTGAGATGCCAAGGTATGACGGAGGGGGCTGCTGGCGTCCAAGGTGATGGGGTGGAATGGACGGGTACAGTAGGGAGAGCCACAGGGATTAGCATCCCTCACATGTTGCCCTCGATCATTCCCCCCATTGTGACCAGAACAATAAGGGTATGGTGCACGGAGCTTAAAAAGGATAGACGGAGCCAAGGACGGCCTTGGCGACTGCGGGGAAGCAGCGCGTCGGGGCAAAAGAGGTATTTCCAGACTTTTTTTTTTTTTTCTTTCTTACACGTGCAAGTCACATTAGTGTAAATGCTGAAGCAATTCCGATTTCAAATGTTCACAATCCAAAAATATGTGATGTGTGGGCTGTAGATGTGGGCTGCTTGCTCCAGCGTCTGTTTCAAAGCCAGCAAAAAGACAAACCAATTCGATATTCAGTTTTAATTTTATCTGGAATTGCTGGGTAAATTTCCAACTTAAATGATTACGGTGGACCTCGGTTTGGCGTTTATTGTCATAAACACTGGACTAGTTGTAAAGCAACCTGGATATATTTAACAATGCACTGCTGAATATTTAAAACTTTTTTCATGACTGAGTAACCTAATTAGCTGATGTCTTTCATGCCTTTTTCAGGTTTCCTTTGTGTTTTTAACAGCAAGGACAGATCTTTCTCATTTGATGAGTGTAGTCTGAAAACATCTTTGTGACCATCTTTGTTTGGCTCATTTCGTTTCCCGTATCTGTTAAAGAACTAATTAAATTTTTGCAGTTTGCGGGCGGCCCAGCAGGTTTGTTCTTTCAGCTGATCGAAGCTTTGTGTTGATTCTTCTGGTGGCTTCTTTCCATGGCGTCACTAATATCTGTGGCGCTCTCCCATTGAAAATGTGTAAACATACTTTCTGGAGTCATGTGCTTGCTGCCATCCTAGATGATAACATAGAGGCTACAAAAAAGTTGACCATAGTTACAATTACGCAGTTATATCATCCATCCATCCCTTTTCTGTAACCGATTATTCCATTTGGGATCGTGGGGGGTTCAGAGCCTGCCCCGGAGACTGCGGGCACAAGGCAGGGAACAACCCAGGATGGAGCACCAACCCATCACAGGGCACACTCACACACCCTTCACACTCACACCATTCACTCACACATGCAATTTGGTAACTCCAATCAGCCTCAGCATGTTTTTGGACTGTGGGGGGAAACCGGAGTACGTGGAGGAAACCTCACGACGACACGGGGAGAACATGCAAACTCCACACACATGGACCCCAGGCGGAGACTCGAACCCTGGTGCCGTTTGTATTCATAAGCCTGTGCCGCCCCCAGTTATAACATATTATTGATATTACCAAATGTAATATGTTATTGATATTAATTAATGAATGCTGAGGTTGGGGAGTGGTGCAGTGGTTAGCACTATTGCTTCATACCTCTGGGACAAGGGTTCAAGTATCCACCAGGGTTCCATGTGTGTGGAGTTTGCATGTTCTCCCCGTGTTGTCATCGGGTTTCCTCCCCTCCCCTCCACAGTCCAAAAACACACTGAGGCTGCTTGGAGTTGCCAAATTGCCTAGATGTGTGTGCATGTGCCCTGCAATGGGTTGGCACCCCATCCTGGGTTGTTCCCTGCCTTGCACCTACGGCCTCCAGGTTAGGCTCCGGACCCTCTGCAACCTCAAATGGGTTAAGCAGTCACAAAAAATGGATGGATGCTGATGTTGAAAAGGGTAACAGTTATTTAAAAACTGATTAGGTCTATTAAAGTCTGCAGTGTACTTTGTGTAAAAGTTCATATGAAATGGGGGGGGCTCCATAAGTGAAAGATTTTGGTAACGTGTCCTCTGGAGTGGCCAAAGCTATGTCTTGTCCTGGATGTCATTCTTTCCCCATATTTTTCCCTGCTCAGGTCCTGCCCACTCCTTGCCTAACAGGTACGGTGCGTTTAGGAGGGCATATTTCCTGGAGGCTCCTTGATGCTGTTCAATTTGGCAGGTGGGGGCACACTAAGTGGTGTGACCGCCCTTTTGCTTCTAATCATCTGCACGGCGACGGACTTTTGGATGCAGTACCGTTACACTGGCAGCCCAGCCAATCAGGGGCTGTGGAGGTTCTGCATTAATTATAAGTGCCATGTCCACACCATCACTGTCGGTGAGTCTCGCTGTCTTTCGCCGACATGCCATCATGTACGCCTTGCTTTTAAGATTGGTAAACTTGGTTTTATTTTATTTCCGCGTTTTAATAAACCGAACTTGGTTATGAGTCTGTATATTTCCCTCGGTGTGACGTGCCGCCACGTGCCAATCCACAGGCTTCTGGGACGCGACACGTGCCTTTATGCTGCTCTCGATTCTGAGCTGCTTCGCTGGTGTGATCATGGGCCTCAGCGCCTTTTCCAATGGAACCAAGAACAAACTAATGAGATCTGGTGGGATAGCATTGCTGCTATCAAGTAAGTAGAAATGATGTAGAATTGCTAGAGAACATATTGCTAGAGCTATAGATGAACAGAAACATAGAAATAAATTGAATCATAGAAAGCCCTTGCTAGCAGAGATTCTGTATGTATTACTGGCTACAATATTGACTAGGTCAGTGTTCCTCAAACCAGTTTTCAGGGTCTCCCAGATTGTCTGGGAGGGAGCGAAAACGTGGACCGTCTGGGGGTCCCTGGGGCCCGGGTTGAGAAACAGTAGACTAGGGACAGTGGAGCTGCTATAAGCTAAGTGGATGAATCAAAAGATGTGAAAGATAAAGCTTTAGATAGATGCATGTAACCGAAATGGGCCAGTGTGTGTGCAGGTTTTTGGGTTAGCCTTTAGGTCAGCTGTTCAGCCAATCAGTCCTCTAATTAGTAATCTAATTAGGGAGTTGCAGTGAAAACCTGGTATAGATGAATGTTACTAGCTATAATATGAACTTATTCCCTCTCTCTCTCCTCAGGTTTTCTTACCCTGGTAGCCCTGGCGATTTATACTGGGGTGACCGTTCAGTTCTTTGGAAAGCGGTACCTTGACTGGAGTTTCTCCTGGTCCTATATCTTGGGCTGGTTGGCAGTTTTCTTGGCTCTCGTAGCAGGTAACGTTTATGTTTGCTTCGCATCTGCCTGACGGTTCTGTACTAGTCCTGTATGTGTTCGTTGTCACGGCTCCACTCATCTTCCCCATTGCCATGGTTTTGGACCAGAGTTTTACAAGTCACAGCTGGCAGTGATCAGGGGCAAACTACAGCTTATTGAAGTTCCTGCAATTCCTGCACTTTTTTCTTTGTCCTGAGTATTCTGTGCTTTTGCCCCTTGACTGAGACTTTGTTCCTATTGCCGCTCTGTGTGCTGTTCTGCTCTCTGTCCTGACTATTCTGTGCCTTTGCCCCTTGCCTGTTACTTTGTTCCTCTTGTCATTCTCTGTGCTGAGTATTCTGTGCTTCTGCCCCTTGCCTGAGACTTTGTTCCTATTGCCGCTCTGTGTGCTGTTCTGCTCTCTGTCCTGACTATTCTGTGCCTTTGCCCCTTGC
>JAAGVU020000032.1:3121772-3132289 GCA_011763525.2 Mormyrus iriodes
TGTGCTAACATAATTTCAGAAGGGATTTCTACTGATCAAATTAGCCTTATAAAATGATAAACTTGGATTAGCGAACATGACGCGCCTTTGGAACTCAGGACTGATGGTTGCTGATAATGGGCCTCTGTACGCCAATGTAGATATTACATTAAAAAACAGCCATTTCCAACTATTAAAGTCATTTACAACATAGACAATGTTTACACTGTATTTCTGATGTTATTTTAATGGACCAAAAATTGCTTTTCTTTTGGAAATAATAAAATTTCTAAGTGACCCCAAACTTTTGAACATTAATGTATATATATCCATCCATCCATCCATTCAATTCCAGGCGCTTATCCAGGGTCGGGTCGCGGGGGGCAGGATTCCCAGACCTCCCTCTCCCCGGCCACCTCCTCCAGCAATACCAAGGCGTTCCCAGGCCAGCTGATATAGATGTATTGATGTCTGTATCATAGGTTATTGTCAGTTCGTTAAAGTTCGTGAAATGCTTCTTTGTTATTGAAAATTGTTCCGTACCTCTGGCTTTGAACAAAAATCTGATGCAGACCTTTGATCAAAAAGTTTGCGAACCCCTGTTTTAGAGGGCCAGCAGTAGACAGGCCAGGCTGCTTCTCTATGTGGACATGCATCTTAAAGAGCTTGACAACTTCTCACAATCTCTGTGAGGTCACCCCTTCATGCCGGAAGGGTTTTTTCAGGCCGGTGGTGAAATATGCATCTCCAGTTCTCTATGGTAACACATCTGTGAAATACTTTTACCACCATGACCTTCCGGCGGGCCGCTGGAAGCTTCCAGCCACGCTGACCCTGCTGCGTTTTGAAGAAAGAGTGTAAGGCAGAGGGCAGCGAAGAGCAAGATGGCCGAGTGATCAGTGGTGTGAGGACGACAAGTAGCTGGACGGTCAGCCGGCCTGAGTACGTGTTAGCAGATGTGACAGTGACCGATATCCCGGGCTGAGGACATAGGATTTCCTGATCTCCCCCCCCAGTCTGAGATCATGTGGTCAGACAGTGGTTATCAGCAGGCCGCACACGCCTAAGGGCTAATGGTGCAGGAAGGGAAGATGGCAAATGTTTCCAGGATGGAGCTCAAAGCAGCCTCTACACTTAAGTACACAGCAAAACATGTCCAGCACCCCCAGATGGGCCATTAATGACGGATATTGAGCATTTCTCTCAGCATCATAAAAGACTGGAATGGTGCCTTATGTTATACCCCTGTTAAATTATTTACACAAACAGCTTGCTAAAAGATAGGTCTTTGTTTGGTGCAAATATTAGATATATTATAGATCTTCAATGAATGTCTTTTGTCTTTTCCCTATTGGTTATTGATGAAAAGAATAATATATGTGAACATAGTGTCATAAAGGTTACCATTTTCATTAATAACCAATAGATAATAACAAAAAGAGCTTTTCAAACGTATTAATGTGATTCAGACATGCCTTGCCTTAGAAATATATTAAATACATAATTAATCTAGTGCTACCATACATTTCTGATAAAAATGAAAATCTTATAGTTACTCCTTAGACAAAGAGCAGTTCTGGGAGTGAATCTGCTATTGTAGCCCAGGTACCGAATATGAAAATTTATTATTATAAATGGACAGTGTTTAATGTGCAAATGTATGTTAATGTGAAACTTGAGGGTATGGTCAGAGTAACTCATGGATGTCACAGTGTGTGAGATTAAAAAACGGGAGGATAGTCACCAGTAGGGGGCACCAGCAGACGGTGGCGATGATCATTATGCAGATGAGCTGCACCATCATCTCCACCTCATAGTCCCTCCGGCGCAGGGCTGCATCCTGGCCGCAGCAGACACGCAACAGCGTCACCACGCTCACGGTGTTTAGCACGAAGGACACAGCCAGCGACAGCAGCCCCACCAGGGAGAAGATGAGGCAGAAGGTCAGGTCCAGGGGCTGGGCGCTGATGCTAAAGAAGCACCAGGAGCCCGGACTCTGCAGGCGGTAGCTGCTGAGCCCCATGGGGGGCAGCAGGCCGATGGCCCCGGCCGCCCCCCACACCATCAGCAGCGTGCTCAGGACGCGGCCCTTGGACATGTATTTGGAACGGGCAAAGGGTCGGTTGATGCCCACAAAGCGCTCCACGGCCATCGCCGCCCCAAGCAGTAGGGGGCATAGGCCGTAGAAGACCATAGACGTGCCCATGAAGTTGCAGAAGTGGCAATAGGGATCCAGCTCGCGCCAGTTGAACTTGGTGAAGCGGAAGGAGAGCACGATGGAGCCCGTCACCAGCAGCCCCATGAAATCGGTCACCACCAAGCCAGAGAGGAATATCAGGAAAGAGGAGCGCGAGCTGCTCTGGCTCCGCTGGTAGGTCTTCATTAGTACCACAAAGGCAAACAGGTTAGAGCTGAGGCCCAGTGCACTGAAGACAGTAGAAAAGTAAGCGGAGGCAACAACGGTCGTGTCATTGGTGTGAGAAGGAGGCCTGTAATCGGCAAAGCATATGGGAGCGGTGGAGGTGTTTGAGGGAGCTGGAGCCGTCATGATGTTACACTGGCGGCTTTTCAGTCTTCAGCTTCCGCAGATATTCGGTCCAGATCTGCCTGTCAGATGAAACAGCACACAGTCACTGGGTTTAAGTTTTGTAATTGGCATATGGAAAGAGAATAGAGTCACTAAATTCAAATTTTACAAAATGGAATCATGCATGTTTTTTTTCAAATTACATTTGAACATAATAAAATATGAACCCAGGTTTTAAATGCAACAATCAAATGTATTTTAGCAATTACGGTATAATTTAGGGAACTCATGCATGCTGATTCGGCAAAACATAGTTATTCAGGGTCCAAATTAAGTTTCAAAATACATACTGGTACACTGAGCACTGAGTAAAGAAGTGACGTGGACTCTTCCGCCATTTTACACTCATACCCGATCCATGTTTCTTGAACTCACACTAAATTTATCAGAGTTCTTATAGCAAGTGACTTCTACGTTGTTTCGGTGTAAATCTGAATTAATATGGGTTTGCGCAACAGAATTTAACCCCTGATGAACTTGTCGCATATAGCATGTGGGCTAAGCCGCTGTGCATGTGAGCAGAAGGGTACTGGGGCGAGCCTGGCCTCGGGAGAATAGCCAAATGGCTGAGGCCTTTAACCCCCAGCTCCATGGGCACTGCTGCCGGTAGCTGCCAAGCTCGCTCTCACCCACATATGTGTCATGGAGAGCTAGATGGGGTAGGTAAAACAAAAATTTTTCCCCATGGGAATAAAGCATCATTATTATTATTGTCCCCTGGCCCAGATCAGCACGGAATTCACCATTCCACATTTTAGTTTCATTCCTGGTTCAACCTGCACACCAATCACGGTCCCAGGACCTTACTCAGCAATTCCACATTCTGAATAAAAACAATGCCTTTACTGGCCATTAGGTTAAGTATTAGAGTAGCTATATACAAGTGCTCCTTGACATACGATGGGGTTACGTTCTGATAAACCCATCACAAGTGGAAAATATTGTAAGTCAAATTTGCATATGATATGATAAGTAAATAATCACTGACATCGAATAAGTAAATAATTACTGTAACTGACTAAATGTCAGTAATTGAAAATAAATAAATTAATGCAAGCTTATTGAGTTAAATACAAAAAATCAGATGCTATATTATGTGGTTAAATACGGCACAGTTTATGAGTTGGGCATTGTTGATAAAGATGCTCCACTGTCATATATTCATTCTGTTTAAGCAAGAGCGAATCCTTGGGTAGCGCATAACCAACCTGAAATGGAGTTCATTTCTTTATTTATGAATAACACATTTTCTTATTTTCTCTTTTCATTATGATTCTATTTATGGTTTTGTGTATTTTTGTTTTGACTGTATGTTTAAACTATATATTCATGCCGCTGCCAAAACCAATTCCTTGTACTTCTTGTACATGGCAAATGAAAGGATTCTGATTCCGAGTCACCCGACTGCGGATGATCCAGCGTGCGCTGAACTCTAAAATCGTTAGGAGATAAATATGTATGCCTCGGAGTTTAGCGATTCCATTCCACAGGGGACATCTGCGTCCTCAGAATGAAAGTGAACAAATAAATTATGATCCTTATCCAAAATTATTTCCACATGATAAACAGACTGAGGCTCTTATGAAAACTGAACTGAGTTTTTTAGTCTGAGAAGAATGTTGCATAAATAGATTTGCTTCAGAGCAAAAGAAAATTATATCTACCTGTTCTTTTAAATCTTTTTGACATTCTGTGCAGCGGATTCTCACAGTGACTGTTCCGTTATTGTTGCTGCATGTACACACACACACACACACACACACACACACACACACACATACTAGTGGCCAGAATTGTGAGAACACAGCATTTTTGGCAACACCCTTCAAAAATTACTACAGGAGTATTGGTGGCAGTGTTTATAGACAATCAAAGAATGTTTACAAATATCATACATGGGACGGTTAAATAAGTAACTGGAATAGAGTTCTGCGATCTCTAAAACTTGTATTTTCAGAGTTTTGGCCACTAGTGTGTATATATGTATATTCTATGTATGTTTAAAGAAATTTCTCTAAAATGGTAAGTTGGAAGGTCACATTGGTGTCTAGACTGTTGCATTTGTGCCATAGCAAGCATATCTGGGTATAAATGCCAATGGCCCAGCTGGCACAGGCAGGCAGAATGCAGAATCTGCCATGTCACCATCAGACAGCACAGACAGCACAGGCTGGCCAGACAGCAAAAGGGTTCTGTGTTCTTCATTAGTATAGTATTGTGGCGCTGGTGGGATTACCATATCCGTGTATATAGCCCCAGTTTGTATGGCTTGTAAGTAGTCGTATTTGTTTAGTGTAAATACTCGCTGTGCTCCCGATGGTCGCGTGTACCCTTACCTGTATTGTATGTGTAATCCCGATGTATTCTAGTATTACGTGATGCCCCGTGGTATGTGAGCCTTCCCATTATACATGTGACCTGCCCGTGTTCGATTTATGGAATTTATTAAAGATCAGCATCAGGGTGATTCTCGCCTCTTCGGGTTCCTTCGCCGCCATCGCGATGCCTCAGACCGAAGCAGACATATAGGGGCTACAAGGCATGTAAGCCAAAGTTACTTATATGCATGAGCCAACAGTCAGAAGTCTTAATAAGAGCTTCGGTGCATTATGCGGTAACGAATAAAATAGAGATAAACATATTTTTGGAGGGAAGGGGTAAACAGACTAACATCAATGTCTTGGTGAAAACAAAATACTTCAGATTCGTATTTATAATGGCCTTCAATGGCATGTCTTGTTTAATATCTTTTCAAAAAATACTTTTAAAATACACAGTTTTTAATTCTTTTGTTGACCCTGGGCCAAATTCCCAAGTCACAAAAAGCCAAGGGTAGAGTTAAGATGTTAAACAGATCTCTCTAAAGGAAAGAGTTTTCGCGTATCTGCAAACAGAGTCACGCCCTTAAACAATCCCACCGGCTGAGGACCATGACGGGTCACGACACATTAGCGCTGGGATTCATGTTGTGTATAAATAAAACTACACACATAGTAAATAAGGTTCTTGTACTGAGAATATCGCCGTGTTTATTGCAGTTCCTGTGCTCATGCACACGGCTTTTCATTTGCCAACTTTGTAAAATTAACTATTGTACCAATACTTGCTTTCGCTTTTTCAGTTGTGCTGCCCCGGCTGAACATTCGTTACTTAACCCGAAGATCCACTTTTGTATTTGCCTGTCATCCATCCTTAAACAGTAAGTATTCCCACGCATTTGTTGAATGTGGCTAGAAAAACATATCTAATCTGTATCTTTAATCGTACAGAAATGACATTGCCGTCTTTGGAAACCTGTGGATGGAATTTCACTTAAGCTTTTCAGAATATCCACTGGATTTAAGTTTCGCATAATACAAATATTTATCATCATTATTATACATACTAAAAACCTCACGTGGCTACTATAATTTAGCTTAATAATTTAACGTTCTCGTGAGCGGACATGATTATTATGTGTTTTTCTGTAGGAATGACATTAAAATGACCACAATGAATTAAGCCAAGACGTACCTTATATTCATTCATTCATTCTTCTTTGTTGCACTTTAGTTTCTCGGCACTTTCTTCCATGTCATTGCTTGACATCGCAACCGAACCAACGAATCTGGTGGGAGAGGAGAGCCGCGGAGCGCGGGCACACCGGAGCGCGGTCACGCCTGCTGGCGGCCAGCTGCGGTCTGAAGCGCGCTGGTGGGAGGGTCCAAACTTCCATGTGGGGTCAGGGGTCCTGGCGCAGCTCCCAACAGGGACCAAGATAAACAAAAGCTCTTTAAAAGTGCATTTTCCCATAAAAGTCAAACCTCGCTCGTTAAAACATTTACTCTTCAGTCACTCCATTATGTAACTGATGAATGTTTATTTCCTCGTAGATAAAGCAATAACATTGGATTCTAATTAACTCTTAGTAATGAGTTTTAATGAACAGCTTTACTATATAAAAATGGCTGAGTCGAAACATAGCAATTTTAGAAAAATAAGCCTTGTACCTCGGGCGAAACCGTCCTCTACAACTTCCTTTGCCACATAACTTATTTCCACATGAATCATTCAGAAATACTGAATATCAGACTCATTCATCAGG
This sequence comes from Mormyrus iriodes, assembly GCA_011763525.2. Lineage (NCBI taxonomy): Eukaryota > Metazoa > Chordata > Actinopteri > Osteoglossiformes > Mormyridae > Mormyrus > Mormyrus iriodes. The sequence continues at coordinate 3,128,423 of JAAGVU020000032.1, forward strand.
TATATAATAGTTTTCTATTGACAGCAGCATACATGCATTTTTAAAATTTACATATGTAAAACGTGCTTCTGGCTTGCAGATCCAGACCACTTATCCTGTTCAGGGTCTCTCAAATGTCAGATCACTCACCAAAAAAAAACATGATTTATCACTACTTACCACTTTGTACAACTACTTATGCTTTGAGGAAACGTGGCTCAACGCGGACATATCCGCGGACATAGCGAACAGGTGTCAGGATACCAATCTGAATGTTTCATTTTGAATCGACTGCAATGGTAAAATAGCTTTTTTTTTTTTTAAACCTGGTCATTTAAATGTTTTTATTATTACATGGAGCTGGACATGAACCAGCCTACTGCCAGGCAGGGCCATCCATAAGGGAGGAGAGAAGGCGAAGACACCCCACAGACACCCCCACTCAGCAAGTAGGGCTGGCAGCAGATACAGCGATCAGTATTGGCAATACCAGCCTTGGTATCGGATCAAATCGGATTAAAAATTAAATCAGTGGTATCACTATTTAGTAGCTAGGCATGGCCAAAACAACGCTTCATGAACCATTTGCTATATTTTTTGACCCCACTAGATGGTGCTGTCTGTTCAAAAAAGGGTTCAAAGCACGCCCCAAAGCAAGCCAAGAGCACCATCTTGGGGGGTCAGAAAAGACAGCAAATGATTCATGAGGTGTCGTTTTGGCCATCACTACCAACTATACTACACCAACACAACAACACGTACGTGGTGCTGTGTTCATGTTTGTAAACGACAGGTGGTCTGGAAACATTTTCAACATTGTCTTCGTTTCTTCTGCCAACATAGACGCTCCTTCCATTGACTGCAAGCCATTTTATCTGCCCGGAGAGTTTCTGATCGCATTCATGATCTGGGAAACAAAATCTGTACTGTTCTATACTGTCATTTTTATCATGAGGGATTTTAGTAACAGCAACATAAAACATGATCTGTCCAAGTACCACCAACTGATCAGCTGTCCCAACTGTGGACCAGGTCTTCATCAACATTAAAGTTGCAGTTTTGCCATTTCCCCATGAACCCCTCAGTAATTCTGACCATGCCATGGTCATGCTAATGCCCTAATAATAGCAAACTCGAGCATACTAAGCCAACAAAGACCATCGGCTGGTGGTGAACTCCTTGGGCTGTTGGGACGCTAAGGGTCCACATCAGGCCTTCATACCTGCGAACAGGGAAGAGTACAGGAATGCAAGACAGCAGCTCAACAAAACAGCCAAGGACCCCAGAGTTACCAAACAGAAACTACTAGAGAGATCACAAGAGTTGGACTGTCTGGAGCTCTTTAACTTCAAACACGCAGGCATGCAGGCCCCCAGACTGTTACTACTACAACCATCCCAGTTGCCAAGATAGACAAGGTCGCTGTGATAAATGACTACAGGCCAGTTGCTCTGACCTCAGTGTTTATGAAAACCTTTGAACGCCGGATTCTGGCCTATCTCAAGTCCATCACAGACTCCCTCCTCGACCCTTTCAATAATCCCACTGCCCAGGTGAATTCCACTCACCCAGGGGCCATTCTTCTCTTTCCCTTGTCTGACCCCCCCCACCCACTGTCTAAAGCGCACTATAGTTAATTTGCATTACAATGAGCAGCTGCTCTTGGATTTTGTATTAGTTCAGTTATTAGTCTGTGGAATTTGCACATTGATTCCAGTATAGTGGTTTCCCTTGCAGTATGCAATTTTCTTTTACACGTTACTCTAATGTTAATTGTCTTAATATGTCTTGCACTGTCTCTTCTGTAAATTTGCTGTAAATTTGTAATTTCCTTTGCAGTCCCTGTTTCTTTATTTTTGCACATATTGTGCTGTGACTTGTTTCTCCTGTATGTCTTGTAACATTGTCCTGTAATTCACATTTGGCACCGGACCACAAACACTTCTGGTCTGCTTCTAGATAAATAAAATGCAAGAAAGTGTCTGTCAATTAGCCTGGATGTCTTTGCACGACAAAAAGTCCCCCTCCCCACACACACACACACACAGAGTAGAGGTTAGAGACAACATTGCTAACCACAGAGTCACCATGCAGCCCAGAAAAAAACCCCAAAAAATAATGATGCATGTTATTGCACTGGCCTATATTGTAATGAGGTATTTGACAGAAGAGCGCCCTCTGGCGTTCGGGAATGGCAATTCACCCCAGTTGCAATGAGTAAGTAGAGTTGAGCTTCAGAGCATGGAAAAAATAAGCTTTATATACGACTTACTGTTTCATCACTATTTTCTGTTTATTTTGTTTTGTAAGAGCAGTTGCCCTGTGTGATGGGGGCCCCTGGGTTTCAGCCAGGGTAAGCCTGTGCATTAACGTGCCCCGAATGAGGCCAGCGGGTTTGAAGGACGGAAATGCTGTTCTTTGGGTGATTCTGCCGGAATGAAGCTGAACTCCATCATCGCAGGCTACAGGCTTTAAATTTGATTGCTCAGCTTTACTGAACATTGACTTGCAGTGGAAAGTACATGTTACTGCGCCACGGAGCAGCCAACAGCTTCTCACATGAACTGTTTTGCCCAGGTTATTGTGCTCGTGGTGCCCTGCATGTAACCGAACCTCGTGCATAACAGCTGCTGCAGCACCCTGTGCTGGATCAGTGACCACGATTGTGCTCACCGACTAGTCAAAGTTTCTCCAGCAATTAGGCACGCCTGTCATTCACCCAGCAGTTGGCGGGAGCGAGCAGACAGGCTCCGCTGTAAATCACAGTAAGGAGATAATTGTGGTGATTAATCTGCAGGCCTGGAGCCAAACCCGGTGTGAAACTTGTCACCTTGCGTCTCACCTGGAAGCGGCAGCGTGCAGCTGAAGGGGGCTCCGTGCCTCTGCGACAGGGGACCAGCGAGAAGGCTTCTGATTCATGCCAGCGAACAGCCGAGGGAAGGGATCACACGGTCCTCGTGGCAGGCAAAGGGCTCCAGGATGAGCACAGCAGAAAACGGAGGGAGCCGACCCATCAGACAGGAGCGCTGGACCTCCCAAGGAATTGCTGATAAATTTATAAAATCTGTTTTTAATGGCATTGGTGCAGCGCTCAGAGGAAACATAAACATAAACGTTCCACATTTTTAAATGATTTCAGCACTTTACAAAACTCTTTGTAATTGTAAAAATTAGGTATCACCCTGCAAAATACAAACCCATATATCTGCATAATCTACCTCATCTGAGCCTGTAGTTAAGATGGTCAGGCAGCTGACCCTGCCAATTGAAAAAAAAAACAAACCGTCGTGGGATGGTTAGGAAGAGAACAGGGACTCCATTTGGCATCGTTAGTGTGTCATGGAAGTAATTGAATTGCCTGGTGTGCCACGCTCCTCACACTATGCAAATTCACTCACAGCCCCTACACAGAGCGCACAATTCATTATCATCTACGCCATAATAAGTACTATATTTCAGCGTGTTGTCTACAATCCCATTAACCCAAATAAACAAAACTTTACAACAACAAATGCTTATGTGGCTACGACTGCAAAAAGACACATGCAAAAAAATATGCATAAAGATAATGAGGATGTTTTGATCCTGCATGCCCAGCTTTGTTTCTGTCTTTGTGCTTTTTGCTCCTGAGGAAGGGAATTCCGAACAGTGCACTTCATGGTTCTGTGATTGTCTTGAGGAGATGACACGACGGCTGCGATACAGGAAGGCGGACATAAAGACAACTGATTTCGGATTATTTATGAAGGAAATCAGTCTTTATGAGCTCAGGCTTGAATTACTGAATTAACCTGAAGTAGCTGTGCAACAGGGGGTGGCACGGTGGTGCAGTGGTTAGCACTGTTGCCTCACACCTCTGGGATCAGGGTTCACGTCTCTGCCTGGGTT
>JAAGVU020000032.1:3135461-3150011 GCA_011763525.2 Mormyrus iriodes
TTAAACCTACATTATGAGATCTGAATACATAACCTGAAGCTAATTCTTAAATGTAAAGTGAGTGATGATACCGAGTGAAAAACAGACACAATAGCAGTTATCAGAGGCAGTGGGGGGAAAGCATTGAAGCTGTGAAACCATGCTGGTCTTTTACCATAATATTAGTTTAGTTATGTTTGCATTGCATTTGAGATATTAAAAGAGGACATTTTCGATTGCAGCTGAAGAGTCAGCAGCACGTTCATAGCAATCTTCTCTGCTCGGATGCCGAAAAGCGGACGACACAAAAGACAGATCATGTGGAATGACGCTAGACAGGAAAGATTCAAACAAATGATCGACAGACTGTTTTCAGACAACCTTTTCTTTAATACAAAGTCAACATATCTACATACACAGTGGTTTTAAACCAATTATTATTTCAGTTAAAAGTAACAATTTGAAAGCGATAGCTCTTGGCCCTCGTACAAAGAACGTTTTTGTGTGTATGAGTTCATTTTTCATCACATCTTGCTATGTTATTCATTTTTTTTTATTATGTTTTAATTTGTTTTCTTTTTTACCCATTAGGCAAAATGTTCCATTAGTTTGGCTGCTGTAGATCAGTCCCAAGGCTGGTAACTTTCTGGTAAAGTCATGGATTAGCACGCGGAGCGAGCCCGTCAGGAATCCGGCAGACTTCACGGTCACGGGTGCTCAGGCGGGGAGCATATTCACTTCCAGATTCTGCTCACAGGACACGTGTCGGAAGGCCAGCAGGTGTCCACGTCCCTACTGTGTGGCCCCTGAGTCTTTCATCCCTTCGAAACGGCCTCTGTTTGCTTTGCTCCTTCATACATTTCAATTTCATTCGACCGTTCATACACAAAAAAAAGCGATGTTTCTGTATAATCATGAACGGAAAGCAAAATTCGCATGACATAGCGGCTCATCAGGGCTGGAATGAATCGAGGAAAGTAGCATGAAACTGGCGCTCAAGCATATCCTAATCAACAACAGGAAAAAAAACACGCCACCTAGTGCCTTGCCCCTGGGCAGCCTACGGCCTGCTATGCTTGGCTTTTGAGGCACTGCGTTTCTGGTCCTTCTGAATTTTGGGACCACTATTAAAAAAAAAATTCCTTCGTTAATTGATAGCGTAAAAGACACACTGATACTGACCGACGATAGGTGATCATTATGCATGTGTGCAAAAGGGACACTAGTCAGAGGGTGATTACATTAAGGTGAGTAAATGTAGGGGGGGATTAACAGGCACACTGGTCTGCAGTCAGCCGCATATTTCGGGTGACTGGCTGGCACCCCAGCAAAATACCCGTGATCCAACAGGAGAACACAGACGCTGCAAGATCACTGTGCAACACAACGTATGAGCAGTAACGAAAACTAAGGAACAGGAAGGGAGCTAGAGGTTGGGAGAAGGCCTTCAAAAATACAGACGTTAGCAGTTAACAGAAAAGATGTATTTTTGTATTTATGCTTTGTGTAAAAGAAGAAGGGCACAGTTATAAAATACAAACATATTTACAGGCATTATATTCTGATTCATTACTCATGTTTGATAAACACATGATTAATCTAAGATTACTCAGATAATATAAACAGAAAAAAAATTCAGAGAAAGATGGTAAAAAAACCGACCCTTTACACCACCCTTTACACCACCCTGTACAGCAGTCATTAGTCACGGTCCTGTTATGTCCCCACTTCAGTATTTTGTAGACATGTTTGTTACCTACTTGTAAAATAATACTTTTGCTAATACTATTATGTCTCTTCCTAATAATCAGGGGAAACTCACCCACTCCTGGCGCAGCTGCACACGTAATGGTAGCAATCTAAACTGTTGCAGTGAAGGAGTTTGGCTAGATATCACTGCTATTTGTTTCCAGAGAAATGAAGAATATATTTAAAAAAATCAAATATGATATTCATACATGAGATATTCAATATCCGAGTGGCACCAAAAAAACTGAAGAGAAATACAATCTGAGTATCATATATCTATATATTTATAATAAGTTTAAATATGTGTGTGTGTATGTGCGTACATAAATATATATGCCGTATACATATACACGTCATATACACAATCACACGCACAGCCACACGTTATAACTAACATCCCTACAGTGAAAAAATAGAATGTCTTTGAACATAATATGGACAATTAAGCATTTTGTTATTTTTTTTCATCTAATCTTAAAAACACGAACAATATTTCTGTTAAAAAATGTAACAATGCAAATTAAAATATAATAATACAACATTGATGGTTCGTAATGTTACAATAACAATAAGGCTTTTTTGGAAATAAGACTACTCACAGCACCTTTCATAACTCGGTTAATGAGCACACCTAGCAAAGATCCTCAACGAATTCACAGACCCCAGAGTGGCCCTGTCTATACACTCAGCATAAGCCAGGCTTCCTGGCTGAAGCTGGCGGAGGGTGATTTTCAGACAACTAGATGGTGGACGGGCCCTGGAATATTCCAACTGCAGTAAACGAATCGACATCGGGAATTTCTTTCACCAAGGTATCCCAATCAGAAATGGCAGGTTTGTCCACATGAGTAAAGAAAAGCAAAGTGAGGGGGCCGCTGCTGTCAGCGGGAGGTCATTGCGGCTTGCGTTTTGTGTCGCACAGTTTAAAAATCCCCTCTTCCACTGCATGTGCTGCGTGCTGGGGGGAGCTGGCTTATTCCCACACCCCGGCTGGTCTACTTGCAGGCCCAGTGGTGCCTTCGTGTAAAGCGCTACTTTTCAAGGCTGATTACAGCGCAAAAGGAGACTCCGTCTGCAGTCTCCGACACCAAAGCAGTCAGAGAAGCGGGCGGGCGCCACCCGGCTCTCAGAGAGCTGCCTAAAGGGGGCGACAGGAGGCTAAGATGCAATTCTGACTGACGGGTAGACTCCCGTCCGAGAACACGAGCCTCTTCTCAGATACCTGGGCAGGGATGCACAGGGTGTGCACGCACCAGCACGGGGCTGTACCTGCTGACGGAAGCATTTAGATGGCAACCCGCCAATTTGTGCCACGCATTTCACTGTTCACCTACGACTGTGCATCAGCTCAGTGCTGCAGTACAGCAGGGAATAAGCAGCAAGTTTGGTATTGACAATAGTGTATGATTAATCAGTAATGACAATGGCAGAAATAAAATCTGAAATGAATGTCTGCCAAAACAGACTAATTATTTTTAATATACACGTGTTCATCCCTTCCACGGTCATCCTGTCTGCAACCTTCATTTGCTGGACCAACAGGTTTCCTTCCAGACATATCCAAACTCCATATTTTACATGACCCAAATATATGTAAAAATGATTCAATAGTTAAAAAAAAAAATCTGTGAATTCTTAGGCCTCTGAAGTGCAGAGCTGAGGCCTCACAGCCAGCTCTGCAAGGACGGGGTACCAGTGAGAGATCAGCTGTTTATGGACAGTCTGCTCGGTTTAAAGCACCCAAGCTGTTCCCAGCCACACACAGAACTCACATTTGCCATGATTAGCTTTGAAGATATAAGAAAAGAAAGTAACTGTCTGGACAGCACAGTTATGTGATTAAGAGGTTCCGCTGGCAGTCCAAAACTTTGGTTGCTGTTCTGAGCTCTGCACATTGCTGCCAAAGACGCAGAGGTCCATGTCTGTACGTCGAGTTACGGAAAGTCTGAACCCTCTGGGAAGCGAAGCATAACTCCAGAGAACCATCACTTATGACTTGGCTTCACTGGCATTAGTTCACCGGGTTTCTCGGTCTGGACCTCCTGTCTTCACGTGTCCGCCGGCTTATCTTTAAGAGGACATCCACCTTGGCTTGCTACCTTTCAAAGCTGGTCTTCATAGGAAGTGTTAATGCTGACCTGGACCCCTACCTTCTCAGCTTGTTTACCCATAGCTGAAATAAACTTTTCATGTAAACTACAGACAATCATTTTTACGCTCTCTTTTTTTTTTTTGCAAACGTACAATTCTTCTCCTTCGCACTTTTTGTGGTTACGCTGTAGCATTGTCGCCAGGTGTTGCAATGGACGCACACTGATAATTTATATTCATAATCTGCACATCTGGACACTTGAGGTAAGGTTAGCAGTCTGATACTTCTGTAGATTCCACCCCCAGCCTGAGCTCCTACTCCAGGTCAGTTGTGAATGACGGTCGTGACTGTTTTTTATGGATTCCTTCCAAATGTGTTCCCCCAATTCTGTGACCATCCTTTTGGTGTCTTGTGTATACATTTTTTTTTTTATCGATTTACCTTAAGTTGTTCTTATATTCATGTTGGCGTTCGAGTCGTCTTAAAAATTTCAAGCATGTTTCTGTGGCTCAGAAGACTTTACAGGGGGTGGAAAACGGGACGGGGGGTGGGGGGGGGCGAATAAATGGCTTTTTATGTTGCATAGTGATCAAAGCTTCCTAGATATTCAAGACCTGCTTGGTAGCAAAACTGGTATTCATCCTGTTAGAGAAAAAAACATGTTATTGTCAGTAGTTATCCTCCACAAGACAGTAAAGTATAGAACAGTAAGTAAAGAATAGGGATGTGATGTCACTATGCTGGCCTCAGTGGTGTCGTTTCTGTTGTCAGGATATATATATATATAAAACAAATTCTGTGATGCGAAAGAACATCTTCATCTGAGATAAAACTCCCTTGTTTGAGGCTAAAGTAGGATATAATCCTGTTTGAAATTTCAAAAGGGAGTCAAAAATAGATAATGGTGAAAGAGCTAATAGCAGACAGTCTCTCACCTCTGTCTGAACCATTGCTGGCCGCTGCGTTCGCAACATCTTGACAGTCTGGAAGATGTCGACCACGCCCTCGTAGCGCATCCGCTCCAGAACGATGCTGAGGGTGATGAAGACCCCGGTCCGTCCAACACCAGCGCTGAAGTGGCAGACAAAGAGAGGCCTTGTCACCTGTGAGGCCTGCTGGACATGGGCACTAAGACCACGTCTCCTTCACAGCTACAGGTCGCCTTCCCAGGTCCCAGATTCTCCGGTCTCTTTCTCCTCTGCTTTCTGGACCACAGGCATAAGCCATGTACGACCACACCAGCAGCACTGAATGGTACCTAGGGTCAGGTCTTCTGAAAGCACTGTTCAAGTAGCATGCGCTAGTCAAGTCTAAAACATCTCAAAAAATTCTGAAACAGGCATTTTATTTACCTGAAATATCAGTTTTACTTTAGTTGCTGGCAATTGGCCTTGCAAGAGAGCATAAAGATGCACGCGCATAAACATTTCTTTGTTAAACATCTTTTTCTGGCAGTTCCTGAAATAGTGTCTAAACTCTGTTTCTGAAATACTACGTGGTTGCTTCTTTAAGCTCTTTAGGTGTGAAATTACTTCCACTTCACCAGTGTAATTGATGTGACAACAACTTATTTTTTTTTACTCATAGTTTCTGAGGGCAAAAAAAAATCCAGATCCCTTAAGAAAGCAGTGCTAACTGCTGGAACACAGCTAGCCATCGCGCTAAAATAAACATCCTCAACTTTAACCTTTAAAAAACTTCCAACAGATCAAAAACAACTGAAATCGATTGCCAGCGAAAGCTTAAAATTTAATTTTTAAATAAATTTGATTAATGAAATGGGGAATTCCACCTGGACTGCTGGAAAAATGAAGTGTGATGTTGCTACAGGCCCTACGGGGATGCTAGTGAGAGACGCTAGCTGCTGTCTGTCCTCTGCCCTTTCCACAGCACCGTACAAAATCGAGCGCCTGCGAGGCTGAAAAACAAGCCCTTCCGGGAGAGCGGTCACAGTCTGTCACATGGCTTAGACTCCATATAAGCGCTTCAAACAGATAGACTTTCAAATTGTGACAGCCGTGCGGGGGCAGTGAGAAAAAAGGATTTGCATTGCCATTCACTGGGAATAATCAGGCAATTAATAACAAAGCAATGTGGCACTATTAGATAGGAGCTTGGGAGATGGGCGGGGAGAGGAAGAGACAGAGAGGGTGTCTGCTGGAATCTCCACAGACACGTTATTCGCGTCTCAAGAGGAGGACAGAGTATGGAGGATGGGTCACAGTGGGAAGGCCCATCCTTTAACTGGGTAACAACCAGTCGCGATGACACAGAACAGAGCACCGCTAGAGCCATGCGGGATGCTGTTCTGCGTGCCCTTGCTCCTGCCCCAGGGACCCAGCGGCTGATTAGATCGGAGCCCAGTCTGCATGTGACCCCGACACACATCACATAAGCGTACAGATACGAGCAGCGCAGATAGCTGGATGCAGGTGGGGGCACCGTTTCTTTTATTATAGGCACGCTCTGCGCCCAGACCTCACGCCACGGTGTTCATCGCTGGCTCGCACGCCTGTTAAACTCCTCATAGACGGGAGATAATTCAGCATCATTAAAGTCCTCGTTGATGGATCCCTTCCCTACGGGCACACTAAACGTCCTGTGACATTACAGCAGGGCCTGATGGGAAGGAGGGGGGGGGGGCTGTATTGCAACAGCTGTACCAGAGCATTGTGGCCCGGGCAGAAATTAGAAAGAGACTGCACATAAGACTCATTAAATCCAGAACACATCCCGCAAAAGGCATCCGCCAAGGCGAGGGAGATTAAACGATCTGTGCTCCATTAAGGCCAGGTAGAGCGGAGCTTAGCGATTCATTAAATGGAAGGCTTTAAATCTGCATCCTCCTTTTACCCTCCTGGACGCGCAGACAGCCTCCAGCGGGCCGACCAGCTATGTTTGCAAATTAGGCTGGAAAAAACAAAGCTCTTTCGGAAAAAAGCACAAAGATGCAGTGCGGAAAACCACAGTGGCTGCGTAAAGGGCCTTTAGAAAATAAAATAATTCCTCAGCTTGGGTTTATTACTTGTGAAAGACGTCAGCCTTTGGCAACGGAAAGCCAAGCGCCACAGATGAAATAGCAAAGCGTATATCACATCTGGTAAAGACGTTACTTTGTTAAAAGAGTATTGGAGTTGTATATGATAGAATCACACGATGGCGATCCCCGGACCATGGCAAAGAATCGGCCTCTGAGGCCTGCATCACTGCCCCACACATTCACAGCTAACAGGGGACTGAGCACTGCTGTGGGTTTAACTATATATATATATCTTCACCCTATCTAGTTTCTTTTCTAGTGCTTAGAAACACCGTGGGCCTTCAGGGGAGATGCGGCTCCTTTGTCCGGCAGTGCGATCGCCGAGCTCACCTGCAGTGCACAGAGATGGGACCGTCCTGCCCAAACTGCTCCTTGGTTTTATGCACCTGCCCGATGAAGTCGATGAAGCCCTCCCCAGACTTTGGCACGCCTTGCTCGGGCCAGTCAGTGAACTGGAACTGCCGTACTGTCCTGGATTGGCCATCCTGTTGGCAGAGGGAGGGGAAAGTGACATAACTCAAGGATCTAAATCCTGCCTCATTTCACGTGTCAGCAAACAAACCCACACACAGTTTTCAGTGCCTGATGTTCTAGATCAGTGTTTCCCAACCCGGTCTTTGGGGACCCACAGACGGTCCACATTTTTGCTCCCTCTCAGCTACCTGCCAGACAGTCTACGTTTTTGCTCCCTACTGGGAGCTGGGAGGGAGCAAAAACCTGGACTGCGGGTCCCTGAGGACTGTATTGGGAAACACTGTTCTAGAATATTCTAAGAGGCAAATGTCTCCAGTAATTTGCAGAGGATTCGGCAGCAGGCATCTGGCTCCGACTTTCTCCTCCTTTAGTATCTATTTTAATCTGCTGCTTTTCACTGGAATAACTCCCTGTTAAGGGAAATCAATAGCGCATCCTCCGTGACAATGTCTTATTTTGGAGACGGTGTTAACTGGAATAATCTGGACCCAATCGATGGAACATGCCACTTTCAAGTGGCCCATCGCAGAATCTGATGGATGATTTGGATGGGGAGGCCGCCAAAGTACAATATGCTGCGGTCAAGATAACGTGTGTGTGCGTGCATCGTGGCGAGGGGGGGGCGGATTGGCACCTACTGAGGATCGCTTTATTTTTAGCCTGAACACAAGCAGGTCCAATTCATTCCGATTCCCCTCCCCAGCCGGAAAGCACAAAGCCTCAACCAGAAACCGCAGCTCGAGTGAATTATCAGCCATTCCGCCGGCCTCGGGTGGAATGCGATAGCGAATTTAATTACGACATTTCTGTCTGTCCTTCCTGAAGAATGATCGTCCATTTGCCGGAAATAACATCTGAGGGATGGCGGTGAGCCGCTTGCCCCCTTCATTATGGTGTAAAACAGGAGGACTCAAAAAAAACACATGCAAACATGAAAAGTAAACATGCTGGAGGCTACATGCTACATTGCTTCGTCTAATTAAACACATGATTGCCTCTCTCGCGGGGAGCCAGTGGGTGTAGCAGCCTACCTGGTGCCCCCCTCCTTGTTCAAGTCACCTCTGATTAGGGCCTCCTTTCATTTATTAGGACGTACGTCATGTACGACACAGCCTGATTACCAGACGGGCTGCTTTGATTACTCAGCCACAATTAGGCCCTGCCAAAGTGAGGCCTGCCAGGGCTGCACATCAGCCCATCCCCTTTATCTCAGGGAGTTTCATCTTCTTTTTCAGTATCTTTGCAGGACCGATGGCCTGCAATTTCCAGCGTGCTTTAAGAGGGTCACGTCCTGCGGGAGTCAGGGGCATTGTGGGTGACGCAATACCAGCCGCTCCATGGAAACGCGGCCGCCGAACACGTACGACTGGTTTCACATCCGCACAATAAATGCAAATTAGTGCTTCTGTGCTCTACAATAAGTACCTTGGGCAGCCACGTACAATTCTTACTTAGGACCCCTACGTGGAGGGGTTAACAAGCCGACGCGTCTCTCACAACTGGATACGGCTGGCAGTATTGCTAAAGGCGCTATTCCCGCTAATATTCCAGGCAGGGTTCCTCCGGTCCCAAGTCCATTGGGAATTAGCTGCAGCGTTCGTGTGAATGTCGGGAGGCTTTAGTGGGAAGCCGCACTTACCCTGGCGTCGGTGACCTTAAACTCCCGCAGGATGTACTGAGGCATGTTGTATTCCGCCATGGGATCCACCACAAAATACTGATATCTGGCTGATCGCTCGGCGGGCCAGTACTGGTGGCACTTTTCCTGTAGTTGCACACACACACACACACACACACACACACAAAAGAAGAAGAAATTAATCTAATTCACTGAATCATAATTAGATCTGACCTTTATAACCGCATGCACGAAGAGGGCATTAAATACGCCCCCCCGCCACTCCACCTGGGATTAAGCAATCAGGTTTTAGCATTGACATATTCTGAGGGGCAGAGTGGAAGCTGGTAAGAGTGAGATGGTTACGGAGGGTGTCGGGGGGGGGGGCTCTTACCCTTCCGATTTCCCTCAGCTTTGTCAGCATCACCACGATCGTGGAATTATTCTCCCACAGCATCCGCCAGAAATCCTCCGTGGTCTCAGCCAGGGGACCTTGCGTGGCGATGTAGGCCTTCTGCTGCCTGTCCGGGGAACAGCACAGAAGCAGCACTGCACAAGTGTTCTTACGGCCCAGCCGACCAAACGAATATGACATTTCTGCCTCCTGTTTTTACTCAGACGGCCACCCAGTCACAAACAGCTGTGTGGTTCCTGGCTGCAAATAAGGCCCTTTCCCACCACAGGAACTTAGCCTGACTGTAGTTCCTGGGAGGCAGTTCCTGAACCTTTTTCTAGTCCATACTCTGGGGTAGGTACTTTTCATTCAGCCAGGAATTCCTGGGGTGAGGCTTATAGTGACAAACCGTAAACATCGACACTAACTTCAGGCGCTTCCCCACCGAAGTTCAAGAACGGAGTTCTACATTTATTTTATGGGTGTTCAGAAAATAACCAATGCAATGGTGGCAAGGTTTACCATACTTTAGAAAGCGTATTATCACATTTCTACTGTGCTTTTTCAGGCACAACATTAGTGTGTGTTAGATTGTGTAGCTGATCAGTATGTTAGCGATATATACTAACAAGCCTGAGCGTCAGGGTGGCACAGTAGTTAGTGCTGCTGCCTCACAGCGCTAGGAACAGGGTTCGAGTCTCTGCCCAGGCTCCGTGGGTGTGGAGTTTGCATGTTCTCCCATCTTGTTTTGGACCTTTCTCTGGTTTCTCCCTCCACAATCCAAAAACATGCTGATTGGAGTTTGCTAAATCATCCCTAAGGGCGAATGGTGTGTGTGTGCCCTGAGATCCTGGCTTATTCCCTGCCTTTCAACCGAAGCGTCTGGGATAGGTTCCAAACCTCTGCAACCCTGAATAGGATAAGCGGGTAGCAAAAATAGATGGATTACCAATATTACAAATGAACAATAGCATTGTATTTTACAGTATTTGAAAAATACAAATGGCACTCCCTGGACCTTCTACAATACACCAGTAATAAAGTGTAACCTTAAATGTATGCGCCAGTCTGCATCCGGACGGGTCACTCGAATATCTACCCTTTGCGGCTCTCTGCCTGATGCCAGGCGCCCTGCAGCTGGTGCGTGCGCCTTTAACCTACCTGTACCCGTCGATGAAGCTGGCGTTGATGTAGTCGGAGCCCTCGAGCCCGCGGATGGGCTGCAGGCACACGCGGGTCGTCTCGTACGGCATGATGTTGACGAGACGGTTCTTGAACTTGTTGCATGGGAGGTTGGCACTTATGAATCTAGACGTGTGGGCTTTAGAGTTGGCCAGGCGCTGTAAAGGGAAAAAGTCAGAGGGGGGCGTCTTTAGTTTGTCGTAGCCATGATCAGAAGGTCGCTGGTCCCTTGAGCAGGACCCTAACCCCAGCTGCCCAGGGACTGGCTGACCCTGCTCCATCATACGCTACTTTGGATGAAAGTGCCTGTTAAATAAGTAAATCAACAGGCACAAGCTCTGCCAGATCAGATTTCTACCTTTTATCCTTTTTTGTTAACAAGAGAAACCTGATGAGGGTTTTAGCAAATTAAAGCTTTGTTTTCACCGTCATAATGAGTTTTCCATGCTTAATAGTCAATTCTGTCATAATTCAAGGCTTGTATCATGGAAACGTTTAACAGCACACTTTAGGACAAAACCTTTTTACCAGCCCGTCCTGAGCTAAGTGAAGCGTGAGAAGATAGAGGCTTGTTAACCATTTGGAAATGCTGGGTCACTGACCGACAATGGGACAAGAGCACCGTGCTGCTGTCACTGGAGATGTGGCGACAGCCTACGTACGATTCGGAGAGACTTGACTAAGACCCCAGTCTGGGTTCATGGGCTTATACATATGGTAAAATATTCAGCTCTTCCTGTAATCCCTGTTATTTGACTCTCTTCCCAGGTCAGATGGCACCAGCAGCCTCTTTCTGGGCCAAATTGCAGGCCGCACCTGGAGCTCACCCAATTCCCTGGCTGGGATTCTGTTTGAGTGCCTTTTTCAGGAATACCTGGAGATGCATGAAAACCCCCAGCATGTCGATAACTGAGAAGCTTTTGAAGTCGAAGCAGGAGGACTGAATAAAGTATGGGTGCTGGTTTAGCCCTCCTGGTACCCACCAACCAGCGAGGACATTTAACCAGGCCGTGGCTTTGCAATCAAGATCTGCTACTTTGCTTGATCTACTATGGCCTTCTCTGTGTCTGAGGGTGCATGCGAGTCCTCTCACAGATTAAAACACTGCTCTGCATAAAAGGACACACTCCCCGCCTTAGCAGTGCCTCCTTATTGTGATTTGCCATGTAGTTTTTAACAACCTTAAGCACCTCCCCTTTACCCTAATGCTCTTCTTGCAGTTCTTAAATAGATGTCAACATTTCAAAAACCTCAAAGATGGGATTTCACCACTAGAATGGGGAGATCATAAGAGGAGCTCCCGAGGAGTTTCTGTACCTTGAACTCCAGCTCCATGCCGGTGACGTGCTCTCCGCTCTCCACCTGCGACAGCTTCTGGATGTAGGAGTAGAGGCTGCGGGCGGGCACCTCGGTGCTGCCACAGGCCACCGCCTCTAGCAGCGCGTCATGGATGAAGCTGTACTGGTCCTCCGTCTGCACCATGTAGTTGCGTTGTGAGCGCATCAGCGTCACGTGCCCGTAGATGTCCACGGTCTTCTCATGCTTTATTCGCTCCAGCATGGCGTCAATGACGATGAAGCAGCCGGTCCGGCCCACGCCGGCACTGCGGGTGGTACAGGTTAAGTCTCTCCTCAGGAGATCGCACGGCAAAATCACTATCAACCCTCCCGGAACTGCGCTGTCTTCGGATTATACCCAATGCAGAAAGTGGTTCTCAAAAAATGTAAATTGCAGGAATAGCTATTTATATAGTGGGATATTCTCCTCTGTTCCCTCCCTCTTTCCAGTTTCATGCACTATTTTGTATAAACCACGTAGTAAGGGACTGCCACATACTCTCGTCAAGTGCCTTGGGGTGACCCGGTTCTGAAAGGCACTATATAAAAACAAGCAGAATGGAACTGAATATTTCACAGCCGATTAGGGGGGAGGATATTCCTCAGGATTCACCTGGAACCATACGGTTACTGCGCATGACACATCGCCATCCATGCTCTGTGAGCAATAAAGAAGAACAAATGGGAGAACCAGTACTACAGAACTGATCTCAACGTAAGACGTGAATTTTTTCGTGAGGGAATGCTTCTGTGTGTGACATCACGTCTCTGGCTCAGAGTAACCAGAGGAACAGCACCAGACATGATGGCTGCCCCCCCTTTATATGGAGCGACACTATGATCAGGACAATAGGGGGCTGGAAGGACCATGCGCAGGCCGGGGGACTATCTGGGAGGGCTGTCGCATCTATGGTCTTAAAAACTCACAATCATATGTTAGAGGCATTTTCTGCTGGCTCAGACGGGGAGTCAGTGCGGCCTGCTGACCTGCAGTGGGCGATGATGGGACCGGCATCAGGAGGATTGCAGGTCTTCACCCTCCGCAGAAAAGCCAGGAACGGAGTCGGGTATTCCGGCACCCCATGGTCAGGCCACGCCGTGAACTGGAACTGCCGTACCTCCCGCTTCTCACTGGATCCGTTCTGTGGAGAACCAGAGCACGCGTGTGGTTGTCACGACAACACAGACGGCACCAAGACCCGGGCCGCTACCCTCGCGATGGATCCGAGAGCCTCGTGTCTCGATGGAGATGTTCCCATGGCGACCCGAGGCTTCTCGACACCCGGAAGAAGGAGTGGTAAAGGAACAGTGAAGGATCAGGAATGAGCGGAGAAGACGGCGTTAAAGAGGCAATTCAGCAGATGCAGACGCTCTGATAGCAGAAAGCGGGAGTCTGTTATAAACGGCTGAGCACATCGGGACAATCGCTCACTCAATCACCATTACCTGTGTTTGGATAAACGTCACTGACGGGTCAATGTGGGCTAAGACATGCATCTAACACCGATTTCCATTGTAAGTGTCCTCCGGCTGCGAGTGGGGAGAGTCAGCGGGCGGGGAGAGTCAGCGGGCGAGGAGAGTCAGCGGGCGGGGACGGTCAGCGGGTGGGGACAGTCAGTGGGCGAGGTGCGGCAGACGTGGGGCACTTGCAGGCGAGTGGGATTCTGCAGGGTGTCACATAACATCCCGCTTCTAGTTTTGTTTCTTGCTAGAAGCTCTTGAAAGGAGGACTTTGCATTTCAATGTAGTATTTCTGCTCTCCTGACAAAGGCTTTTATGAATAAATGAATAAATAAACAAAGCAATTAAAAGAATCATGGTCTACTTTTTTTGCGCTGGACCTTTCTGAGCTGCTGTCTGTAATCGATTTAATTTTCACCATCCTGAGTGACAGACTCATTTTTTATGGACAGATGAGATGTCTGTACGCGGTTGTACGGCATGCTGGTGCAGAGTGGTGTGAATTGGTGGCATTTGGGATCATCTCTGGTCATACCGTCCACCTCTACCCCCCAGGCTGAACTGCAGAATGATCTGACCGTCTAATTGGATGACATCAGAGCGCTGAAAATGCCCAGAGGAAAGGGTGTGGGGGGGGAGGGGTGGAGAATGGCGGATTTGAGATGGGAAATCGAGGGCCATGGCGTAAGACGTGAAGGCTGAGGCGTGGAAAGCCTGGGAAATCAAGCGGGCCGACACGGCGAGAATGAGAGGCGTCAGAACCCTTGGGGCTGTCTCAAGAACGGCTGACTTAGGGGCAAGCTTACTGCCTTCATGCTGCTTAAGGCATCTCTCAGGGGTGAGGCAAGATGCCTGCCCTCTCACCAGCCCCCAGCCCTCTCTCCAGTATCCTACCCGCTTACAAGCGTCCCAGGCTCCCCCCAACACCCCACTCTCCCGCCAGCATCCCGCCATCCCCCCAGCACCCTGCCCTCCAGCCAGCATCCCACCTTCCAGCTACGTCCCGCCCTCTCACGAGAATTTAACACTCCTGCCAGTCCCCCACCCTTCCACCAGCACCCCACCCTCCAGCCAGCATCCCGCCCTCCCATCAGCACCCCCCCCGCCGCTAACATCCCGCCCTTCCACCAGCGTCCCGCCCTCCCATCAGCACCCTGCCCTGCCGCTAGCGTCCTGCCCTTCCACCAGCATCCCGCCCACCCACCAGCGTCCCGCCCTCCCATC
>JAAGVU020000032.1:3150111-3167323 GCA_011763525.2 Mormyrus iriodes
CCCCGCCCTCCCCCCCGCCTCCCGCCCCCCCATCAGCACCCCGCCCTGCCGCCAGCCT
Organism: Mormyrus iriodes; assembly: GCA_011763525.2. Classification (NCBI taxonomy): domain Eukaryota; kingdom Metazoa; phylum Chordata; class Actinopteri; order Osteoglossiformes; family Mormyridae; genus Mormyrus; species Mormyrus iriodes. The sequence goes on from JAAGVU020000032.1 coordinate 3,150,170, forward strand.
CCCGCCCTTCCACCAGCATCCCGCCCACCCACCAGCGTCCCGCCCTCCCATCAGCACCCTACCCTGCAGCTAGCATCCTGCCCTTCCACCAGTGTCCCGCCCTCCCATCAGTACCCCACCCTGCCGCTAGTGTCCTGCCCTTCCACCAGCATCCCGCCCTCCCACCAGCGTCCCGCCCTCCCATCAGCACCCCGCCCTGCCGCTAGCGTCCTGCCCTTCCACCAGCGTCCTGCCCTCCCATAAGCACCTCACCCTGCCGCTAGCGTCCTGCCCTCCCAGCAGCGTCCCGCCCTCCCGCCAGCGTCCCACCCTCCCATCAGCATCCCGCCCTTCCACCAGCATCCCGCCCTCCCGCCAGCGTCCCACCCTCCCATCAGCACCCCACCCTCCTGCCCTCCCATCAGCACCCCGCCCTCCCGCCAGAGCCCTGCTCTCCATGAGTTTTGCTCGCCTACTACATTGATTATACACATGCTGCTTTGCCTCCCGCTGAATGTTAACAACATTCGTTAAAACGTGATGGATGAGGATGGTACGAGGGAAGAGGTGGAGGAAAAGAGAAGGATGCCCTATCCCGCTGTCGCTCGCCACATTACGCGCTTTGCTGCCGCGGTTGAGCGGGAACAGGCTCCCCGCACGGGTCCCGCTGCTCCTTTACCCTGTGAAGCATGACTTATTAACTAGGAGTGCACCTGTTTTTCCGGAACATTCTACACAGTTGGTGTCCCTGTATTTTTGGCTACAATGAATGGAGGACCCCTGATTCCTGCATTCTTAGGGGCACCTTCCCCCCACCCCAGGGCTGCCTCCCCAGGTATGACCCTACCTTGTGCAGGGAGAAGGTGCGCACGCAGAAGGTAGCCAGCTCGATGGTATCCAACAGGGTCACCTGAGTCATGCCGTAGGTCTCCGTTCCACGGCTGGGCCAGTACTGGTCACACTTGACCTTCAGAGAGAACGGGATTAACGTGAAAGGCGAGCCATCGGATGCCCCGCCCCCTTTTCGTTGACATCACACATGGGACATGCGGGGATCCCCCCTCCCGGTGGCTGATTGAGAGAAAGCGGGGCTAATAAATCAGCCTGTTAAGGCGAGTTTCACCTGCAGTCATAAACTGGCTCGGCCGCCCGAGCGATGGTGATCGATCAAGCTGTCGTGAAGCTTCTCACACCTGTGTGTGGCCGGAACCCGCCGGCAAAGGGCAGCGTGACACAGGGGCTACTGTCAGAGTCATGCGGCAGGGTGGGTGGGCAGGGACGAACCTACCCCCCACATTCACAGCATCACAGCACCAGGGAGAAATCGCCGTCTGACATAGGCTGGGGTGCGGCTGACTGGATGGCCGTGGCTTTCCGGTAAAACATGCGCTTATCACAAGACTCACCGTGTGGGGAAAACAGGCCAGCAGCTACTGTTCACGTTCCAGATGGATTTATAAAAGGTTTTGTTTGGATTACTTTTTCCTTCATTTTTTTCCTACTAATAGGAATTCAACTTGGGGGGCATGTCCTCCCTAATATTTAATTTGGCTTCAGTCATTACCCCCAATAAACAGACCTTTGTATTTATATTATTAAGTGCCCTTCCAAATCAAACTGTTACCCTTGTTTTTAATAAAAAAAAAGACTCCTGCTATGTACGGCTGCCCCGCAGAGCCCCGATCATGTGACCGTGTGAGCGTCGCCACCAGAGGGGCTCTCACCCGCGACTTCTCCTCCAACCGCGTCATCATGACCACGGTGGCGGCCCGCTGCTCCCACACCATCCTCCAGAAGTCGCCGAAGGTCTCGGGCAGTGGGCCCTGCGTGGCGATGTAGGCATTCTGCTTGCGGTAGCCATCAATGTAGTTGGCGTTGATGTAGTCGCTCCCCGCTATGCCTGGATGAGGGTTAGAAATAAGAGCGGATGGGTTCATGATACACACATGAATGTCATGACCTGCGCCCATCCCATCAAACACTCTCCCCAGGAATTTGGAGCTGTTAAAAATAGGAAAAATATAAAAAACGAAAGACCAAAGGCCAAGGTGGACCTTTGGAGCACATGTGTGATGAGCACCAGATCACCTACCTCCCGGGGCCTGTGCAACTGAAATCCATCACTTACACTATCCCTCAAAAAAAAAAAATCCAGGGCATTTCATTGGCTCTCTCCTGCGGGCGCCGGCAGTGAGGACATGCCTGATTTAGGGCCGAGTACAAACTCTGCTACAAGATGGAATTACGGGGGGCTAAGCGTAAATCAGGTCCCAGAATTGGCAGTGGGCTCCTTTCGGCCATTCTTCTCCTGCTGGATGGCAGCCTGTCAGACTGTGGCTATACTAAATCTCCCCTAAAGCAGCCCCCTCTGCCAGCTGCCGAAAGAGGAAGATGGGGGCAAGAGGGTTAGGGTGCTGTGGTTCGGGGGAGGGGTTGAGTCTTCATGTGGCATTTTCTGGCACAGACAGACAGCACTGTTTTGGCGGAAGCAGCCTCGTGCGGACTGCTTCCTGCTGCCAAAGCCAAAACATTTTTAAAGAGAGAGAGGAATACGCTCGCGAGGTTTTCGGAAGACAGTGTCGTCATAAAGGGATGGCTTCACCTAAGCAAAAAACAAAGAGGCGTTCAAGAGAGCTTATCAATGGGCCCAGAATTAAACAGCAGCGAAAATTAGCAGTCGGGGGGAAGAAAATGGCTTTAACACAGTCCACGGACTGCAGTTTTGTTCTTTAGTCATAGTTTAATGAACAGGGGATGGCGCCGTGTGTGGATTATTCCGCCACCGTGACTAATGGCAGAAATCACTGCGCTGTAAAATTAAAATTTCAGACTTAATTAATTTACCGTGCAAATTTCGTGATCGTTTCATCTTGTTTGTTATTGCTGATATGTTCAGTCAAGCCACTGCAAATGGTCGACATGAACTCAAAATAACTCAAATAAAATCTGAATCCATGCATCCGTCCATTTTCCATAACTGTTGCATGCAGGGTCACGGGGCTCCGGAGTCTATCCCGGATTCTTCAGGAGCAAGGCAGGGCATAACCCAGGATGAGGTGCAACCCATCGCAAATAAAATACCTTAAATCTGGGGTTCTCAAACTTTTTGATCAAAGGTCTGCATCAGATTTCTGTTCAAAGTTATTGGGGGGATGCGTTATTATGAGGTATGTGTGTGTGAAATTTGGCGGTTCTACATTGTATTTTTGTACTTCAAACCACGCTAAGCCTTTTTCCGTAAAATATATCGATTCAGAATGTGCATTTTCGGCTGGGTCCGGACAGGCTAGCGGTTCGGTCCGGACTTTGAGAACCCCTGCTTTAGATCAAATACTGAAGCAAGAAGAGGAAAGGACAGGCAATTTAAAATACGGGAATTTGGAAGGGACAAGGGCTATCAGTGCACCTGGTTTCCAGTAAAGGAGTGTTGCAAATACTGAGAAACTCAAGCAGTGAGCATGCAAGGCCACTGAAGCCACGAGGAAGTGAGCGTGCAGGCCTGACCTTCGACGGGCGAGAGGATGACACGGGAGTGGTCGTAGGCGATGACGTTGGCGTAGCGGTTCTTCGGTTTGTTCACCTCCAGGTTGGAGTGCTCCCAGGTGAACTGCTGGCCGGGATCGATAGACTGCGGGGGCACGGGCAGGCAGCGTCAGCAGCCAGGAAACAGCAGCCAGATCCCTCTATTCACTGGCTGTCCGCTATAATTAAGATCTAGTCGCCATTTCAAATATTCAAGTCCAACTGCACGTTGGCTTATCTGGACTGCTAAAACGGACTTAAAAATGGGGGGGGGAAATTGCATATTGATAAAGGCAGCAGCTCTTCCCTGGGGGAAGGAGGCGAATAAAGCCAGCCCGACCGGTGCTAGCATGACAAATGCGGCCGTGCTCCGAATATAAGGACTGTGAATAAATATTCCATTTGCTCGTTGGTGTAATTTAGTATTCCATTATGATTCGGAGCGTGCTCTCAGCCGGCGTCGCTCCCTGGGACCTGGCTTGAAGGATTCTTTCATTTAGGGTCCAGCAGCGTGTGCAGAAAGGGCTGCTCAATAAACCACAATACGGTACCTCCTGTATGAACAGTTTAGCCAATGTCATTACTCTAAAATAATAGTGCAAGGATTCTCCCCTTCCATCACCCCTTCCTTCCCTCCCCCAGCCCTCTGCACTTGTCTCTCTAATATTACTCTGTACCATCCCCCATCCCCCCCGCCCGGCTGGCCAGTATGCGGAGCAGAGGGACCGACCTGTCTGTAAACAGTTCCCATTCCCCAAACTGGCTCAGGCAGACGGCGAAGGGTGGGTTTCATAACAAGCTCCCCCCCCCCAGCTAGGAGTGGATAATCACAGACACACAGGCACATCGTTTCTGTTCTCAAAACGCGCCGTTCCGGAACCCTCTCCCGCCAGCCCCCGTTTGTTCTGAAGTCTCCACGTTTCTCGTTACTTGGCTCCGACCGCAGTCAGTCAAAGAGCTGCATCTGGCGAGGAAGGGCAGCAGACGAGTGCCGACTCGACAGCACATCCAAACCGGTCTTTTGGGCCAATTAATTAGTGGTGGGTCCTGTGCCTTCACATCTTGCTGGGAAGTAAGACACCACAGCGCACCACTATAATCGTGTGTATTTTTCAACAACATTCATTTATTAACTTCTTACCCAGAAGAGCCCGCCTTTTCCACCAGGATGTGGCTCTCAAGTCCACACTAATCAGGCCCGCTAATCTGCCCCTCGTGCGGCGCCTGTGTGTGTTTAATCAAACTGATTTAGGGCCAGGAGGGAAAAGATTCTGTGCTATGCAAATGAGGGCTGATTCAGCAAGCGGCATTGGTAATCAGCAGCCACTGCGCTTATAACCGCAGCAGTTAAGGTGCAGGGAAATTCATGAGGTGCCAATGCACAGGGGCAAATCCGTTACCACCCTGCTTACCCTGCAACATTCTGTGCCTCACGGGCCTGACCTGACGGAAATTGCCAGATGATCACTTCTCTACAAGGACTGGGACTGCATGCAAGCAGCGGCTATTTGAGGATCCTGGGGATTTCCTGCACCCTGCTACAGCAAAACACTTCCCCCATGCTTTTCCTGACAACGGCCGCCCCAGAAGCCACCCGGCCCCCCTCACCTCGTACTCCTGTGAGAGCTTCAGGTTGTCATTGGCCTTGAGCATCTCGGTGTGTTCCGCCAGCTCGGCGATGGGGATGGGCGGGTGGTTCATCATGCCTGCCAATCAGGCGGACGGAGCCACAGGGTGACAAAGAGAGAAGAGCAGGGGAGACGTTGAAATATGTGGGACTGGTGGAGTTGGTGATGGTGGTGGTGATGGGGGGGTGTGGCGTGGGGGGAACGGAACGAGCAGTGGACCGGGACACAGAGAAAGCGCGTAGGAGCACAGTGATACACGCACACAGTCTGCACAGCTTTGATGAATGGTGCTAGGACATGATCCGTGATCAGGCCAGGACTCGGGATTCTCACTCTGCTCCCCTGCACTGCTCCCCTGCACTGCCATGCGCGCGGCCCACAGTGCACGAATCCAGGGGAAATGAAGTAGGGTCTGCGGGTGATCGCTAGGGCGAGAACAGCCCCCAGACCAATTACCGGGCAACTCTGGAGAGATGTGACTTTTAATGGCCATTCAGCAATGACATGGCCTCAAGAATTCTTTTTGCCTTCCTAATAATAAAAAGAAAATTCCAAAAAACTATACTTCATAGTGCCCGAACAGGAGAAATAATACTGCTTTTTGTCATTAAATGAAAAATAAGCCTTTCCCCTCGAGAGAGGAACAGCAACAGACCTAATGACCATAGCAGCAGCAGCAAAGAACACGTCCGCCTTTCTGTGGAGAGAGGACTGACTCACGTTAATTCACACAGGAAATAAAAATGTAGTTAAACTGCTATTTTTCACAGATTGGGACAGAAGCTGACAGGTAATCTATGTCTTTTTAGCTGTATGCGTAAAACTTAACAACCCTCTCCAGACAAAGTTCTGCCACTCTCGCCAACATGGCCGAAATCCTCAGTCAACTACAGCTCAGTCAGAATGGATGCCACTAATGCCACTGCGAGCCTGCTGACGGCCCTTCAGCATCTGTCTGCCTCATTCTGCTTCTGACGTCACCTGTGGGGCAGGGTGATGAGTCCAGTGCAGCTTTGCGAGGCCTGGCCTGGGATTGGAGGGGGACACATGGCAGGGGGGTGGAGCTGCGAGGAGAAGCATGACATCACTGGGGATGCACACGCCATCTACTCGCTCACTTTAATCTCCAACCAAACAGTGGGAAGGCACTGAAATGGACGTCTCTCCCCGCTCCCCTTACATAGGGACAGCACATTTTGGGAGGCCATCCCTGACATCCATCTTTTAACACGAGCCAAACCTTTGTGGGACTGTCACTACAGGATCTGAGTCAACCGTGTTTAAAGTATTAACCTATTCAAGTAATAAAGGATTATAGACCATCTGCAAAACCTGAACCTTTACCAATTATAGAAAGTTAAGATCCATCTCATGTATTTGCATAAATTAAAAGCAAATGGCTGATTACCTTTAATTGTCTGTATTGACACTGACAAAGTCCTTCACAGGACCCCAACATATACAACTTGCTTTTAGTTAGTTTTTAGTTGCTTTTGTATTTGGCTTTCAAAGCTGGTGCCTGTGCAACTCACATCCACAGTGGACTTAGATCCTGCAGTGACAAGGACCACTGCACCTACTTTATCTAAACTCCACTGCACCTCCTGTATCTAAACTCCACTGCACCTACTGTATCTAAACTCCATTGCACCTATTCTATTGTATCTAAACTCCACTGCACCTATTCTATTGTATCTAAACTCCACTGCACCTACTGTATCTAAACTCCACTGCACCTATTCTATTGTATCTAAACTCCACTGCACCTCCTGTATCTAAACTCCACTGCACCTATTCTATTGTATCTAAACTCCACTGCACCTACTGTATCTAAACTCCACTGCACCTATTCTATTGTATCTAAACTCCACTGCACCTATTGTATCTAAACTCCACTGCACCTATTCTATTGTATCTAAACTCCACTGCACCTATTGTATCTAAACTATTACTGTGTTAAGTTTCTCCAAAAAGATTTCATATTTTCATATAGTCATTTGCACAATCAATTTTTCAAGACTTCACGATATGTAATTAAGCATGCTAAATGTGTATAATTAAATTCGCTATGTCCAATTTCCCCTTCAGTCAATGTTCACATTGTCTAAATGTCATCTGGATCTTATTACATCTTGCTAAATCAATGACTCAAGCCTTCAGTTCCTCTTTATTAATGGAATTCTAATAAATAAAGATAATTGTCAAATTAGAGGAGTGAGGTTACTTAAACTCTAAAACAAGAGCGAAAATGACAGGAAATGTCATTTTAAAGAAGTGGCTGGATTGTGGAGCAATGGAGAGACTGAACCCAGCTGCTGTTCTGTGAGCAGGTGAACAAAAATGACAAGTAAAAAAGGTAAAGAACTGCACTGACATTCGCATTATTACTACACATACAGTGAAGAGGTACTGTGAAGACATTTCTATACCACTGCTATCTAATATAAGAATGTAACCGTTTACAGATCTGACCTGCCGCAAGAGGCCAACCCGAGTTATTTATACTCTACATTTTTACAAGAGAGATCAGCAGAATAAACAGATAAGTAAATTATTCTTATTATTTAATATATAAACGGAACAGCCTACTCGAGATCTCTCCTGCTATGAGAGGTACTTCTTTTCCATGCTTCCACGAGCGGAGATCCGATGAATAAAGACCTCCCAATTCTTGCCATAATCAGGTCACGGCCACGAATTAAGCCTCGTTAAGTTCCTATTTACATGTGACACTTAGCTTATGAGATCCAGTCAAAGCTTTATTGTCTGAGATGTATGTGTACTCTTCCTCGTCTGCTGCCTTATTTGGTATCCCTGCAGTTGTCAGCAGCCCGCCTGCTGTGGTGTTTACCATGTCTGTCCTTGGCTCGGGTATCTGCCCGGCCTTCCAGGTCCCGCTCCCTGCCCGTCTGACGTTGACATCTGCCAGCCCTTTCTGTTCCTATTGTGTGGCTACGCTCTTTAGCTAGCCGTCCGCTGGTGGTAGGCTGGTGCTCAAGTAGAAGACACTGCCCACTGCTATAAGCGGAACGCGGGGTGGACAGGGACCAGATGGTGCAGACTAAATGACCAAACCATGTTACGTAACCTAAACAACTCTGCTCAGATTTTTCAAAAATAAGAATCACTAGCTCTCTCATTAATCCAAACGGTATCACCAAGGCAATATATCCCACTTTGAAGAGACTAGCTCAGTATTTATATGTATGTATAGCCTGTCCTCTCCTTAATGGAATTAGGACCACCTATGTAATCTATTGTTAGCCACATATTCATGCTTTGGTAACACTTTACTTGAGGGGGCAGCAGTAATATATTATCAGGCAATTACTTATGTATTAATTAACCACAAACTAAGTCTTAGTTACATACTGATCTCATGTTAATTCATCATTAATGAATCGTGATGCATCTTTTATCTCAGGCAGTTACTGTATTTGTTACTGTATCTGTTAATTCTGTAAACCTCTGTGAGCTACTGAAGGAACAAGTCACGAATAACACAAGTTACATACTGATCTCATGTTTGTTCATCATTAATGAATCCTGACGCATCTTTGAGTAGCGACTATATTTGTTCATGATTTCTTCATGATTTGTACTTCAGTAGTAAGTGAGTTATTACTAAGTATTTGTGTCCCGTCAAGTAAAATCTTACCAATGTGCACTTAAATGAAATAGGAAAAAATCTCTTAGATTGTGATAACAGAAGGAGCCAAAAAAGGTAATGACTGCAAAAAGTAAACATATATGTATGCAGGGGGCTGTCATGACAATGTTTTTGTTGTAAGAAACGTAACAATTACATATCCATGCTTGGGACAAAGCGACAGGCAATACCTTGATTGTGAAATCTGTAAATTTATAAACTTATGCTGGCTTGGATTTTGTAGTGTTGCAGGGGAAATCTATGTAAGGAGGGGCTCTACTGACAGGGGCGCCCACCGTGGTGAAGCGAGGCAAGACATCAACAGGCAGCCGACGGCCAGACTCTTCACAGCATCAAGGCTGTGAGCTCCTGTCTGGCTTTGTCTGTTCCTCCCTGGGTCTCCTTCACTTCCCCTGGCCTCCTTCCACATTCCAAAGAATGTGCAAAAGACAAAACTGCTCCGGTGAGAACCGAATGAAATGTGTGTATACATCAGTGAGAGGTACTGGGAATGTGAGGAACAGGATACAGGGTCAGAATGCCATCTACAACAAGACATGTTCCTGTGTCTCAACTTCCTATGAAGCATAAACGGATCTTAAGGAGCCCAGGGGCCAAAAACAGCGATTCACGGGTTTTACATTTTCTATATGTTTCCATTTTCAAATCACAGGTCATATTTTTTTCTTATTTCTAATTTCACTCAACTGACTGATTAGCTGGCAGGCATGAATTGTTTCGGACCGTAAAATAAAACTAAATGATACATAAATTTCAAAACATTTCACTGCAAAAGCTAGGGCATATTTGTCTGCCGGAAGAAATTCTCAGATCAAAATTTTGCCCAGTAGATATAAATAATTAAAAAGAGAAATCTAGAGGAATGGACTCTAAGATCAAAAAAGCCATCTACTCTCACCCATAGTAAGCATTTGTCCACCAATACATACAATTCCCAAAATGTAATTCCTGCTCAAGCCATCAGCCAACTTATTCTTCACAGCTGGTCCCTTTTACTGTCCATACCTAGCCTAGGCCAGTATTACCCACTTTAGTCTCCCTATTAGAATCAGTCTCTTCCAGTGAAATGTGTTATGGATTTCAAATGCAAACATACCTCTCTCTGAATTTATTCCTCAGCATAAGACATAACTTGATCTATTTCATACCGCAAGGCAGCGTACCTCAGTGTTATGATGTTCCTATGTGCATTTTCACCTCTGTATAATGTGTACATCAACATAATTAGCTTCACTCGGTTATGTTCTATTGCAGTAAGTGACAAACAAGTCAGTCTCTTGTTCCGAGCTCCATCCCTCGTTGTGAATCACTCACAGCGTGCTGAGCGTATTACTCGAAAGACATTCAGAATCACACTGCTCTGCGCTGCCACACACAACTGCTTACTAAACTGCTTCAAGGACATGTCTGTATCCTGTCTGTCACTGGAGAGCAGCCCTTCCAAGGCGATGCTGTTTCCTCCCGGAAGTTTATTGAGCTCACCGAGTCCAAGGAAAACAAGCCTGGAGCTGCTCGCTCGCATTTCCGATACTCTGGTTGTGACGGCGGTCAAAATTAATGATTTGCTCTGATAGATTTTTAAGCTCTGAAAGTGCATTTATGTATTTATTTACATATAAAACAAACAAAAAACTGTCTCTGGGAAAACCTACATTTTCTTGTTTTCTTTTCATTGGAGGGAAGCTGCAAAATGTCAGCCTATTGTTTGCTGTCGGTTTAATTAATTCCGCTCGTTATCTCTGCCTCCAGAAAGACCCCGTTGTTTCCGATGGGATCGAGAGTAGGGAGAGGAGTGTGAATAGGGAGGGGGAGCAGGCGTCTGTAAAACCGACCATCTCTACATCAGCTGTGATTGCAGAGGTTACAGTGAGTTAATGAACAGGCAGTGGCTCGCAGGAACACAGCGATGCAGATACAAATCAAAAGGAAGAAAAATGACAAATACACAATGTCAGAAAGTAAATGAAATTAGTGCTGAACGCAAAAGTAATTAGAAATGTTTATGTAACAGAAAATTAGCAAAAAAAAACAAAACAGTTGAAAAGTTGGGGTAGTACAAATAAATATTACAATCCAAAAATGACAAACAAGAACTGTATACATAAGAACTAACTTTCATAGTCAAAATCAGCTTCACTTAGAGGGCTGCTCAGGCCTGAATCTGCGAGGAACAGCAAACAAAGAACAAAGAAGGCGCTTAAAACACTGATGGGGACACTGACAACAGAACTGAAGACCAAATGATACTGAAATAAAGGCCAGCACAACTCAGGAGGCACACAAATGAAACAGAATGTATCCTCAAACACATTTAATTCATTTTGTTTTTAAATAAGAAGCTTGCATTTATCAAAATTACCGTCTGCATTTCCTCCTCCTCCCCCCCCCCCAAATGAAGCCCTCCAGTGCAGCATTATTGGGCAGAAATTTGGGCCTGGTCTGCACAGCGGGAGCAGGAGCGCTGGATGCGATGCCACAGAAAAATAGGCCACACAGTGGCAGCACTCTGTCCATCCCACTGACCAATCCGAGCTGTGCGTTCATTCTCCGCTAGCCGCTAGCTGGCTGTTTCAGCCCCGGCGAGGGCCTTTCCGTCAGATCCCGGCCTCGACAGCAGTGATTACGAGTGTTGGGTGAGGAAACGATTTCGTGTCATGATTTTAAGCTTTTTGTAAATGGGGTGGCACAGGCAGCTGACAGAGGAAGTTGGAAAATGGGAATCTCAGGCTTCCAGTGCAGAACCACAGGGGCTGAGAGGGTTAAAAGGAGGGCTGAATGATAAAAGCCCGCATTTCTGCCAAAAAACACTCACGGAAATCTAGGGCAGATTTGGTGTTTTATGTCTGTCTGTCACCCAGAAGCGGAATGGCGTCTGGAACAGTCAGAATCGTCGCTGCTTTGCAAGAAACGGGGATTAAGGACTGTTATTTATAGACCAGAAAACAGCTCAGGAAAAACAGAGAGGTGCAGTCAGGAATCTGCAAGCATTCAGGCTGACAACACAGAATTCACTTCATTAAGGTCCAAAAAAACGGTGGCAAAATGAAGCACTCGAACGTGCATCTATGTTCGCTTAAAACTGCTCACCAGTCAACTAGCTTATGTCTCCGTATCTATTACCGCTTTCACGTTAACAGGAAGCTCAGGAGAAGGTTGGCAAAAATATCAGTTTTCCGCTTTATGACAGTTTAACAAAATGAACTGTCAGATGTTAGAAGGCGCAGCCGACAGGAGCTGACGAGAGCCAAAGCGAAAACCATAACAAGAGGCAGGATGTACAGAAAATATAAGCTCACAGGGGGATTGACCTTCTGAGGGAATCCACCGGACAAAATGAGACTTGACTAGAAAGCAGAGTAATCTCCATACATCAATTTAAAAGCGTGCGGCTCAACTTCTCCTGTCAACCGCTCTCTTCCATCGGGCAAAATGACACTATTAGGTGTGGAAGGGACAGGGGATTTCAGCAGGTAGCTGTGCTGTTTCTAAAATCAGCCACGTTTCTTGTGGCAGAGGATAATGCCTCTATTCTGGAGCCAGTGTGACTTATGTTACCCCCCTCTCCCCCCCAAGAAAGATCACAGGGAAGGATGTGGACCAGTCTTGTCTTCCACTTCCAAACTCAACACAGAGGTGATGTTCAGGTGGACAGGATTCTGTGTCTGTGCTTAGAAAGTTGCCGGTTCAAAACCCATGGTGAGTAGCATGATGTCACCTTCGGGACCCTGAGCATGACCCTTAATCCCTTGCTCCAGGGACTGGCGGACCCTCCTTTCTCAGAGATGCATGTTGGATAAAGGCACCTGCTGAATAAGTAAATGCTTCCATCGTCAGGGCAACAGAGACCTCAGCTGCCAGCAATTAACAAGTGCATCATTCCGCCATTAATTCTTCTTGTCCTTTTTTTGGGTGTCCATTCAAAAGCCTTCTCAAACTGAAGAGAAAATCACATCCAGAGGTTCTTAATGAGTAGGGGGATGCGCCTGACGGATCGCATCAATGAAGATGTGGAATCTCTCCTAACTCGACTGTGACAAGGAGTATTTGAAGATGGGGCAGGTTTACAAATCTTCCGAGTTGCGATACCCATCCATCACTGAGGGTGGTGGGCGGGACTCAGGGATCCTGGGAGCTTTTGAAGCCTGGTTTTGAGAGGGGAGAACTGCAAAGTGTAGGGAAGGGTCTCCCTGGCTGGCAAACAGATTCAGGGAGCTTCACGGTAATCGGAAGCCTTGAAATGAAGTACGATGAGGGCACATGCAGCCAAGGACTCGAGCCAGCACCTAACTGATGTATAAGAATGGGGTTAAGGAATCAGGTGTGGTGGATGGGAGAATGTCAGGGTGACAGGCACACGGAGACGAGCCAGCAGAGCGCGCTCGCTACAGCGCGCGGACGGCCGAGAGCTGGCATGCCCGGGAAGTACGGATGCGGCATATGTTACAGATTCTCAGGCGCGTGATCCGGCGTGACGGGCCTATGCCACGTGAGCGATGGCCGCCATTAGCTGCCGGGGACGCCACAAGCGTCCGCCGTCTCGTTTAATTGGGATAAAATGTCTGCTTCGGTGACGATCTCTGAGCGAATGGATAACGACGCCCCGTCTTTCAGCGGAAGCATGGGAAGAGGAGCGGCGGCCTTTATGGGGGTGGGAAGTGGGTTTAAAGAGGAGCTTGTTAAGGTGCATACAGTAAAATCAGGGAGAGAAACGGCAGCCGTGGTAATTTCCCTGCCATCATCACGGCTGTTGGGAATACAGACAGCCAATCAAGTGGGTGATTTAACGGCATCAGGCGGCTTCCATAACCTGGCCACAGGCTCGCTCACACCTTCTTCTTTATTCACCCTCTTCGTGGTGGGCGTCTTTTGGCTGGTGTATAATATGTTCGCTCTTCGCACGACTCTTGGGATTATGGGCTTTGAAATGAAGAGTCTTTTGACGGACTGGAGACAGAAGACAGATGGGAGAGACGCGCAGGGAGAGGAGCCTGACGGACAGATAGACAGGATGCGGGCGGTGGGGGGGGGGGGGGGGGAGAGATGTCGTACTGATTTACACGCCAAAGACAGAGAAAACGAGAGCGGAACAGGTTCGTCGTCGTGAGTCCGACAGATGCTGAGGGTAGATTTCAGCGGGCGGGGGGGGGGGGGGGGCCCCCAGCTGGACATCAAAGCAACTGAAAAAAGTACAGTGGTTGCTTTTCCCTAAAAAGCCCCCTTTTCACATATTTATCTTAATGTCGCTTTTCTATCCATAGCTGAGATTTCATCTATGCCTGGCCGAATCAGCTTCCAACATCCAACACTTGTTTTTTATTGCTAAGTCAAGAATTAAAAGATAGTGTGGAAATAACTTTTTGCACCATTTACATGATTAAAGGTTGGGCTGGAGTGAATGAGTAAATGCTAAGGTGAAACAGCTCCTACATTCAACAAACAATATGGAAGAAAAATGACTTCATGTGGCACTGATGTTTATCGAATATCATTCAGTAAAACCTACGAAGATGACTATGGCAAAGTATTAGAATTTTTTTTTTTACTTTTTGGGATTTCCCATTGCAGGTTTGAGAGGTCAGTGTTTACACTTATAAACTGCAGTCGGGCCGACGGGGGGGAGATACCATGTCTCCAGCCCCAAATCCCCGATTCCTCACTTTTCCCAGCAGGGCTGAGTACAGTGGCGGCTCATCACAATGAAGTGTGGATTCCAAGCTGGCGATCTGAGGGATCCCAGGAAAGAGAGACGGACAGCAATCGCAGGACGGGTCTCCCCTCTGTCTGGCTGGGATCGCATGTTGAGCGTCGCCCTGGTGATCGTGGCAATGCCGGCTCAGCCTGCCCTTCTGAGAAGTCCGAAGGGCTGCCAGCCGGGCACCTTCCTCTGCATCACGAGGGCCAAGACAGAGCCGCTGCCCTCTCCCAGCAAGGGCGGACACGTGCACGGGAGAGCGTGGCTACATGCGTGTGTGTCTGTGCGTGTGTGTGCGTGTGAGTGCATGTGTGTGCGTGTGTTTGCGTGTGTGTCTGGGTTATGTATATATTACATGATGTCTCCACAATGTGATAAAAACCTGTTATTTTGAAGTTGTGGGGATTAGGGTTTTGTCCATAGTAATGGATGGATAGTCCCCCCAATGATATGAATACAAACTCGTATGTGTGTGTGTGTGTGTGTGTACCTGGGGTCTGGAAGTTGATGCGCCTCATCTCCACGGGGTCGGTGGGGTGGTGCGGGGCGATCTCGGCGTTGTTCAGCAGGCATTTGGTTCGCGGCTCTGAGTCCTTCCTCTTACTGCTTCATGGGGAATCAGAGAAAGCAGTAAATAACCTGAAGTGACAGACCGTTTCATCAGCAGGGCCCTCCCAGATCTCATCACGACACGAGAGATGGGAATGAGACATATAAACATACTATACAAATACTCTACAAGTACTCTACAAATACTCCAAAAATACTCTACAAATACTCCACATGGCCTTCCAAAAAAATCACATATAACACATCAGAGTAAGGTGTAATAATACATATGAAATATAATACTCATTTAAAAGAATTATCTATTCCGAGACCATTCATTTTGGTTCTCATTCTGAAAATCAACAATAAAATTGTGCTAAGCCTTACCTGTCAGGTTTGCTGCTTCCAGAGAAAGTGAGGGAGCGAAGTAACATGAAAGGAAGGACACAAAGGAAGGAAGGCAACAATCAATAAAGAGCATTTTAATTCGCAGAGCAGAGCAGCGCCGCAAAAAGCCTATCTGCATTAGGATCAGCCTGTCAGAGCACAGAGCCGGCCCGCAGAGACACTAACTGATCCTGGCAAAGAACGCGAGCCGGTGGAGGTCGGGGTCAAGGGCAAGTCACAGAAATACAATCAGCGGAACTGGCACCCAGCGTGGGGGATGAGCAGAGAGGCTGCGCCCCTCCCCTATTGCCATTAACGGAGCCTCTTCTTTAGTGATGCCCTGGAATTTACCATTCACCCATGCTGAAATGTTTACAGATTCCGATCCAACCCTTTTGGGGTTACGTGCTGTTGACTATGGCTTATAGCTTTCAAATACGAAGAAGTGGACGGCTCTATTCTATCAGCCTAAAGGCAGGGACTGAACAGTCGTCCCCCTCAGCTGGAGCGTGAGGCACACGCACGGCGTGTCTTGCATACTCACTTCTTGTAAAGCAGAATGGCAATGACAATGCAGATGATGAAGACCACAGCCAGGACCGGCCCCACCACCCAAATCAGCCCGTCTCCCCCCGTCTCCACGGGCCGCGGGTCCACATCAGGGGCAATGATACTGTCCGTGTAGGGGCTGGCCACGAACATCCTCTGAATAATGGCAAGATAAGAGGCAGCCATGTCTGACATTTCATGCGTGGGAGGATAGTCCATCAGCCAGGACTCTCTGTAGCAAATATATGCAACTGGCCAAATAGTATGAATAAGTACATCATGAATAATTTAGTGTTGTCTACATCCATACTCTGTCCTCTAGGCTCAGTTCCCAGTTTATGATTCATCTTTTCCATCTTTTTTTCCCCATCTCCACCTGTTCCTTTACCTACATTAGAAAACTTCCCCTGATTGGTGCATGGGCAGCCAGGAAGAAACAGGCCAACCTACATCCCTTACCCCGGTGGTGGTGTTGAGCTCCGCCAGGAGGAAGACGACATACTCCTGCCCAGGTTCGAGGGCCCTGTTCTGGTAGCCGTTGTAATCCACCTGGTTGCCCAGGGTTAAGGAGCTGGGCATGGCGGTGGGCTTGAAGCAGGCCGTGATGTAGGGCTTGCGCATGTCCAGCTGCCTTCGGTGGCGGCTGCTGCGACCGTGCAGCGGCTTCTGACCGATGTCTTTCAGCAGCTGGGCGCGGCAGGAGACAGTCCACACCATGCAGGAAAGGAAACAAAGTTTTTGGAACAACAGAACCACGTCAGCACAGCGATTCGGGCCCCTATGTGTCCATTTTCTCAGCTTAGTCACCAGCATAGCTACTGGCTACAGGCCAAGAATGAATAAGCTGATTTGTTTTTAAAAAATGCTGAAATAAAATGACACTAATCCTGATGCCAACAGCTCCTGACTGATCACACTGCAAGGTCATCCATTGAGACTCAGCAATCACCGGAGTGTGATTGGGTAGAGGAATGCAATTCTCTGCAGGACAAGGCCTGAGGGACATTCGCACATCGCAAGTACAAATCCGTCCGTCTTTTTGCCCCGAGGAATGACCCTGATGCCGCTCCAACTCTACTCAGATTTTTAGATTTTTGTTTCATTTACCTTATTTTTATTCACTATAAATATGTTTATATCACATTTATGGTCATTCTAGTTAGCTTTCTTATATATAT
>JAAGVU020000032.1:3167423-3188746 GCA_011763525.2 Mormyrus iriodes
CTATACTTTTACAACATAAGCAATTAAGAAATAACATGTATTGTCCAGGAACAAAATTTGTGTTACATAGCGTAATTGGAGCCTCTTTCGCCTTGCTGAGAGAACGGGACGCATTATGTGGGCTGCTCAGTGCTGCAGAGGAAGATAACGGGCGGGCAGTGAGAAATACTGAAGAGAGAAACAGGCATATATTCCTATGCCGTTTTATATGTGCTATGTTCAATCTGACTTGCTTAATTGCATGGAATGGATTAAATAGAAATATGTGAACGGCTAGCAAGGGTGGGATGCAACTGATGGCGACTAGCCGTCCCTGGGCCTAGAGGGATGTAGAGGTGCACAAGATCATCACCTCCGAGGCCATCACGCTTTTCATCTTAACCAATGGGACAGAGGATTTACTTTTAGTGGAGTTACAGAAACATATAAGAACCGAGCCTTTCTTTTGTTGGGGCTTCATTGCTTTGGAACGGGGATACTCTCTTTCCTTGCTGTCAACTCCGGACGCGCTCTACTTTAATAAAGACATTTTATCTTACTCAAGTCGTGTCGGGTAAATTTAATTCATGCCTGGTGCCGAACAGAATTTGGAGAAATATAAGCGAGTACAGGTTTTTCACTTCCATGCAACCAATTTGCAACGTTTTTACTGAATTTAGCAAAGCACCCCAAGACTTTTTGTGAGCACTGAACCTCTTGTGTAGACAGTGTGCACAGTTATTGGTATCGGTTAGATGTACCATACAGAATTAGTTTGCCTGTAGGGCTATGTTTGTATGCCTCGAATGCCTCGTCTGCGCGTGGATGTGTGTATCTCTGTGCATGTGTACAGTGTGCCAGGGGGAGAAGTCTCCTTTTGACCTTATCATGTCCTTGGCCTCCAGAGATGGAAACACAATAGAGAGTGTGTTGTCTGGCTCAGGGCCGAGATCTATCTCTGGCTTCTTGACCAGGATGGGGGGGGCCGTTCTGGCCACGACTCGGTGGCGCAGGCCCCCGACATTATCCTCCTGGCAGGTGATCCTGAAGTCGTAGGTGGTGTTGGGCCTCAGGCTGGTGATCAGCACTTTCGTCGCCCTCGCATCCACTTCCATCTTCTGCCGGTTGTACTCCACCTGAAAAGGTGGGCGCAGACACAAAATCAGAATTGAGGCTGCTGGTTAAAAGAAAATGCAGTTCAACTGGAGTGACACGCCCTGAGTGAGATGCCTTAATGCACTGTGGGAGGGTGAGAGTGGGCAGACAGTTGAATATAAAGTTAAATGAGAAAATTAACTGTGCACAACGATCCTGGAAAAAACCTGAAAAGATCCCAGCAGGCCAAGCAGAGCTGACGGCTTTCATAGACTCATTTATTTATCTGAGAAAGACTCATTTATGTATTTGAGAAAGACTCATTTATTTATTTGAGAAAGACTCATTTAAAATGCTGCTGAACTTTAAGTTTATTTCGAAAGTTATGTTTATTTATAAACTTTCAAGCAACATTTGGGAATTATGTAGACGTTTGTTGTTCTGCTTTAATTTAAAATGTGTTTTTTTTAAACAAAAAGCTGCCAGGAGTCTAATCTGATGTTTTGATCTGTTTGATCGTGGGAAGATCTGCCTCCCGACTCCGCCCTCCATACTTACACTACAGCGAAATGGGTGCCGGCTTTCTGGAAACTTCCACATCAACAACACTGTTGTCTTGGTAACAAATTTCACTGTGAAGTTCTTTGGAACATCTGGGGGGAATACAAAACCAGAAAATTTTAAAAGTAGAAACATTTTTTTTAAACATTTACTTTTTTTACTCTAGAGAAGTGGGGGGGGGGGGCAGAGAGAAACTATGAAAGTGTTTTGGTTATTAGTCCACGAGAATTTCTCTGACGTGAGCAGCAGTGACCACTGTGAGGGCAGAAGGGCTGCAGGTTAGACACACAACACAGCAACACAGACCCACAGAGAACAGATCCTCACTGCTGCCCCCTAGTGGCAGTGGCGCTCCAGAGTGTTTCCCTAGCCAACCCAGATCTTAGTCAGCACCGGCCCTGGGCCTGTTTTATCCTGCTGGGATGGACCTGGAGGCAAAAGCTTGCATGGGTGCTACCAACAAGGGCTTTGGCAGGGACAGAGAGCGAACAAAACCCAGCATGTCGGCAGCTCTGAGCAGTGCACCCTGGGATGCCATGCACACCCTGGTGTGAAGAGGAGGAGGGAGGTGGTACGGGGCTTTAAAATGAACACAAAATAACAGAAACAAAGCAATAAGCCCTGACTGAGGTGGTAAAATGAGAAAGGCCTACCTTGGCGGAGCTGAGGGTGTGAGGCGGCCCTGACTGCGTGTGCTGACTGGATGGCTGGCTGTCTACTCACCACTTACCTTGCGGGTTGCTCTCCACTGGGGCCTACAGCTTACTGACTTTTACCTTTAGGTTAGTGAAGTGAGTGTCCTCAGCACACTGTCTGCTTGTTGCTGCATGCTGGTGCTGCTGGTGCTGCGCTTGCTTTTCTTTCATTTTGATTTGTGTTTTTTTTTTTTTTTGCTCCCATTAAAAGAGACCAGCAGGCCCTACCTGTCTGAAAGGCTGCGGTCCGGTACCGTGCCGGCGGGCTGTAGGGCCCCGCACCTACTCTGGTGTGTGCGCGTATTTTCACGTCGTAGGCAGAGCTGGGACTCAGGCCGCCGATCGTGTGGCTGGTCTCCGTGGCCGGTAGAGTCAGTTCCTGAGGGTTCCCGGCACTACCTGCCTCTCTGTAGGCCACTGTGTATTCTGTGATGGCACCGTTACGTTCTGCTAGGTCTGGGGGTAGCCAGGAGAACCGCACAGAGCAGCAAGTGACGTCGGAGCTCTGTAAGATGCGTGGGGGACCGTGGGGGGCCGCCTCCGGGATAGCGAGTTCCTCCAGAGCCTCCTCTCCGAAGCCCGAGCGGCTCTTGGCTGACAGTCGGAAGACGTAGGTGGCTCCGTGGTGCACGTCGCTCAGCACATACTCCTGCACCCGAGGCGCAAACTCCAAGACGGTCGGTGGGGTGACGTCCTTGCGGCCAAACTGCAGTCGGTATCCCAAGAGCTCAAGCCCCGGAAACGGGGTGTCCGGGGGCTGCCAGTTCACCAGCACCATGGTTCCTCCATTGTGTCGGGCAGACAGGCTGGGCGGGCCGGGGACTGTTGGCAGCAACACGAGAAGAGATTTTATTGTGTGTAGCATTTCCCGTTTTACACTTGTAATGCAATGACCTGTAGTTATAAAACCTCTGTGCCTGACCGGGCAGCGCTTTAGTAGTTGAGGCCCGTTCTGGGCCAAAGGGGCTGGATCACCCCGTCCTCTCAGAGCAGCTCAAAGCCCATTCAGCAAAATGGGTCTGGGATGTGTAGAGGCACTTTGAGGCACACTACACCCCCGACTGAAAAACTGACAGACAAACCCCCTTTGCTCCACACCAGGACCCTGATGGCATGCGTTCTAATCTCAGTCTCCAAATTCAGCCCTCAACAAGAGCCTCCGCAGGAAATCTCTGCCGGCAGACGGCTGGACTCCCCCACAGCGGCCTGTGACGCCAACGTGATATAGTGAGCATGCAGGAGCTAGAGGCAGTGTCAGTAGTGGCCTCCTTTGATCCCCCGCTTAGCATCCGAAGGTAAAACATGCTCTGAAGGGCCGCGTGACATTCGGTGACGTTACGACGCAGGTCATCGACACGACCGGAGCGGAAGCATCGCTCTGCTGGGCTCAGAGGGCGGCCCGCTAATAAGCAGTGCCAGGATGAGTGCGTCTCCGGGGCCTGCAGGGGGAGCAGCAGTGAAGGTGACGGGGACACAGTTCAATCTGCTGTGCTAGATGGAGCGTGGGGGGGGGGCAGGGGGTGATGGTAGTGACCGCCTCCTTGATTAACCCCCACTGTCCCCCCTACGGCACCTGCTCTCAATCCCTGCCAGAGGGCCCATGGGCACGTTTCCCATCAGCACGGGCATTAATGGCCGCTGTTGACACACGCCACTGATTGAAATGGGATTGAGTTCCGCGTTTATTTCCCCTCCGTCTGTCGCCTGCCCCGTCCCCGTCCCCATCTCTCCGCCTGGCGCCTAATTCCCTTCTACCTTCCCTGTCTGGTCTCCTCATCTCCGGGGACAGTGAGGTGAAGAGAGGGCCGCTTGACTCAGGGAGAAAAAAAACACCAGACAATAATAACCTTGAACCTTCTGGCGATTAACTTGCTGCAACAACTAGCACTTATTTGCAGGGCGTAATGTGCCACTCCAACGGCAAGGGCAGTGGTTGCGGGCACTACAGAAATGCCCCACAGCATTTCCCACAAAATTAATGTTATCAGAGCAAGAGCAGAACCTGGAAATATTAGAGGGCAAATATAATTGAAAATGTCGCCCATATTCGTAATTCAGTCATCTGCAGAACAACGTCTGACGCTTGGCATTTGACAGTAAAGGTCGTGACAATATATAGCTCCCAGTTTCTGGTCAGTCAAACGAGCCACAGATTCTGAGGGTAAAAAATCATTATCCATAAATGTTTTACTTAGGAGGCAGGTCCTTGGCAAAGAAGCCAGCGGGTCTCCCAAATACTAAGTACCCTAATTAAAGAGGGAGCAGTCCTGGGGTCTAGGGACTTGCACGGAGTCCAGACGGCATCCTCCCAGAGCGTGCCAGACAGTCCAAGTTCTCCCGATCAGAACTCTCAACAGAGTGCCAGCTTGCAATCTGCTCCCAAAAAAGGGAGGGGAGATACCAATAATGAACACTCAGGCTAGTGCACAGAGGCTTGGATCTGAGGTGTCACAGGTGGCTGTGTGTGTGTGTGTGTGTGTGTGTGTGTGTGTGTGTGTGTGTGTGTGTGTGTGTGTGTACTCCTGCTAATGGAGCTTAGCCTTTTCCAAACGTAGCAGCAGTAGTGTGCGGACCGCAGTCAGCGTGCCTGTAAACATTTAAAAGGAAGTCGGCCTTATCAATATTGCAGGGCTTCTGCTTAAGTTGTCTGACAGCAGAATGTTCCGGAAAAGGAGCGTGAAACTGTTTGGAGTGATTACTGGGGCCCGTGGCCAAAGCGCGTGTCGACACTGTCACATGAAAGCCCACGAAGCTCTTTACCTAAGGAGGCCTAAGTCATTTTCACATCATTATTTATTTCTTTATTTTTTTTTCAAGCTTAAGCCATTTCTCTGCTGCGGCGCAAAAGGGGAAAATGCTCCTTTGAAGGATGAAGTCAACGACCTGGGCGCAGCAGCCACTGTGTCTGGCTGCAGGGGAGAGTGACAGGCTGCCGTTCCACCATTGTCACACCGTGACACCTGAGATAGGCACACCTGTCAAGCTCAAGCCCTTGTCGGCTGGCGGGGGGGGGGGGGGTTAAAGTCTGGGGAAGCGCTGAGTCCAAACAGCCCTACATTATATACCTGACAACCTCTTTGAGCCTGGCTTCGAGGGAGCGTCACGCTCGAAGAGCTTTGCAACGTTCACGCTCTCTGCACTTAGTGCCAGCTGCTGGAAGGCTTAGACTAACCTGAGCTGAAAAACCACATTCATCTCCAAGGTCTAAATGTGGCCTAAAAGCACCTTCCTTAAGAGAAAGTAAAAAACCTACAAGACTCCAGCAAGTCAGCACAAGGCCTGCTTTCTCCACGAAATCCCCCAGTGATAAAACACTGACAGATTCTCTTTCTGCTGTTGGTGCAACCTTATCTTGTGTAGTCGCTTTCCATCTTCCCGTGTGTCATCACACTAACCACTAAAGCCCATCCCACGGAGGGTGAATGACTGTGGTGGATTTATGGAGGGATCCTTATTGTAATGCTCGATAATGACGACAGAGAGGGTATTTGGTGCTCATTTACAAGATTCGGTGACAGAGACGTTTAATTTGTTCCATTAGCAAGGCGGAAGTGGGGCACTTTGTACCTGGGAACATTTACCGTATGTCTTTAGCCAGTGAGAAAGGGCAGGCTGATTAATAAGCACCAGCATAAGATGTCACTACACAGCACCCCCTACTAGCTCTGCACATCACACAGACATGTGCAGCAGTGAGACACATGCTAACTTTTCACGGTATTTTGGTTTTATAAAATATGATGGAAACTACTTGACAGATACCATACAATTCTGATGTTATTATTCAGTGCTACCTAAATTATTACCTATTATGTCTGTATCTTGCTTTCTCTGGTGTGCAAACAGAGCAGAAAGCAAAGGCGCTTACTCACGCCAGCATGCGAGGAGCAACCGATCACGCTAACGTCACGCTGCTGACCTGCTCCCCTTGTCACCACCAGTTTGGGCCTGCTCCGTATTCCATCTCCTTTAGTAGTGTACGCTGCCACAGTTATGGAGTAGGTTGTCTCAGGCTGCAGCCCCCCTATGATCATCTCCTGCGGGCAAAACACACCAAGAACACAGCAGTCAGTCACAGGTCAGCCCTCTGAACTCCCATGGATCACCTGCACCAGCCAGCCTTTCATTTAACCCCTTTTCATGTGCCCTACACCTAAATTTATATTATTATCCCTTGACTACATTCTGGGGGCGGCACGGTGGTGCAGTGGGTAGCACTGTCGCCTCACACTTCTGGGACCTGGATTCGAGTCTCTGCCATAGATCCATGTATGTGGCATTTGCATGTGCTCCCCGTGTCATGTGTAGTTTCCTCCAGGTATTCCGGTTCGTCCCCCAGTCCAAAAACAGGCTGAGATTAAGTTAAATTACCGAACCACCCAGAGATGTGTGAGTGTGCCCTGAAATGGACTGGTGCCCCATCCTGGCTTGCGCCCACTGGATCCTGAATAGAAGCAGTTTCTGGAAATGGATGGACTGCATTTTTCATACAGATTATATTTACCTTGTGTATCAGTCTTTTTTTAGCATTATTAGGGGTTATTGCCCTTACAGGCATTTTTTCTACAAAAGGGATCTAATGAAAACTTAACAATACAGGATCATGTTGAGATGACAATAGGATTGAACATTACAGGTGTGTTGTGTAAAATCCAGCATGCAAAAACACGGAAAGAGGGCTCATCAAAATAATCGGTAAAACAGAACCCACAAAGTCATTAACCCATACGCAAACATCTCAAGACCTAATACCTTCTTGGAAAAGACAAACTGAATTTTTCATTCATAAAGCGTGCATTACAATAGAACCAAATATGACGCACATGAAAATATTTATAGCAAGAGTCACCATAACAGTAATAAATGACTTTAGCTGCTTGCTGTAGTGTCCAAACTCGCCACCAGGGGTGCCAATTCAAACTGAAAGCTACACGGTCGCGAACAGAGGGAAAGATCGCAGCCAAGGCACAAGCGAGCGAAGGTATTGCATCACCCTGCATCATTTCCTCGCTGCCAACGCGTATTATCTGCTGGGAACTACTGAAGGGGATAATATCCAAGTCGGAGCTTAGCTCTTTGTGCTGGGCCACAATGAGCGGCAGCGCCACTAGGCCTAAACGTTAAGCATGTCAGCAGAGATCACTGAACAAATGTGCCATAATTGGACATGATAATGTTAATGAATGGGATTACCGCACAAGCCTCACTTGTGTCCGCAAATACGAGCAGTGATGCAATTTCCATCGGTAACGGCAGCGGGCGGTACTCCGTACTCACATATTCAGCTGTATCATCTGTTTCCCACTAACCCCCCCAGAGGGAGAGTATGGGAGAGATGAAAAAGAAGGGAGAGAAAGAGGGTGAGACGGGCTGCCCTGGGAAATTCATCGGGAGTCCAAAATAGCAGAAAGAGCAGGAACAGAAACCTCACAGCTCAAGAAGACCAAGAAAACAGGAGGGAAGCCTCTCGCTCGCTAGTCAAACATCTACTCAGAAGCAGAAAGACGGACCAGCTTTTGCTAAAGATGGCGAGCACAGGACCGGAGATTCTCACAAATAAAGTTTTAATGTGTCATGTCTAAAATGTTACGTAAAGGTCTACTGCTTCGAGTGTACAAATAGGATGCAGTCTATTAGCTTTTAACCTGGCAACCATAAAACTGCTAGTGAGAGCAGTGACTTTTAGGGAAGAAATATATTCAAATTTAGAGAATATTTTACATGCTTTAAATTTTTCTGGGTTTCATCTCAGTGCGTGAGTGAACAGCACACCTTGCTTGTGAGTTTGAGTGCCGAGTCTCTCAGTGATTCCTTATTTTGGAGGAAATACATAGTGCTGACAGAAGGCAACAGGAAGCAGGAATGAGGGAATATCGTCCCCCTGTGCTTATCAGCAGCGCAGCAACGAGCGGGGTGGATAACGTCTAGCTGTGTGGTAGATGTCCTGTAAACTGGACTGTGAAAGAAAGAGCGATATTTCAGTCGCTCGGGGGTGTTGCACTGGTGCTAAGAGAAGCCGGGTTCTGCAGAGCTGCCGGGTGTGGCGGCTCACCTGGGCATCCGCGAGCATGACGTCCCTGATGAGCGGCGGCCCACGGGACTCTCGGTTCTCCACGCGCACGTAGTGCACCTGGTAGCCGCGGATCTGGCCGTGCTGCCGCCCGGGGGGCAGCGAGCGCCATGACACCCTGAGTGCTGTGGAGTTGACGGCTTCCACCTCCACGCGCCGAGGTGGGGCTCCCGGCACTGTGGGGAGAGAAAAGCGCCCCCTAACTGTCACATGGGCAAAGCAGCACAAAAAACAGACAATGTGACGCCTTCAGTGCAGTGTTTTAATTAACCACAAAATTAAGTCTTAGTTATATGCTGATCTCATGGTAATTCATCATTAATGAATCATGACGCATCTTTGATCTCAAGTAGCTGCTGTATTTGTTCATGATTTGTACTTCAGTAGTAACTGAGTTACTAAGTATTTGTGCCCCGTCAGAAAAAGTGTTACCAAATTTTAACTAAATACTGACACCAAGCGAAGAGCAAATCTCCAATACCTACTCAGTCCTCGAGAAAATCGCTGTGGAGCTACTGCTTTCAAGCTGAAGCTTTGGAAATCTAATGAAAGTTCTTCTCTGGATTACTTGCAGACTGAATGAGTTTTGGTTCCCAACTCTTGCTACTGGTCTGCTGGGGCTAGAGTTGCCAGCTATCCTGTTTATTATGGGATCGTCTTGTCTATAAAGAGAACGTCATGTGCTGTATTGAGCCACAAATAAATAAAATATATCCTGTTTTGTTATACGCATTTCGTGTCCTTCCCCCCGGCAAACTCGATAGTGTAGTGGGGGGCCTCTTTCTCCCATTACTCCCCATCATGTGAAATATCTTTACAACATGAGGCGGTCCTTGGACGTCGCAAAGTTGGAAAACCATCCTGTACCATACGACGAGGAAGACTGACTTTAGGTCATTAATGGTCTCACTTCCAAAACTACAGAAAAATGGACTCTGTGAGTTTTGGAAATTTGCTCTTAAGACCTGTTTGCCAAACAACGGCCTTCGTGATGCAGCTCTACTAAACCTCACGTGTCAGACCTCCCCCACAGAACATACTAACTGAATTTGCTGTGGGACTAGGGGTAGGTGCTCACTGCGAGCTTCATTATTACAGTTTCACCCGCTGCAGATTATGGACCCCAACGAACCCAAACCCAAAGATGATAATCACCATCCGTACCGTCCTCATCGGTGCGGCACAGTAGTGGCTGGCTCTCCGGGCCGGACCCCGCAGAGGTAAACGCTGCCACCGTCACCAGGTACTCAGTCCACTTCTCCAGCCCCTGCAGGAGGACCTGCTCAGAGGACGGGGCCACGACGGGCTCGTCCAGGGGCTCGGCGCCGGCCTCGGCTCCTGCTGCTTGGTAGCGCACCGTATACCCCGCCAGGGCGCCATTCTGGCTCTCTGCAGGTGGGGGGCACCAACTTACCAGCAGGGTGGTGGAACTGGAGCTGGTGCACTTAATGTCTTGGGGGGGGGCGGAGGGCTCTAGTCAGGTGAAGAGAGGTGGGAGAGGGGGGGTTCAAGGGCAAGTGGAAAATGAAAGAGGGGTGAACGAGGTGAAAGAAACAAAACATGGGAGAGAAAGAAAATGAAAAAAGAGGGAAAAAAACAACTCAAAAGGAAGAGAAAAGAAAGTATTAAAAAGAAGTCTGAAAAGCTGGAGTCTGACTCATAGGACAAATGCAAATGAAAAGGGTAATGAAAGCAGGGAGGATGCGTAATGGCGATGCAAATGGAGCCTCCTAGATCACAGCTGGCTTTCAAAACAACAGATCGCTCTTACGGCAGGAGGAGAAGCTGCCTTTCGGGGAGCGACACGCTCCGAGGGCGCGGCCTGCCGGGAGGGGAGCGGCCCGGCACAGCCCACCGACGGATTTGGTGTAAAAGAGCCTTGAGGTCAGATGTCTGGCAGCTGAGAAGCTGTGCTCTCCGCCGGAGACGTAAACGCTGCAAGACTGTGCATGTCGCATCTGCCCAGCTTCTGGGACACGCAGTCTCTCTGCTAGCAGCCAGAATCAAGAGAATAAGCCTGCAGAAATGCAGCTTTCCAATGCGCACCAGAACAAAATAAGACTTTTCTCTCTTCGTATGTGTGTGTGTGTGTGTGTGTGTGTGTGTATATATATATATATATATATATATATATATATATATAAAACCCCTTAAATTAAGGCACTGATGCTTAGGGAGGACAACAACAGTTTAATTTAAGCAGGCCTCACATACACTAATTACAGCCATTTAAATTAGCACAGTTAATCAGGATGGATTTTATATTTTGTTTAGGACGGAAGCTTTCCATGGAAAATAAATGTGACGAGAATATACTTAAATTACAAGCAAGCAAAAGCTAAATTAAAATAAAACATTGATAAACTGGAATGGGGGGGGACTCAGATGGCGTGAATAAAAAGTAAACTTCCAAGCAATGAGATGGGAGTTTAAGCATAACTGAAAATAAGCATAATACGCAGGGCGTCACAGGAACTTTCCACATTTATACGTACCTGGCTTCTATCAAACACTAACTTCTAAAGACTCTCTTAACACCAGCCACCGGCCAGAGTCAGAATAGCCCCCCTGTGCCAGTGGGAGTAAGCCCCCTCTCTCCTCAGAATTCCACCTACGAACTCGAATTGTCCCAGGGATAATTCAGCCTGAAGGCAGCCATCCCTGCTGCTGACATGTTTAACTGCTGCCGTCATGTGATCAGAGAGAGAGGGCTGACCCTTCGCTTCGGAACCATCCCCTCTGCTCATCCTGTGGACCGTGGTGCCCAGCACAGCGAGAATGAGAGTTAGCCTGGGAATCCACACCCATCCCCCTCTCCGTACCGAGAGCCTTCATATACATCTCGATTTCTATCCAACGATATATCTCAGGTTAAGAACAGCAGGTACAGTGACTACTTGCTGCTAGTGAACATATAGGCCATGGGGAAAAAAATCAGGGCAAAGGTCCATGATCAATGAAAATTAATATTTGATGTCTTGTTTTAATCTAATTTTATGTAATGATTTTTTTTTACATACTGAAAAGAGTTAAACTGGGCAAGTGTGGGCCAGCAGTATGTAGTACAATCTGCTAACCACAATGCAACTGGCCTTAAGGCTACACTAGTTACAATGTGATTTTATCCATCAGTACTTTTATTGTACAGGTCCCTCAAACAGCTTCCCCAATCATCCATTATCCCGCTATAGTTTATCAGCAGTAATAGCCGCGGTTACGCACTTCACCATGCAGACATCCTGCGTCGTACTTTCCGAGAGATTAACTGCACGTGTGAAATATTAAAGTCGAGAATTAATTTTCAAACACTTGTAATAAGACAGGAAGGACTAAGCATGTGACATGGATCGTGCCGTTACGCACGTTGCCTCAAGATTAAATGAGGCATGATTCAGAAAGGAACTCGCTATTGACAGACGTGGCGCTACACAGCACTCATACTCATGGTTAACGTCAGTTGTGACAAATCAAGATCAAATCACATTTTCTAAACCAGTTTTTCTTGCCACTTGTGACCCACTGAATTATATAAGCTTCAGAGAAATCAAACAATAATTTTCATTCATGGACAAAACCTGATTTTTCAACAAAAAAAATCTTTTTGAATTGTATGTAAGTGGTAAGCGCTTATGTTCACTATGGTCTGACATGAGTCATAAAAATAGCTTTCTAGGATTAATTTACTCAGTGGGCTGGCAAATTAAAGCGCAAACACAAATATTTAAAAACTTATAGAGATTTTATGGAAAAGGGGCCGAATGTGCAGATCTGAAATGTGGCTCTTTAAATTGGGACAACTGCTGGCAGCTTTAATGTGCAATCTAAACATCTCAGAAATACTGTGATGGAAAGGTCTCTGCATAGCTCAGTGGCAAACTGTGATGAGATGCATTGAAATGGGATTCCAGTGCAAGACCCCCTCCTTCCACTGGCCCTTCCCGCCCTACGCAGGTGTGCCACTGCCCGCTGTCAAGGGGGACCATGAGGGGTGGTGTGAATTCCCGTTTCTCAGCTGCTGGACACCAAAGCGGAGGTTCAAAAGTGAGTGTTGCTGTCTTGAGCCATCTGAAGCGTGCACCACCTCCAAGCAGGCAGTGCAGCCAAGGGGACCGGGACCAGGACCGGGACCAGGACTGGCACATACACTCCTGTCAACCCCCTCCCACACCTCTCTGCACTTACCGCTGACTTTAGCACACTCTCGTACTTGGACCTGCCCTGCTTTGCTTTATCCTGGTCATGCTGGTCCCCGTGGCAGCAGAAACCAGGCTCGGTGCACTACACTCACACACACACACACACGAGCATCCCACAGATAAGCACCCATCAAACTTTTCATTCTCCTCTTCGCTGTGACATCCAGGCTGCCAAAGTCAAGTCTGAGAAGTGGGAGTTGGCTCCATTGGATACTCACGGCATTACACCTCCCCGTTATTCGCCACCTGTAAGCGTGTATGTGTGTCTAGGCGTGGGGGGACCGCACGCAGTCAAGCCCGCGGTAATCAGGCGTGATGCACGGTTATAATGAGGCAGGGATGGGGGTAATTGGACTCCTGGCTGGAAGAGAAGAGCAGGGCGGCAGCCTCATCTTTAGAGGGCGATAGCAGGACAGCCTGGGCTCTGTTTGCTGTGCGACTCAGCTGTACAGCGTCACGCGCAATTTGCTGCGGGTGGGTGGCTTTTCATATACTCCCCCCCTCTCCCAGCTCCATCTCCACTGATGTTTCCTGATGGGTGTGTATGCCACATGCTTGCCCTTATTCCTCCTTGGCCATTGACTGCCACCTCCTGTTGGGGGGCCCCTGGATAAAGGTGAAATTTCACGTCCTGCCATCTCGAGAGCGCCTCCCCTACCCAAGCCATGGATTTGAAAAGGCGCAATCGGACCGTCCCATAGGCTGTTGCCTGCTCTGCTCCCCCTCGTTCACCAGCCCGCAGGACAGCAGCTGCTGGTGCTTGGTTAACCGGCGGAGGCGGACTGGACTCCTACTGCAAGGTGGCTGCAGAACTTACCTCCCTGAGATCCAAAAGACGCCGTTCAGCTTCACTCTCTTTCGTGTTTCTTTCTTTCCGATTTTACGCTTAAGGGCTGAAATTGGTTTCTTTACCTTCTCCATAATGGGGAAAAAGAAAACTGACCTCTAGCTGAGGGGACACTGAAGTCCTTCCTGCAGGCAGACTGCCCTCTGCAGGCAGGGCTTATTTGTGCAACGGCTAGCTAAACTTACTTTACGGCCAGCTGTAAAGGGTGCCAGGCCTCAGCACACGCTGTGTGGATCCCGCCAGCTCTGGAAGGGGGCTAACAAGCCTCTGATACGCCCCGTCCTTCTGAGATACTTACATTTCCCTTTAGTCTAACGCACCTCGACTGGTAGTGTTTACGTATCAGCAAATGCTGTGCTGTTGCTCAGTTCCGCTTTAAGACACAGGCAGAGAGACCTTCCGCACGTGATCTGAGCTGTATTCACCTGGACAACAAGCTAAGGAATGTGTAAAAAGAAAAATAAAACAGCTAAAAAGATTGTTTGTTAGGATTCAGGGAGGAGGGGCTGCGCTTGGGGGGGGGCGGGGGGGTTGGATTCCAATCCAGCTTATTGTTCTGAGAGCAGGGGTAAGGTGGATCACAAAGTGTGTTCAGAAACATACAATCACATGCACGGCAGACACACATACACACACGCACGCACGTATGTACGTACAGAGACACATGTAAAAGGCACGGGGGTGAATTAACATCTCTGCGCTGGATCGCACCTGCTCTGCTCGCTGACCAGGAGTGCAAAGACAAAGACCGCAAGACACAAAGACCCCAGAGCTCCCAGAAGAAAGAGGGATGGTTTACAAGACACCTCCTTATACGGCCACGGCCGGCGTCCTACCACTCAGCGTTATCTGAGGGTACAGCCATCCACCTTTTGTCTAGAATCACGTATCTGAGGCTCACTGTAACCCTGGATACATGCATTCTGGAAAATCTGGGACAAAGGACAATTCTAAATGTTGTCTGTCATAATACAGGCTTGTCTAAGCTATTCATTTGCTGAGACTTGGTGGTTCACTCATGTAAATTAGTATTCATCTACATTTTTTTTCATTTTAATTAAATCACAGAGGCTTGATAATTAATTTTTACGATGCTAATATCTGCATTGACAGGATCTTTGTGTCTACGTGTCCATTAGGAGGTAAAGGGCGAATCCCCTGTAATTAACCTCTCCGCGGCTGTGACACCACCTCCCTCTTTAAGCAAAGTCGTCCTGAGAATTCTATTAGCATTTAGTTATAAAATACTCTCCTTCAATCATCCTATTTTGAGTAGCATCTTAAGAGATATTTCCATAATGTAGACAAGCCTAATGCAGAATGTGCAGAACGTTCAAATCCTGCGACGTAATTTAATTTCCACGCTAGATAAACAAGTTTTAAATATCTGCCAAAGTAGAAGGTCACATGAGTGACAATTTCTCAGGCAGGAGTTTGAACTGGGAGCTGAAATGTGCAGAACATGGGGGGGGGGGTGGGTACTTTAAAACACAATGCGATTCCTGCAGGGCTACAGCACTCAGGCCCTGCAATCCAATCACGAAAAAAATGTCCTGGGTTTTAACTGACTCCCTGTTTGCTGGCAGAGTGAGAGATTTCGGGAGCCATTCATTATCGACAATCGTTTTGTTGCTCGTCAGACCCCTGCACGCACATCTACACGGGGTCATGGCATTTTAGTCTTTCGTGCGCGGTTTACTCTCAAGGCAGACTCTGCACTTGCAGTTGACATAAATAGCGCCATCTAAATAAATAAAAATGTCAAAGAAAAACACAACTGATGCTTGGGTTAGGCTCTTTCCTATATTGCTCTATAGTTTATGTTACATCAAGGCACAGGAACTGAGATCAGAAAATGAACGGTAGAACCTCCGATGCTGACATCATCACTGGCACAGTTCATTATTCTAAGCAAAGAAATGCATTTTCACCTTGACTCAAACACATACACCGGACAGACAGCACATCACATGTTATATGAATTTATAAATCATGTACCCCTTTCACTGTTCCTGCATATTCTAACACAAGGAGGATTAAAAGATGATTTCAGGTAGTTATTCAGCATGATGATAACGACAGAGATTCTCGCTGCGGTGAGATAAAGGGTTGGGATGCACTTGTAGATGTCCATAAGCTGTCAAATTTAAATTTGGGATTTGCAACTTCAATGAGCTGTGGATTTAAATCAATGTACTGAAATGTTTAAGTCGTCTTTTGCGTTGTGTTCTCAAAAGACTGTCAATTGACACAAACACAATGTACACCTTTCATTACTTTCAACTTTCATTTCAATGAAATTACTATGGCCAACATTCTGATCGGCATTCTGCTGTGTCCCCCAACCCCTGCTTCCCTCCCGCAGTGACACCGAGAGAAGGGCAGAGAGAGGACAGTGAAGGGCAACATACTGGCTTGAGATGTCTTTTGTATCACTTCGTTGGTGAAGGCCCCGACGCCCTTTTTGGAGATGGCGGCCAGCAAGAAGTAGTAATCCGTGTTGGCTCGCAGCCCCTCGACAATGTAGGATGAGGCAGGAGCCAAGTTTTTTGTCACCTGCAGACAGTGCAGAAAAGCAACACATTTGACTGTACATGATTATTAATGTCGTAGGTGGCATAGGAGTTCATGGATATTACGTTGAGGAGTCAGTGGTTTACAGTATTGAACTGTTGTTAGACTGAATATTAGCTCTGTAAAGCTCTGCTAACAATGAGCAAACTAAAACTTCACACAGCGTTGATTTATTCTGAAGGACATTACCACAATATAGCATTTTGTATACGATGCTAATGGCTAATACAAAAATCCTACTAAACAAAGGAAATATCATTTCATCTGATCTTTGATTTTGTATGTTAATCGATATTTCTTATTTATTTATATATTTACAGAGCAGTCACACCAGTGCTTGAGGGTAGTTCCAAAAATGTTATCCGTTCTTCATTTTCGATTAGCTTTTTTCAAAAGATTCAAGCATTTTGGTTGAATGTGAGGTTCACCATATCGATTTTCCATAATTAATTTTAATCAAAGACAAGCACTCAGTGGATTAGATGTGTCACAACATTCTTAAAAATATTATTCCAATTTGATAAACATACACTCTTCATCACGGTGGTCAAACACTATATAGCATGATATACACTATATAGCAAGATCGACATTCAGTGGCCAGTTTATTAGGCACACTCGCTTGTTAATGCAAACAGCTCGTTCCACCAGAAAGGAAATTTTGCAGCTGTAACTGTCGGGGCTGAGATATTTAGTTAGAGTTTTGCAAAAAAATTCAACGGCCTACATCAAAGGCATAATCTGAATAATTTTGAATTTGGTGTGATTGTTGATGCCAGACATGGTGGTTACAGCCTCTCGGAAAACAGCCATCTTCCTGAGATCTTCACAAAGCCCAGTGTGTTGAGTTTACAGAGGGGGGTGCGACTGACCAAATAGCTTCCAGTCAGTGGCATTTCTTTGGAAAAAAAATACCCTGATAATGAGAGAGGTCAGAGGAGAACAGTCAGACTCGTTAAAGCCAACGGGAAGGAGGCCAGTGCACAAATAATGTCTCAGTACAGCAGTGGAGCACAGAAAGGCTTCTCTGGATGTCTAACTCGTCTCCCCTCGAAGCGATTCCGGAGGCAAAAGTAGGTCCTATTTGGTACCAGCTGACTGTAATATATCACTGTAAAGAGGTAGCAAATTGCTTATACACACTATACCTTCAACTATCAATTGTCCAGCAATGACTTTAATAATTACTAAGGAGGAAAGATCATTTTCAGTTTCCATATTCCAGAACAATCTGATGCCTGGCACACACAAGTGGACTATGAACTGTGCAGCTCGCAATTCATGTCTGAAAAGGTAACGAAGACAGGGAAGCTCAAGCTCAAAGGTGACCTTTAACTCAGATTTAGTTGCATAAAAACACATTTAAACACATAAATGCGTAAATTCATGCAAGGGGGTGGTGAGTGGCTCAGCGGGCTAGGTCTATGGCCTCGTGATCGGAAGGTCGCCCGTTTGGGCCCCAGCAGAACCGCCACACATCTGTGGGTGTACTTGTGCGAATGGCAAATAAAGCATTTATCTTTTCTTTTTTTTTTAAATTAGTATTGGTACTCTGATACCTGGACTGTCCAACCAATTCTATATTTGATATATTTTTCTGAATAGCCAAACCCTATATCTGACTACTAAATCTAGGTGGGTAAAGGTAAAATATATACATTTAACCTGACAGTAAATCTCAGGCATAATTCTGTTATTAGCTATCACCATCTAGTAACTGTGGACTCCCGGTGTCCATATAGACGACATTTCTGCAGAACATCCCATCTTCTGTCCTGGTCTGCAGGCTTCCTCATAGCATTTTCATTGTCACAATCATTGCAGGGGTAATTTCGAGCCATATGATTTCATTCTGAGACCAAATCGTAAAGGTCCTGGACAGTAAGTATAAAGGGGTTACACACACATGCGGTTTCTGTGCAGAGAGTGTAGAAGATAAAGCGTCTGTACCTGAGTGCCCGCGCTGCCCTCCCGGTACCGCAGCTCGTAGCTAACAATGCCCTCCTTCTCATAGGCGGGCTCCCACGTCAGCTCGATGCTGGTGTCAGACACAGTGCCTACCTGGAACTTGGCTGGCTGTCCCGGCACTACAACCAATGACACGCAAGACACACAAATAAAAACTTCTAAAGCTTTTAAAGATCACCCTATCAACAGCTGGTTTAATTTTTTCAGCACCTGCCAATTGAGTAAACACAGTCGTCGAACTGTGGCCCTGCTTTTAAATAACCACGGTGGGCATCGACCAGGAAACCTGCATTTACCGGCTGTGGGCAGGGACAATGTAAAGTGCTTTGAGACATGAAAATGCTGTGAAAATGTGATATACAAATGAAATTGAATTGAACTGTTTGGACTTACCTCCCTCCAGCACTTTGACGTGGATGGGGTCTGAGAAGGGCCCGTCGCCCACAGAGGTAAAGGCCAGCACGCGGATGGAGTAGGTTTCAGATGGAGTGAGGCTTTGAATGGTGGTCATCCTGCTGACCTGCACATTGTGGATGTGCCACTGGTTCATGGGCAGACTGGGGTCCATGGTGTAGTAAACACGGTACCCCTTGATATGCCCATTGGGCTCCTCAGGCTCCTCCCATTCCACCATCATGGTGTTCTGGGAGATGATCCGCGCCTGAATGTTGCGGGGTGGGCTAGCGGGTGCTTGCTCCCCTGTCCGTGCCTCGACGGGCTCGCTAGGTGGCCCCTGGCCAATAGTGTTGAAGGCAGATACCCGGATCTCGTACTCAGTGTTGGGGTAGAGCCCTCCGATGCTATAGCGGGTGGTGGTGATGCCATCCATGACCTCGAACTTGCTGTCCGGGGACTTGGCGCGGTACTGGATGATGTAGTAGGAGACGGGGTCTGGGTTGCCCGAGTCCCAGGTGATGGTTACACTGGTGGCCGTGGTTTCTGTCACAACGGGTGTCCCCGGGGGTTTAGGCAGGGCTGACAGGGAAAGCAGAGCAGGGACCAGAATAAACTGATATGTAATAGCTTTCAGCTACCTTAATATATTGTCACAGATAATGGATCATTGGTGCATTGGGGACTCAGTAGCTAATATTACCGCATCTGAATAGGACCCCAGCACTGTCTCTGTACATTCTATCTGTCCCTACGAGGGCTTCTCTTTATTTTTAGTTCCCACCAAAAATTTAAAGACCCTAAAGAGTCACATGACTGGGTACGACTCTGCGAGCGAATCTGTCTTCATGTGTACGTGTACCATCCACAGTAAACCTGGATAGTGGAATAATCACATTAATGTAATGTATCATAGTAATGCTTTAAAATGGGCACAAGGCAAATTTAGTCCATTTGGAAACTAGACAGTACTCCTTGCTCTCAGCTGTTTACGATCCCTGTAACCTTGAAATGAGAGGATTCTGAGTGTCCTGGGCGCAGGGACAGCTAAGAGAGACGCCGGCAGGCAGCCTTACACTTGACTATGATCTGGGCCACAGCCTCGATGATGCCCAGACTGCTCATAGCCACGCAGGTGTAGTTGGCCGACTCGCGCACGCTGTTGAGCTCCAGCACATTGCGGCCCACCGGCATCTCGTCCTCCGGGGTGAGATCTTCAGAATTGAGCATCCACTTGACGTAGGGCATGGGAGAGCCCACGGCCACGCAGGTGATGTTGACACTGCCGCCCGGCATGATCTCGTGGCTGGTGGGCAGGATGGAGAATCGTGGAGGTACGCGCCGAACTGGTGGAGAGCAAACAGAGAGAGGTAACAACACGTTCATGAAAATGCACCCCCTTTGCGTGGAATCCTTGTCCAAGAAAAAAAAAAGGGTAAACTAAAATACAATCAAGGATTCAAAAGTAAAATTAAAAACTATGAAAACTAAAACTAGCAGAACTGTTTCACCAACAATATAGATTGACATTAAAGCAACCATTCATGGCAACAAGGATCCACTGACCAAAATTCGACCCATCACAGCACATTTAAAAAGACACAAAAATCTATTATCAGTTTCTCATCCTTTCAGTGTAACTAGCTAATTAGTGAGGGAGCTATAACACTGTAAGTAGCCTTGCTCTTAGGAAGGACAGTAGTGTTGGCTTCCCAGTGGTGGAACGAACTTCCTCGTGCCATCAGAATGGCAGAGTCCCTTCCTGTCTTCAAACGCCGTCTGAAGACCCACCTCTTCAAGGAACACCTTGGAGGCTAACCAGCTTATATATAAACTTATGTTTATATTATAAAAAAAAACTACTAACCCATTAACACACACTCTTCTTATCTCTGCTCTAATGTCCTTTTCTGTAACGGTTTTTAGGTGTGTAACCGAGCTGGCAGTAACTCAGTCGGCTGACAGTTGTTCTCCAAGTCTAGCTTTACAACAGTGAAGAGTAGTCGTGGACTCCCGAGCACTGCTGTACGTCGCTCTGGATAAGAGCGTCTGCTAAATGCCGTAAATGTAGTGGCTACCATCTCTGTAATATGGCGATCACACACATCTACACAACAAGATCTTTAAAGCGATACATTCTCACATTAAAGTCACATGCAACTAGAAAACAGCTTGCACTAGGCCCTGCCAGGCCCTAAATGACGACTCCGAAACGGATGCTGTGTATTCCTCGAATGTCCGCTGCTGTATTTTGCCGTATGTAGACAAGCAGGCTCTGCCTTCCAGCCCTCACTAAAGATGAGAAACCTTAATGCGATTTTTGTGATTCAGGTAGATCAACTGGACAAAGCCTTTCTGAGATCTGACACGGTTCCATCGATAGATGCAGCTATCAGTGTCACAGACAGCATGCACGATAGGTCGCAGTAAATAAAGGGGTAAATGATAAAAAGGAAATCAGATATTAACGGAGGTAAAATGCAGAGAGGAAGATAACAGGGATCACTTGCATGCCTGGATGAAGAAGACTGGAGGAGAAAAGAGAAATTTGAGAGGCAGGAGTGAGAGAGAGGGTGAGAGAAAAGAGGTTTGGGAAGAGGGACGGGAAGCCAATCCAGTGCTGTGTAAGCTTTGCTTTTTTGTTTATTTTCATTCCGGCCCATTTGACCTCATGTGACAGGACCACATTGTCACATTACACTCTTGGAAGAGATAAGACAGTTTTTAAACGTATTGAGAATAAAGAACACAAACTGTCTTGGGGGTGGGCGGTCATAGCAGTACTCAATAGGTAGCATGTGGTAAAAAAATACATCAAGAATTTAGAAAAACAGCAAGGACAACGAGAGTGGGTGAAGCCAGGGGTTCATGGCAGACTACAAAGGTCAAGATTTTGGATCTCCGTTCCAGAGATGTTGGTGGAGCTTTCTGGAAGGTGGGAGTGA
>JAAGVU020000032.1:3194924-3217597 GCA_011763525.2 Mormyrus iriodes
ACTGTAAACATTTTAGGATAGGCCTTTCTTCAGGGCTTTTCAGCTCTGGGACAAAAAAAAAATCACTTTTTTTTCCCTCTCCCCCCCCTCTTTTTCCAAGTACGCCCCCCCCCCCCCCCCACCCATGAGGACCAGGAAACTCATGGCAGTCGCCGGAGTAATGACATTTCATGTCTTTACAATAAATCAGAAAAGTGGTCTTGCTGTTAAAATTAAACCAACAAAAGAAAATAGACCCAAACCAAAAGCTGGTGTTTGGATGCAACCTTGACCTGGTCTTCAAAAAACTGCATTACATTACCCTCTCAAGACATGAAAAAGGTTCACAGTATTAAGCTAGCAGAAAAATCACCAGGGTTATTAGACACCTCTAAAACCTCTCTCTTCACAAAGAAACACGGAGCTATAATCCATTAAACTAAACAATACACGCAGCTTACTCTAATTCATCATCATCTAAACCTCTGCCTTCCCAAAAAAAAGTCAACATTATTACTTCAGTCAGTAAGCGGCCCATAGCTGCTTCACCGTCACGTCTGACATGCATGGGTAATAGCTGTTAATGTGAAATTTATGTTATTAAGTACAAAATCAAGGAAACATGAAATGCAATCTTTCTTCAGGAGCAGAGATGTTGGGAAGACAATTAACTTGCTTAAAAAGGGTTGCTTGTATGATCGATCTGTTTTACTCTTCCTATATGAGGGTCACAGACAATTTGAGTAACAGTACAAACTTTGATTACAGAATTCAAATCAGACAGCTGGTCAAAAATGAAACCACTTTCTGAAGACCGTGCAGTATGGGAGATTTCATGTTGAGTACGATGCTTACTTTGAGTAAATCATAGGCATCACCGTGTAATGCAAAAACCAGCACCTTTACTCCTGATCATCTCGCTCACATCATTACCCAGCTGAAGAGGCAGAAAAATACAGAAAAGCACATACTGGCTTGAGACGTCTTCTGGACGATTTCGTTGGTAAAGGCACCGATGCCTTTGCTGGAGACTGCGGCGAGCGAGAAGGAGTACTCCGTGTTTGCACGTAGACCCTCCACCACATACGAGGAGGTGGGACCAAACTGCTTTTTCATCTGCAACACAGGGTGACATTGCTAGACACCGGTCCTAATTACTGCTAACCACCCAATCCTAAAATGGGCACTTGCATGGTACAGTCAGGTACAGGTATTAGTATAGAGTAAGAAGTAGCATATGCATTTAGACATCAAGAGAGCTTCAGGACAAAATTTACAGCAAGACAATAGTCAAAAGTCAATAGTCACTTAGAAATGCAATTACAGTAACAAAGAGGACTGTTTAAGTGGCACGGTACCTGGGTACCAGACTTCCCCTCTTTGTAAACCAGCTCGAAGCTAATGATGCCCTCCTTATCGTAGGCGGGCTCCCAGGTCAGCTCGATGCTTGTCTCCGTCACCTTACCCACCTGAAACTTGGTGGGCTGCCCTGGAACTGCAGCGGACCACAAAAGAAACGATTGCATTGCTGCTTGGACTTCGGTAATTAAGTCATAAAGAGGACAAGCTAACAGGCTTGGTAGATTAGCAGGGTGTCTAAAGAGGTGGACCGACGGAGAATGAAAAGCGTCAGATCTTCACAGCTCTGGGTTCAAGTGGACTCTTACCTCCCTGCAGCACCTTGACGTGTATGGGCTCAGAGAAAGGTCCGTCACCCACAGAGGTGAAGGCCAGAACGCGGATGGTGTATGTTTCGGATGGGGTCAGGCTCTGCACAGTGGTCATGAAACTCTGCTGCACGTTGTGGATATGCCATTGGCTCATTGGCAGAGATGGGTCCATGGTGTAGTAGACCCGGTACCCCTTGATCTGTCCATTGGGTTCCTCTGGGTCATCCCAGCGCACCATCATGGTGTTCTGGGAAATAATACGGGCCTGGATGTTCCGGGGTGGGCTAGCGGGGGCCTGCTCCCCTGTCCGGGCCTCCACTGGATTGCTGGGTGGGCCCTGGCCAATGGCGTTAAAGGCTGACACCCGTATCTCGTACTCTGTGTTGGGGTATAGGCCTCCAATGCTGTAGCGGGTGGTGGTGATGCCATCCTTAGTCTCAAATTTGCTGTCAGGGGCCTTTGCACGATACTGAATGATGTAGTAAGAGACGGGATCAGGGTTCCCCGAGTCCCAGGTGATGGTAATGCTGGTCGCCGTGGTTTCTGTAACCACTGGAGTGCCAGGGGGCTTTGGCAGGGCTGTAGTAGAGAAGAGAGAAAAGTGGTAAACAGTAGACGGCATTCAAGACTTTCTACAATTTCTCGGAATGGACACGTGGCCTAGTGTGCACGTGAAGCTTGCATGTTCTTCTAATGTTTTTGCAAGTTTAATGGATATATATAAATATACAACCATTCCCCATTTAGCTACTCCCTCAGTTAGCGACCATTTGCAAACACAACGGTAATAAAAAAAATAATTCTGACTGATACCTGCATTTACAACCAAACTTTATAGAATTAGAAATCGTTTAAGTAAAATGCACAGAATGTTGTCAAAAACGACATGAAGGATATTAGAAATTAAGTATGGAAGGCTGAAGTAAAGTCATAAGCACAGTCGGGGTCATCCCTAGGCTACTGTGATTTTCACTTAGCGACCTGGATAATACTTGTGCACCCCAAACCTCAACCCATAACAGTCTGCCAGTCTGAGTGATAACGTTAAAAGTCTATTTACCAATTTCTAAACAAACTGTACTGTACACTTTGAATGTTAAATTGCCTTGTCATTTCTTATCTAGATATTTTTATATAAATACAAACCATCTAAATTATGCCCCCGTATGTACAAAATTACGGTACTAAAATGTTTAAAAGTCACTGCGAGAAACATGAGATTCCAACAGTCACAGAGACAGCTAACACGTGAGGGAGGCAGGCTACCGAGGCAAAGATGTGTGGCCAAGGCAAGACTTTTAATATTACAGATATACTTTGCATTTACACTAACAAAATACATATTACTAACATTTATATATTACTGTATACGATGCTATGTAATCTGAATCATTGCGAATTCTCAAGTCTGTGAATGTGAAGGGGTTACTGTGTGTGTATATATACACACAGACACACAGACACACACCCTGAAATTTGCTGAACATCTACTCCAGCCTTCCCAACTGGCCAGGGACCCGTCCCGGTTTGCCCCGGTGCCCTTACACTTGACAATGATCTGGGCCACAGCCTCGATGATGCCCAGACTGCTCATGGCCACACAGGTGTAGTTGGCTGATTCGCGCACACTGTTGAGCTCCAGCACGTTGCGGCCCACCGGCATCTCGTCTTCAGGGGTAAGATCCTCGTCGTTGAGCATCCACTTGACATAGGGCATGGGGGAGCCCACCGCCACACAGGTGATGTTGACACTGCCGCCCGGCATGATCTCATGATTAGTGGGCAGGATTGAGAAACGAGGGGGCACACGCCGGACTGCAGGGGGCGACAGAGAGCAGAACAGAAAGAGGTAACAAAACAAGCGGATAAAAATGCGACCTTTGTTAAATGGTAACATTGAATCACCCGACAACATCTGGTAAATGATAGCAATACAAAGCAAGTATGTATAGTATAAAATTAAATTAAATCATGGTACAAAGCTAAACTAAAAGAGCTGCTTCACCAACAACAGAGATTGACATTGAAGCAACACTTTATAGCAACAAGGTTCCATTGACCAGTATTGGACCCATCACATCACAACTGAGAACACAAAAATCTATTAGCAGTTTCTCATCTTTTAAAATGCAACTATTCACTCCTGTATATGAGTAAACCTCACCCCAACCCTCATTAGACTATATGTCGCCATAGAAACGACAGACAATACAGAGAGACAGACACCTAAAAAATAGACCCACCTAAAAAAGACCCACAGCTAAACCAATAAAGTGGCTTAATAAAGCAGAGGACTGTAAACAAAAAAAAAACCTTGTAAAGTGCTTTGTGCCAAAAAAGAAACACCCTTTTATTAGCTATATGACAACGTACAGCCTACAGAGCTGGAAGCTTCGCAGTTTGGCTACCGCGGCGCTGCACTGTCAACCTACGGCTAAAGATGAGAAACATTAATCCGATTTTTGTGGTTCAGGGTAGATCGAGTGGACGAAGCCTGTTTAGAATCCGACACGGTTCCATCGAGAGATGCAGCTATCATTTTCACAGACACCATGCATAGGAGATCAAAAAAAATACAGAGATGTGAACCACAAAAGAAAAGGTAAGTCAGAGACAGCGATGCACAGTGGAATATAAGAGAGGGGTCGTCGGCATGCTTGAACAAAGATGGTTAGAAAGAGAATGAAAGAAAGGCGCAGGAGAAAAACCAGAAAGAAAAAAAGATGTGGGGAAATGAAGGAAAATGCTGAGTTTGATTTTTATTGATTTATCGTTCATCTGATCAATGTGACCCAATGCAATATGAGTACATTGCCACATTGTAGCCCTGGCAGATGTACAACTATATACATATATAGAGAATAATAATGTCAAGCAAAAGAACCGAATTGTCAAAATGGCGAGAGTTATAAAGCAATGACTGAAAATATCAAAATTAAAAAAAAAAAAACCAGACTAAAACGACAGAAAAGGAACAGTTTCGTGAGAGTAAGATGCTAGGTCTACGAAAAGTTTTGCATCTCCATGTCTCAAAGACGTGGATGCAGCTGCCAACCCTACACACAGGAGTAAAGGAGGGAATGCAATGGATGGAGAAGGGGCGGGGCCACGGAATTCATTGGCTTTTTTCAATCTTTCTTTGAAGTGATCTTAGCTTCACCAGCAGACATACTTACGTTATTCATAATAAAGGGATAGTTAAGTCCTATTTTGAAATAAAACTACATTACTCCCAATTAAAGCATATAGATGTCAGCAAACTGGTTAATCTAAAGATTCAGTTGGCCTGTATAGGTTTACTGTGGGGTTGCTTTGGACGACTGAAGTGCAAGTGGTGAGGGAGGGACGAAATGTGACAGGAATTTGGAATATCGGTCTTTTCGGTACAGGGGAGGCATCCTAGAGGCATGATGACCTCATAGAATACTGCAGGACGAGGAACATATGGGGCATGGCGTACAGACAGACGGACGGAATGTGTGGACAGACCAAAGACGAACGACCAGATGGGGGGGAGGGGGGGTTGTTTACAAGACCTAGGCAGCAAGACAGCAGACTGGAGAACTGGGACAGACAAACAGACTCAGAATAGAGGACCTCATGGACATGGGGGGGGGGGGGCAAGAAAATGAGGGTAAGGGAGGAAAGAGGAAAACAAAGTGGAATTCCAATTGGGCTACAGGAAAAACATGATTCTCCATGAGCAACAGGTCTCACACATCGGGGCTTGAAATCCAGGATCTACTGTCCCCGTCTCTTGGGGAACAGGAAATAAAGATAAGAATAACATCATAAGAGTGTGTCAACCCAAATGGAATTTATTACTTACTTATGCCTCAAATATGAAAAGCAATGCTTCACTAAAAACGGCAGCAGATGCATGTTAACACAGCACATGCATGTTCAACGATCTCCTACACTTCTGGCCAGCCGTCGACTGAAACCAGTGCCGAGGTTTTGAGGGGTGTCAAAAAATCCAGAAAATGATTAAACAAAAATCACAAAGGTGGCGTAATAGTTATTCTGAGCAGTAAAGGTGAAAAGGGCAGCTCATTCGTCACAAAGACATGCATGAGTGTATCCGTCCTGCCTTATGAAGTGACAAAGTTTGAAGGATACCTCGGACAGGCAGAGAGAGATGTCTAGAACAAGTCACCCAAGCCCATACAAACATGCCATTCCCATGTGCAAGACGGCAAATGTCATCAAGGAAACAAAAAAAAGTCGAATGGAACTTAATACTAATGGCCCGATTCATACCACACTACATGTGCTTTTTGCTGGAACGTTTATTTTGGAGATTTTTTAAATATATATTCTGGTACAAGCACACTGACGCACAAATCACACCAGCGCAACCTTTAGTTCCTCAGAATAGCCGGAGTAAACAGATTATTCTAACGATCATATAAACAACAGCCAATTGGATTGCAGCTGGAGCTGTGAATGCAACGTAACCATTTCCAGTTATAGACTGGCCAAGGCTGGTGGGCGGGGCCCTAAGCTT
Organism: Mormyrus iriodes; assembly: GCA_011763525.2. NCBI lineage: Eukaryota > Metazoa > Chordata > Actinopteri > Osteoglossiformes > Mormyridae > Mormyrus > Mormyrus iriodes. The sequence continues at coordinate 3,201,081 of JAAGVU020000032.1, forward strand.
CACAGGCTGAGCGAATGAGGTTTCACCAAGCAGGCCGAGTCTTTCTCTAGTGATAGAGGAGGTAATCTGAACGGGTACTGCTCACATCTCAAACCACTAAAAATGACAATAAATATAGTGCTTCACAGGAATTATGAAGGCTATTATCATTGTACTGTGTATCAGGGACACATAACTCTGCCCTTACTAATCATGTTGAATTATTATACCTGTGGATATGCGTATTGGTTTGCCCTATTATTCCTGTATGGGTCACTAAAATATTACTGCTGAAATGATGACGTGTTAATTTCCAATGCGGAGCAAAGAGTCTGAAAATGGGCCCACGCTAGGACAACAGAGGGAATCATGATGACAGCCCAGAAAATCCACCATCTCTTATTGAAACCGAGAAAGTAGTGTAAAAATGCATTTTCTGCAACTCCTTCTACATTTTGCATTAACAGTAGTAGCTTTGCTTTTTTCCATATGCCTGAAAACTGATAATTCCATGTTTTGCAGTAAGTGCTGTTACAAATCAAATCCAGGTCTGGACAATGGACGAAGGCTAAGCCCAGATGAGCTGACACTGTCTGAAATCATGACAACCAAAGTAATACAGATTCCACATGGGCGGTATCCTAATTCACAAAGATCAGCAGGTACGTCTGGTGAGAAAAAAAAAAAATAAAAAAAATGAAATAATAATAATAAATGAATACCACCCCTGTTCCCCTGTGGTCCACCCCACCCACAAAGAAGAACCTTAGGGTGGCAGTAAATACCATTTCAAGCCCCGGTGTGAAGACAGGAGACTCAACGGTCGTAACTGGCATGGTGGAGAGCAGCGCTCCACTAAGTCTACAGGTGGTAAAGGTGCGCCAAAACGGAGGGTAGAGGGCGGACATTATCGGCCATTTTGGAGAGGCAGCCAGAATGAGCCTGCACTGCCACAAAATGAAGGGGAAAGCCAGAATAATGTGCAGCCTTTAGTGTCATCGTGAAGCTGAGATTACACTCGCAAGCCTCCCGAGAAATGGCCACCGTGTGGCTCAGACTGGAACACCTTCACTCTGCAGTGTTAATTATATTGCCTGAAATTTAAATTGCACAATATCTCCATTTCACTTTCCTGTCTCAGACTAAGCAGTCACTGATGTCAATTCATCACGGTCTTATTTAAACACGATGAGGCTGTCATAAAGCCTTATTATAGATGTTATCATATTTTCTATTTGTCATTCAGCTCTCAACGAAATTACCCAGACTGAAAGAATCAGCTGGGGTTATAGTAAACACAGAGGTGGAAAGTTCAGGTTCAGAAAGTAAAAATCCAGGACAAAATTTTGATTCGACCAACCAGTTGAGTACTCTGTGACTGTGGCTCTTTATACCCAACTGGCTGGTTGAAACAAAATCTTGGTCTGGATTTAAACTTTCTGAACCTGAACTTTCCACCTCTGATTACACCTAAGGTGTTATAACCATGAGCTGAGCTAGTTATATAAACAACACAGAAAGGCATGTCCAGCCAGCCCGGGATATTGGGGCTCTGATGGAAGGTGACCCCACGTCAGCTTTGTCAGGGAAGGTGAGCAGAGTGTAATCTAGCTTTAGTTTGTCGACTTCACAAACAGACGCAGCGCAAGACATGCAGGCAGATGCCAGGGGGATCAGACCAAAAGTCACACAGTCGAACACACAGCGCAGACCTCCGGTACGCTAGCAGATATTAGGTTTCCCGTGAAATTGACTCACAAAAAATACACATTTTTGTTTCTTTGGCCAATGGGTGGGATGCTACCTTAAGAGGAAAAAAAGGAACATGATTCTGCCTGCTGCCGCCCAGCTCTGCTTTCAAAGGTAGAAAGACATTCTACCATTTGGTCGCACAGCAGATTTCTCTAAGCAGCTGACTTTCCTGAATATAAGCTATATATAGTTTCGTAACAGGGGAAAAACCCAACTTATGTTCTTGTCAGAAAAATCCACCTTCACTGGAGAAAAGATGCAACAGGGCATTTGCTGGTTAGTATAATGATACATGTTATATATGCATACAAAGTATGTTTAGTCCAGCAGTTAATGTTTATATATATATATGTGTGTGTGTGTGTGTGTGTGTGTGTGTGTTTTTGTGGGTTGCACTACGAGTATTCCCTTCGCAGTTTATGCTCCTCTTCTGCTATATGCAAATTTCCTCTTGGTATCAATATGCATATAAGTATCTATCCATCTAATTGAACAAGACCAGCAGGGTAAATCACATTTCAGCCGTTAGCTCTGAAAAGAGCATTCCAGCCTGGAGGGCTCTGTAGCCATTCAGAAATGCTGTTTTCGTTCTGTTTTAATGGCAGTAATGAGACTAACTGTTGTCTAACCCAACAATGATGCACTTGTTTAAAGTTCTTGAGCCACACAAAATGGCTCAGCTGAGGAAAGCAGACTGGTTGTACTTCAAGTTTCTACGAGGAACAAAGACTTGCCTACATTCCTTAAACCTTGGCTCTGGAGAGTGAAGGCAGAGGTGATATTGCAGGCTAGACTAAAGCCCTGCCAATCAAGTCGAGGTCCTCAGAGAGAGGATGGGAGTGTCAACTTATCATCATCCCAAGATCACATGACTTTCAGATTCCACCCCCTTGGAGCACTCCTTGGTTGTCCACTCTGGCTGGAATCACATTATCGCACTGTGCCTCATATAGCACCGAGGACAATTCTACAGACAAATGAGTTGTCCTCAATTGGATTCTGGAATAACCCTCCACAGACTGACATTTAACACCAGTGCTGGAAGGACATGTGTCTGCACAAAGGCATGTCATAACGGACTAAATGAAAACTCAGATTAGAACCCGTCTTATGTTAGAATACAGACCCCCCCTTCAATGATCAATGGCAAGTATTTATTATACAGACAAATCTAGACTATACTGCGACATACAATTTAACGGCAATCTAATCCTCATGTTAATGTCCCGTGTACAAAGCTCAACAACTACAGACTATAAAATTTAATGTAGGAGCACTTATGAAATAACTGAAAAACACAATTCGGGGGCTTAATGGACTTGCCATTTGACTAAAACCTTGATCTGGGTTTCACTTAATTTGGCATTTTCATTTATGTAAAAAAGGGTACTATTGTAAAGAAATTTCAAATAAAGTAGTTTCTTTTGGTCAATTTGACAGAGGTTATTACTTGCTTCGCATAAATGTCAAAATCTATTCAGATGCACAGGGCCCTAATGGAATTGAATGAATAATACAGGAGTGACTGGGACCACTGTCTGGGAGAAAACACGAGGCAGACAGGAAGCAGAACAAACCCATTTAAGCTAGCGCTGGCTGGAAGAAATGCACAGGCCTTTGGTGCCCCCCCCCCCAAAAAAAAAAAAACGCAACCGTGATGTATACGCCTCAGTGTAATCCCTTCAACAGCTCTGACGATCACAAGCAAGCCCAGCTGAATCTTATTCGCCAAGATGGATCTCTTTTATAAAAAGGATGATAAGAACAAGAACACTGAAATAAGAACATGTATGGTTAGTATAATTTGTTTTTAGTGTTTTCAGCTTGTTTTGTGAGTCAAGAAGCATCGCAAAAGTCAGGGAAAAAGAGGGAAAAAGAACAAGCACAGCCAATGAGCAAGCCAGCCAATGAGCAAGCCAGCCAATCACAGAGCAACACAATGGATATTCTATATGTGTGTGTGTGTGTGTGTGTATGTGTGTGTGTGTGCGTATAACACAGAAAAAAAATGTGTGGATGTGTGTGTGTCTGTGTGTGTGTGTGTGTTGGTGTGTCTGTGTGTGTGTGAGAACACAGAAAATAAACATATAGATAATCATAACCACAAGTACACACTCGAAATGACTGACTAAACGGAATCCAGCCATTCGCTAATTTGAGAAAGACGGTGGTAAATCGACGCAAGGAAGGTGAATGGGAGGAGTCAAACACATTGGGGAAACACGGAGACAGCACCCAGAGGAATTCTCTTCAGGCATGCAGGCACAGTTACATTCTCCCATCATGCATCAAGCCTGTTATTTCCAAGTGCAGGGTTTCCATGGCAACAGGTACAGAGTAGCCTTTGGAGCCAGGCAATACGAGAGGATGCAGACCAGAAAAGGCCCCACAATGCAAACTCAAAAGCAAACAAGTCCCCAGTAGAACAGCTTCTTTCATCAATTTTTTTTCCCCCAAATCAAAATAAAATTGTAAATGAGCTGTATTTCTATATTCATCCGGCTTATTGTTTATAGAACTATATATTCAATATTCTCCTTTGTCATGTATAATTATTCAGCTTTTTTTTCCCCCAGTTATTTAATTTTTGTTTCTTATGTGGGTAAAAAAAGTGAAAAAGAAAAAACACACCAACCTTCTCGAAGCTCTGAGGGATGTAAAGGGGTTGATGCAGAACACAATGACATGAGAAAAAGAGAAAAATAGGGGAAACACAGAGAGAGTAAAAAAGGCCACCTCAAGGCTTCTAGCTGCTACATTCCTCTTTTTGTTTGCCCTTTGTCTTTCTTTGATATCAATAACACCCTTCTTTCAGACAATCGCTTCTACTCTCACCCAGAAATCAAATTGATCTCAACAGCCATGTTGCCACTCGCTAAAGTCAGCGGCAACGACGGCAAACCCAGGCTCAAGAACGTAAAGAAACAGAAGGTTCTAGCCACCTCGAGGCTGCCCATGGTGGCCCATATGTTTTGATTATAGAAAGAAACAAAACAAAGAACGAAAGCAAACGAAAAAAATTAACCTAATAAATCAACAAATCAACCAGTACAAACATCACAGTTTTATGTTAAAACTAGCAGCTGCAGTTCAAGATGCTGGAAAAATCTTTGAATATTTTGGCAGCACACAGACTGAAACGTAAGATTTCCAAAGATACCACAGCAACGAAATCGACACGGTCCGAATTGACATACGCTGCAGCTGCTAATTTCACATCTTAACATTTCGTTGTTTTGTGTTAAAATGTAATAAATTAATTAGAAAAACACAATTATTTTACCAACAGCATAGTATTAACCCTTATTTAGCCGTTATAATTTAGTCACTATGGATGATGCAGAGCGATTTTTCTTTGTTAATTTGTGGTTACTGACTGAACGTTAAAAACTTTTTGAGCCCATAAAGTGTCTTCAGCTGTTAGACTATGGCACCATTGTGTCTTTACATGTCTCCAGCATTGAGAAACACAGAGAAATGGCAAGGCTGTTCAAGAAACTGTGACGTTACATCATGTCTATCTTACTGCAGAAATACAGCCACATGAGGATTAACTGTGGAAGAATTTATTACACTAAACAAGACATTGCATGGATATAGTATGCATACTGTATATATAATTACATAATTGATAGGCATTCTAGTGTATACTTAATTATTTATAAGGAAACATATTTAAAAAATTCTATTTGTAATTACAAATTCGATATCTCCTTACTGTAAATTCATTACTTATGGAACAAAATTGATTAAAAAACAACAATTTGCGAAGAGATGTACATTTCACAGGCCCTTCTTTGTTAAACACTTTATAGGATCACGGGTGTGAAATTCTGTGAGGGGGGCATGCCCTATGCAGGGCAATCCCAGCCTGACTTACCGTCACCTTACCGTCATCAAGCAGAACTGGAAAAACGCTTGAACTGACACAAACAACTGCGGAAACCTGAATTCCACGTTTCTTAGTATGGGTTATTTTATTCCCCATATTATATAAATTTCACGTAACTTTTTCCATCAGGACGTCCTGTACCACTCGAAAAAAACTTCATGCATATAAGCTCACAGTAATCATATTTCAATATACTTCATATAGCTTATTTTTTTGTATTAAATTAAGTATGCAAAAATAAACATTATTTTTAATATATAGAATTTTACATATATGCTCTGTAGCTACCAGGTACTTTTTGGAACCATCTTCTCGATATTTCTTTGTAAGGTTAATCATGAATGCAGACAGAGAACTAAAAACTAATAACATCACTGCTTGATAATATTATGGGAGTGAGTTTAAGTTGCGCACAGATCTAAACGTATGGGGTCTAAATAGGAAATGAGGTCCCTGGGGGAGCTGAGCAACAGGCTAATGCGTCAGATGCTGGGGTAGCTGCTGCGGCACCTCCAGTAAGGCTTCGGGACCGCCACCACCCCTCCCACCGGCGAGTACTATGTGCGGCTCTGTCAGCCTGGCACTCCTGGGCCTGTGGCTCCCTACCTCGCACGTATAGGTTAGCGGGAGAAGAATAGCGGACGCCCTCCGCATTAGACGCCACGCACTCGTACTTCCCCTGGTCTGTCTCCTCGCTGTTCTCTATCTGGAGGGCACCTGGTGGGAAGAGTGCACATAGAGACAGACGGAGACAAACAGGACAGTAAGTGAGACACAGGGGAAGCAGGGAAAGAAAAAGAAGAAAGATTATTCAAGTAGATGCTCTGAAATAAACTGCGGTCTTTCCGTTCGTAAGCTGCGAAACCCAGTTTTACAGTCAAACCCTTAAGATATGACAAGATGAGATAAGCTTTATTGATCCCAGGGGGAAATTCTTGTACGTTCAGCAGAAAAGTGTGTAAAGCGAGGACAAGAGGGCCTGAGTGAGTGAAAAAACTAAATTCAGCTCACTTCCTGTTTAAAGGGGAACGGGAAAAGATGTTTCATTCTACACAAGTGCGGGTGAGTTCCACTGAGATATGTGGATGTCAGATACTGGCGGACGCACGCCTGTTTGGGAAGAGGCAGGAAGACATGGACATGTTAATGCATTATTCAGGCGACAAACATCCTTTTCAGAGGTGTGACGGGGAAGGTGGATGTGAGGGCGGCCTTGTGAAGGCAAATTTGCCTGCTGCGTGGAGCTCCACTCCATCGCTTCAGAAATAACCTATTCTAAACTTACCAAAAAAAACACATACAGTACCAGTCAAAAGTGTGGACACACCTACTGAAAATCACTTGTTGAAAATCATAACGACCCCAAGCACACCTCGAGGTTCTATAAGTACTGTATTATCCTGTGAGCAAGCAAAGAGACGCAGTGCTGTGGCAGGTGACCTGGCCCCCATAATCCCCCGACCTAAACCCTACAGAGCTGGTTTGGGATGACTTGGATCAAAGAGTAAGAGCAAGGCAGCCAACTTGTGCCCAGAACTTGTGGAAACTCCTTCAAGACTGTTAGAGAAGCATTCCAGGTGGCTACATCTGGAAGGTGGTTAAAAGAATGCCAGGAGTCTGCAATGCTTTCATCGAAGCAAATGGGGGCTATTTTGTAGAGCCTAAAATTTGAGAAAATTTTTAGATGTTGAACACTTCCTATGGTCATTGTAATATTTGATATGTATTGCTTCATTGCCTGGTGGACGTTTACTACATTATAAGGTGAATCAGCTAAAATCGAGACACATGCATTAAAAGCAGGTGTGTCCAGACTTCTGACTAGTACTGTACATAATCATTAAGAGCTTAGGAATAAACTCTTGCACCCTCGCTCATATATGTGTGTGTGTGTGTGTGTGTGTGTGTGTGTGTGTGTGTGTGTGTTTGGTCCAGGTACACCTTACATTGTGGGGACCAAAACCTATTATTTTGACATTGTAGGGGACCATTTTTTCAGTCACCACAAGGGGAAATTCAATTTTATAAAAATCTGTGACTGCAATCAAACAACTAAAAATGCTAAAAGTATTGTACTTTGTTTGGTTACTTGTGGTTAAAGTTAAGGCTGGGTAGGGGTTACGGTTGTCATTGATAGGTTTAGAGTTATACCCATATAAATGAATGGGAAGTCCGCACAACGGTATGAATACAAGCATGTGTGTGTGTGTGTGTGTGTGCATATCTGTGGGCAGGTCCACCCCGCAAACCAGTGCAACGCAGAGAAACACAGAGGGAAACACTCGTTACTGAGCCATGCTTGGACACGATGATAATATAAACCGGGTTTCTGCAGCGCCTGGCCAGCTGACAGATTGCTGCCTGTCCCTTTCTGACAAACAAGCTGCCTCCTCTCATTACTGTCCAGCCAGGGCGCATCGGTAGGCTGCCGCCCGTCGGTCTACCTCCTGTATCAACAGAGCCCCCTCGGCAGTCTGCAGTCCGGATACCCCAATCTCCGCAGCCCTCACGCACAGAGCCGCCACGCTCAGCGGATCACTTCACTTCACCCTCCGCACACGCAGCCGTTATTTACAGCCGGCCGGAGATGCACGTGGAAAATATCGGCGACAGGAGACTCATACTGCTCTTGGACCACGTTAGATTGTATTTTTTCCCGGTGACTTCCAGCAGGTTACTGCAACCTCTCGGAAAAATTTCAAGGCTATAATAGGAGTTGCTGTCCATCTTTCGTCTTGTTGTACTTTGCATGTCTGTGCACATTTCATCACGGCAGTATCACATACAGAAAGTGTCTCTCTCCCTCTCTCTGCTCTCCTCCTGGGTAATGTTCTTTGCATGCTTTGAATTTTATTTACTTAGTTTTTCTCTCCATAAGGAACCCCAGCATATGCGTGATTTCTTTACTTCAACACTTCAAATCAGTTCAGTTCAGTTCATTTTTACATGGTGCCGTAACACAAAAATATGAGGCAATGGGGTTCAGGGCGAGACAGAAGTGGAGATGCGATGGCTTTTTAAGCCATTACTGCTCCTCTGAATCCTGCAAGCCTGCCTCCATATCGCATTTTACCCAATTAAAGTGCACAAATGCAGAAGTGGCACTTTCCAGTCGACACTCAGATGCTCAAACAGAAAACAATTAAGTAAAACTAAAAACTAAAAACCTCAAAGTGCAAAACGTGTTTGATTTCTGACTCATGCTGCTAATCTTGGAAATGAGAGCTGCGAGCTTTTGCACAAGTCGTTTCAAACCTTCCACTTAAAAGAAAATGTTCAGCCATCATTTTTAATTCAACAAAATGGTGAATCACTGGCAGAGGTGAATCTCTTTTCTGTCACTGCACGTTTGCAGTAAGGATTTATGTGGACTGTCCCAGAGTTAAAGGAGGGGGGAGTGTATCACCCCAGGACCGTGCCCCCCTGCACACCTGTAAGATGGGCTGTACAGGCTCTCCCCTCCCCACTGACTTTGTCCTGCTGACCTTCGGGTCACGCCCATAACCAGCAGCCAGGTGGGCTGCTCACATCAGCAGAGACATACTGCCTCGTTCCCATTTCCCGCTCCGGCGTGTTGTCTAAGGCCGCGTTAAACGGTGGAAGTGAGGTGGGGAGGCGTGGGACGAAAGCATGGCCGGGCAGCCGGGCGACATTGCAAGCACTGGGTGGGGGCCCTCCGAATACACCTGCTGTGGCCTATCACAGAGCGATGTGGTCTTTGTGGGGGAAGGATGGCAGGTAATCCCAACAATAGCCTCCAATCAGGGCCAAACATATCCTTCACCTACATGAGCCGTTGACCAAAAACTTCATATTTTATCGATAAAACAATACAAACAAATGTGACTTGCATATTAAAAGCACAGTACAGCAAATCTGCAGGGAACAGGCTACACCCTTTCTGTATACCTTCCTTCCTTCTAATGAGCAGATAATTTGTTTGTTTACAGCGAAAGCAGAAGCCTTAGCAGCCGCAAACTTTATACAAGGTTGATGAGTAGATGCGGGAGAAAGTTTAAGGACAAAGACCTTGAAAGGCCTACGACAAGAGTTCACCAGTCTGGTGGCCCTCTCCGCTGTCAGAACAGCACGCTCTGACGACACCCCAAGGTCGCTAAATGCAGGCCGAGCAGCATGGGGTCCAGGCGCAACTCAACGGATGTCAGCTTCCATCTGCTGGCTCGTAATGCTCGGGTTAGAATCGCCAGCCTCTGTGCAGAAAGCCCACAGACCGGCTCTACACGGATTCCTGGGTAATTGCACACTGTTTACTTCATGGTGACTGGTATCCAAACGCAGTGTTGGCATAGCGACGGGTTCGAATTGTAAATGTACACAGAGACACATGCAACACCTACACAAATGCAAAGCAAAAGGGTGCTGAAACACCCCTAAATTTTCCGCCCGTGCTTTATGGTGGCACCAGCCCTAACTTCCCGCCTGGCTGGCAATCACGCTAGACAGTGGAATCGCTCCTCGGTTTTCCATGCCATCCTCCAATTGCCTGCAGAAGCAGAACCGTCATACAGACAGGAGGTTCCCCTCTGTGCACCTCTGATCCTGTTCTCGAGTATAGAGGATGGAAGCTATGCGTGGTTCTTTATGAGGAGTGATAGATTTTCCAGGTCTTGCTCAGACAGTGTAATGCAGTTGGCTGAAGTGGAAAACATGCACTTTGATATGAAGAGAATACTTTTTCACTGACTCGTTAGAATAAGTTGCTGGGCCTATGACATTTCTGGAGAGATGATTAAGAAAGGAAAGGCCTTAAAACTGGAAGGAGTTTGACTTTAAAGAATATATGATACTAATGTGATGGACACAATGCTATACCTGCAGTTTGATGTAGCCTCTGGTTAAAACTTTGTTTAAACAGCTTTTAAGTGTGCCCATTAATTTTCTCTGCACCCAGTCAGACGTGGATGACATATTAAACAATAACAAGAAATGTACCTACCTCCTTCCTCTGCAAAAAAATACATACATAAATATGTAAACTAAAAGCAGTCGTCAAGATAGTAGTAATAAAGAAAAAATCTAAAATTATTTTTAAAAAATCACAGAGAAAAGGGTGTGATATTTTCCGTCATTCAGCCATGGAAATGGCCACTTCTCCACAGGATCATTCCGATTATTCATGACTGCTTTTCTTCTCCTTTCATCCCTCATACCTCAACTCCCAGAATTGTAATGCAGTCTCTGCACGGCCAGCACAAAGATCTCTGAAAGGGCCACTGCGATTAAACTGGAGCCAGTGCAGCAAAGTCGAAGTGTAATTCATGCACCTCTCACTGTAGGGGACTGTGCCACACTGGAGCCGGTATTAGCATAGCCGCTACATACATTTGCAGCTGCTGTGTCCAGAATAGGATCTGACATTTGAAACCCTTAGCTTTGGACTCAGAGGTACCCTGTTAGCATAGGCCTGACCAATACCCAGGTGATACCCCATCTCTAAGCATATCAAGCCAAACAGCATCACATCATCATCTTTCCCCGTGGAAGAAGCTGTCCAGCAAATCACACGCTGAGCATTAAATTCACACAGAACTCGATGGACACATCAAACGGCGACACACAAAGGGTGAGAGGGTACAAATAAAGGGAACACGGGGCGGGGGTGGGGGGCACGAATGGAACACACAGGTCAGATGTTCTGTAAAGACGGGAAAAAAGCAAAGTGAAATGTTTCCGGTACGTTTACCATCTGCAGGTAATTCTGAGCGGCGCTGTTAAGGTTAGCTATTGGTCAGTTACCTGTGATCGAACAACACACAACTCTGGTTATCTTCTTACCTCGAATAGGCGTGCCCTCTGCAAGACACATAAATGGAAACAGAACAGTTTAGTTAAAGGTTTATGTTAGAATTAGTAGCTGTTTTTCGGATATGGAATAATTTTTTTATTAATAGTTAATTGTTATTGCTATGATTAAGGGACTTGTTACTTAGGACTTAAAGTCCTCTGCTGGCTTTTCAAAGGAACAGGTGTGGTAATTTTCTTGTTTTGCTCATTATACACCATAATTTCAGGACAGGATGAAATGCTACATTAAGAGAGTTGGGGTTTTAATGATGGCGTTTTACTACTGATATTCCTTACAATAAGAGGAGCACTAAAAGGTTATTGTGACTGGTAAAGTTACACAGCTTCATCCAGTCCGATGACCTTCTCTGCACGTCCCTCAAAGCCACAGCTGAAGCAGCCTGTCTGCTGGCCAGTCTGATGGCAGACTGGGCATGGGGTGCAGTCCACTCCTCTAACTCAGTGTTTCTGAACCCCGGTCCGTGGGGACCCCCAGACAGTCCACATGCTGGGAGCTGGGAGGGAGCAAAAACGTGGACCGTCTGGGGGCCCATGAGGACCGGGTTGAGAAATACTGCTCGTAGTGGTCCACGGTTTCAAATGCAGGTGGAACCTAATGACCTTTAATCTCCTCTCACATAATGCTTTTAAATAGTTTTTTTCTTTTAAAATTTTGTTTTGCGTGAGAGAAGTGGGGTGGCAACGCCAACTACTCGTGGTTTTGCTATTGCATTATATATAGATTGTTCCTTTGTCCACCAGCAATCAGAAGGCAGTCAGTGTGGGGAAAAGGATGTTTTGCCCAGTTTTTGATTATCTACAGTGCTTTTTGATCACGTTCCGTCCCTCCTCCCATGTCACCTACCCACAGGCCTTTGTGCAGAAAGAGAAATGAGAAACTATTGAGGCATAGAGGAATATTAAAAAAAAAGCTTAAGATCTCTTTTCTCGTGTTTTTATATGGCTGCATTGTTCTAGAAGATAACTAAGCTAGCTGCCTGCGTGTCTGTATCCGAGAGGCATTTCAAATCAATTACAGCCATGTTACAAAAATAGAGCCACGTCTTTCTAAATGAATGAATGAGTCATATTAAATCATAGTAAATCTTTTTCTAGTTCTTTGTAACAAGGGGCTCTGATGTCCTCACATTAGCCTGTAAAAGTACGAGTCTCTCCTAGTTTAAAGAAATGCATTTGACTGAATTACCTTCAGCTGAAAGATCAGTTTTCGCCCCTGATATGGGTATTTGCTGTAGAATTCTCAAGAACCAGGCAAAACATTCTGGCTTTCACTTTTATTTTTTACTTTTTTTTAAAAGTTATGCCAAAAAAAAAAAATTGGGAAAAAGATTGGGACTGTTAATTGGTTAGCTTTTTAAGGCAACAGTAGATCATTTGTTGGACTGAGTTTAGGTACTAGTTAGGGTTAAAGCTGCTAGTTAAGGTTAGGTGAGGTAGTTAGGGTTAAAGGTGCTAGTTAAGGTTAGGTGAGGTTAGGTTAATTATTGGTTAAAGGTTAAGAAAGGGGATTTGTAAAGCAAGGGCAGTCGTTGGTGATTAATGGGAATCGGTGCTCAGTGAAAGAAGAGACAAGTGAAACGGGCTGGGAATATGAGGTAAGCTGTTGTCAATGAGCAGAGAGATTTAAAGTTGCTTAAACAAACTTTTTATTCGGAAAAAAAATGTTTCTATTAAAGTTTGGAAAGCAAAGGGCTGGCAAGGAACAGGTAGGTTAGATAGCTGATATTTCTGTGAAGGGGGATTACAGCACGTTCAGACACATCACTCCTCAGCCACAAGCCGGCAGGTGCATGACATACGTTTTTTTGTTACAGGAGCAGAGTATTCTCAGTGATGGACTGACCCTCTCTGTCATGGCTACATGACCAGGGTCTGTCAGCTCTGTTACACCTTCCATGGAGAGGCTGCAAACAGCCCTTCCATTGGCATGAGGAGAAACAGATGACGAAACGACAGCACATCAGAGATGGGTAGAAGTATATAAGCCATCAATGCCAACATCCAAGTTATCGGGAAGACATAGGTGGTCGCATGTGACCATGTCAGTGTTTCCCTGGGTTACACAATGGATGGAGATACATATACACTCCGCCACACTGTAAACAGATTGGCAGAAAGCAAGCGCTTCATTCCCCGTGGAGACGGGGGATTATGGTGTACTAGGTGTTTATATTCATACTGTTCTGACATGCTGAATGAGGCCACTGAGTACATATCCCCAGGCTACTGTATAAAGCAGGGACACTGTGAACGGGGGCCACCGTCTATCTGCATTCCCACGGTTCAGCTCCGTGTCAGATATAAGCCCCCTGCGAGGCCCAGCTGACCTTGCCGTCTAAATGCAAACTCTGTTCAATCCTGACTCCCCATCCCCAGAGTAATCTCACAGCTGGAAGAGCTACAAGCCATTATGTCAGGTGCTGGCCGAAACTGTTCTTGCATTTTAAAACAAGAAATCACAGCCAGTCAGAATTACGTGCAGCAGCTACTGTGTGAGCATAAACCTGACTATGGTAGTACAGTGTGTGTGTGTGTGTGTGTGTGTGTGTTTGTTTGTGTGTGTGTTTTTGTGTGTGAATTTCGTGCGGTCCCAGTGTCGTCAGCAGTGTGTAAGGAGACAGCGAGCTCCCCCTCTGCCAAACCAGAAAGACCACCAACCTTTCACTCTCACAGCCCAGAAACAGGGTAGATTCACTGTAAAAATGCCAATGAAACACAGCAAAAATTTTACATAACTGAAGCTGCAGCACCTTGAGGAGTACAGCTAGCCTGCAGGAGTGGGATACATTCAGAAGGACATTTTCAACAAACCATTGATTATAATACATTTGGGCTGAGGAGTTACTACAGCACGGTGCATAAGCTGTGCGAAGCTCACTAAAGAACGCTCTGCTAAATCATACTTTGCTTCCCAAACGAGACAGGGCAGTGTCTTCCACCTGACTGTGTTACCTGTGTTCTGGTTTCTTTGGGATAAAGATTAAAGACAGGGGTGTTCAGCACCTTGGCCCGCAGATGACAATAGCCGAGGGTGCTTTGTCTCATGTTCTTCTGGAACGTGCATAAATTGCCTTGGCAGGTGGATTGGGCTTTTCCTGCTCAAAGCCACAGCATCCTGACCGGCCGTCTTCCGAAGCGCTGGGGCTGTAGCAGACTCGTTTAGCATTAAAAATACCCTTATCTCGCCTTTCACCCTACTATGTCGACACGAGAAGTGGCGAGAAACACAGCCAGACTGGCATTTAAGTGATAGTCACAAATTACTTTTTAAATAGTTTTGGTAGGAAGACCTAGAATTGGAGAGAGGAAACGGCACAAAATTGTTAAATGCCGCTTAAAGCATTCTAATATTTGGGATTTGGCCTTCAAAGCCTTAAAAACGGGCTCATCCCTCACACCTCAGCTAGTTTTTTATCATACATATTCAGTGCTAATTTCTAAGCATCGAGTGACTGAATTTTGTCCCTTTTTTGCATGTGATAAATGTCTTAGTGATTACTATTGATTTCATAGCAATATTTAAGAAAGGTGATGCTGACAAGAGAGCAGAAGTGTAAACGTGTGTTTATAGCCAACATCTAAAAGAAACCTCTGGAGACCAGCGTATCTGTGCAATGCCACCAAACAAGACAATAAATAATTTTTTCCTGTTTCTGAGTGACACAACTCACATAGCTGTGAAGCAGTCAGACTCTTTTATTCTGAGCAGCTGTGAGAGAACTCTGGGAGGCCAATGCAAGATAGAACCCTATACCCTACACCCTATACCTTACACCCTATACCCTACACCCTATACCTTATACCCTACACCCTATACCTTACACCCTATACCCTACACCTTATACCCTACACCCTATACCTTATACCCTATACCCTACACCCTATACCTTATACCCTACACCCTATACCCTACACCCTATACCTTACACCCTACACTGACAACTGCTAGATACAACGGTCTGTCATCCCTAGATGCTCTCAGCCTTTTACTGGAATGGCAGAGGTTTTCTTTGGATACTAGTAAGAAAGAGGGATAGAAAAATGGGGAAGTGACAAAATCAAGAGAAAGAAAGGGGAGGAGAGGGTGCTGAGACATGCATTTTAAAAGCAGTTCAAATGCCATCTGCTTCAGGGCTTGTGGACTCAGTCAGGCACTTACCAAAGGCTTCTGGAAATTATAACAAAAAAAGGGAGGGGGGGACAATATATTTTAGGGATGTGATGAGAGAATGGCAACAGCCCGTAGAGCCCAGGTGGTGCTTATAACACTGTTTTGTTTTCTCTACTCTTCTGTTTGGAGACAAAAACCTTTACACATGTAAAATATTCAAGATAAAAAAAAATGACAAAAAACTACGCTTTCAACATATTTGTGAAGCATCAAAGATGTCAATATAATTGTTACAAAAAAGCTATAGTATTATTTGCAAAATATTTGTAGATATCGGTATATGGAAATTAGTGTTGGTACCTGAAATTAGTTATTTACTGCTAAGAGAATTATTGTTCATGATGATCATATAGATCATTGCAAACTCATGAAGATCTTGAAGGTGGCTGCAGATTGTTTAAAAATCATGACACATGGGAACATCAAAAGAAGAACAGAATGCAGACCACAATGCCACAGCAGTACATGGTGACAGAGGAACACAGGACACACACAGGGGGAAACAGGCGTAACGACAGCTAGAGGTCTGCAGTGACCCACTAGAGCCTCACTCAACCCAGATGAGGAAACCATGAGACACCAGCCGTGCTTTTCAAGTCCTCCAGCTTGCACAGACTCAGTAAACCAAACATCTGCTCCTAGGGGTGTGTCAATTCAGAAGGAAGATACCAAAACAGTTTTGTGATTAAAAAAATCATGCCCAGACTGAACAGAACCTGAGAAATTTATGCTGAAGAATCAGTTTTTTGCTCAGCATTAAGGCTACGACCTGAGCTGCGTTCGACGAATCCTTGTTTCATCTAAAAAAACAAAAGATGTAAAATTACACTATGTAACAAATTTTTATTTTTATTTTGTTCCTGGGTACAAAGTGTGTTTTCCTAACCCGTTATGCCT
>JAAGVU020000032.1:3217697-3233737 GCA_011763525.2 Mormyrus iriodes
TACTTTTACAACATAAGCAATTAAGAAATAACATGTATTGTCCAGGAACAAAATTTGTGTTACATAGTGTTATTAAATAACAGCTTACAGACTGCTCTCAATAACTTTGGATCCTCCCACCTGCAGGACCTACAGGGTTTGCACTGCATTGGCACCAGGAGAACACATAACATCGATTTGTGACCTGACACTCCAAAGTCTGAGCTGGTGTCTCAGGCTTTCTCCAGCGGCGATGGTGAGAGCTACAATGCCTGGGAGTTCTTGGGAGCAGAGGCTTTGGACATTAACAAAAGGAAGAATGCTCCTGGCTCACTAAGCCAAACCCCTGGAGCTGTCTGCCGTGCTCCAGAGAAGGAGTCAGCAACATTTCCATGATATCACTTTTCTCCAAAGCCTTTGATACTCCTGCTAGGAACATCCAGGTCTTTTACACTAGTGACAGGAAAGACTCTGCAGTTGTAACAGCTTCCACTGAAACATAACTCATAACTTTTCACCAAGAAAGCCAAGTTGTTCTCAGTTTAATTCCTCAAATTCATGGCACCTCTGTATTCATCTGTTTTTGCATGTACCAAGGGCATCAGTGGTGCACAGATGAGGGCTGCTCCAGGAAAGCATTTGTGATCTTGAACCTTGAACGATGCTAAATTTATTACTGGTGCATTAATAATTCTCCACCCTGATTTATACTAATGGCTGGAGAGTGAACGTTATCCATTACATTGTTTAGTGGTGAATAACCATTGACCCACATCGACTTCCTGATGCTTTGGGTACCTCCTGAATGCAACATAATTACATAAATAATTAGACTTTGTTTTACCAGATCTTTTGATATAGACAACTCAGTGACTCCATCAAAACTACTGTGCCTGCTGGTTCAAAGTTTGTCATCTAATATGACATTAAATCTTCCCAATGCACTCACATGATGGCGCTGCTATTTTCACATTGCCCAAATCATAAGTGAGTATTCACTCAGACTGGAGAAGCTGGATGTCCTGCATTTTGCAAAGTCAAGTTGTATTCCATATATTAAGGGGTGCAGGAACATATGAGGTATAAATCAATAGATGCATTCAGTCTCCACAATAAAATAAAGAGTTAAAAATAACTTCTAAAACCTGTATTTCTTGGATCTGTGGGAGAAAACAAAATGCAATGCGATGGACATTCAGAATGTATCTTTTCATTACCTGAGCGCAGCTGTTTGATTCGCCCGTTACTTGCACTGGGGTCGATGGGCAGGAAGTCCTTGAACCAGGTGATTTCTGGGTCAGGGTTGCCACTGGCAGCACAGAGCATGGTGGCCGTGCGCGTGCGCTCCACCACCTTCAGCTGGGGGCCCATGTCGATATTGGGGAAGCCTGGCGGAAGCAGGTCCTCTGTGGAGGGAGCGGAGGGGGGAGGGTGTTGAACATGAGTAGGAATACTAGTTACACTAGTTAAAGGGGCCCTATTACACGTTTCCGGTCTTTCGCTTTCTGTTAACGTGTTATATAGCTTTATGTTTATGTTAACGGTCTGCAGAGTCTTAAGGCCCAAAGTACTTGCTAAAGGGAATAACTCTCACCACAGAAACCACTCTGCACTAATATACCTGAAATGCCTCGCTGAAATTCCAGCCCTTACTTCCGTGACATGGTGAGGTCACCACGTAACACAACCCTTATTGGCCACGTGCCTGCAAAGATCTGTCTACAGACTGCAAGACAGGGGCAGAATGGATAGGACAAGCTGACCAATCAGAATACACTGGGCTCATCGGGTGTGGAGCTTAAAGCTGTAACAGAGCGTTTCAGACAGGGTTATACACAGAGTGAATAGATCTACAGTATATGAAAAATGATGTGTTTTTTGAAACATTGAAGCACGTAAATCTATTCTCACTGACCCCAAGAATAAAATTATGAACAGTGAACATGAGCATAATAGAGCCCCTTTAAGCAAATTAGATTTAATGCCTGCTAGAAAGGATACCTTAGAACAAACGCCACTGTCATTCAGATTTTTACATTTTTATTTCATATAATTTAGAATCTCATTTGATCCACTAGTGAAACACTACAGTAATCAGACGGGTGTTGACATGAAATTAAATATCTCAGTTGGTTGATGTAATCATCTCAGTCCCTCCCCACGCAGACATAATGACTACATTCCCTGTTTAAAGCTTCTCCCCGAGAGAGATCCAGTGTTGTGACAATAGCAGACAGCTAAACATCTGAAGCTGGGATTATCTGAGACGGGCAGACAGATAATCTTGATAGCACAATACGCCATATTTGGATCATCTTAATAAGATGATAAACTGCACATTGTGGACTGCATGACACTCCAGAGCTGATGTTGTGATATAAGAGGGAGGGATGGGAGATGCAGAAGGTGGCCACAGATGAACAACGTCAGAAAATCTCACAGGACCTGCTCAGGGATGCTTTGATCCAGATGGGTCTCTTTCACTGAGTTGCAAACCAGTACAAGCAAACAGTATATACACACAAACCAGTATGAAGCACTTTGTAGCACCTACTGTACTGGGAATCTGACGATGAGTCACATGATCAACTAACCTGCAACTGTGTGGACCGGATTCGGACCTAACTAAAGGATCAATAGATGGGGACTAGTCAATTATTACAGATGAGTCTATCCAACGAAAACCATGTATGTCTGCTTTTTGTGTATTGACTTTTTGCTATAGACAGAATATGGACATTCTCCTCCATCTACTGATAGCATCCATCCATCCATCCATTTTCTATAACCGCTTATTCCATATGGGTCACGGGGGGACCGGAGCCTATCCTGGAGGCTGCGGGCGCAATCTACTGATAGCATGTGACATCTAATTGACCCCTGAAAAGATGCTTTGTGAACTCATCTATTTAACTACCATTTCCATTTGTCTAGTTGAGTTGAGTTGAGTCCTGGTGGTCATTTGTACGAATGAACTTTATGTCGCTAATTTTAATAAAGTAACATTGATGGCTAGATAGTTAGCTAACTGACATCACTGTTAGCTGTGAATATAAAGTGAAATTACTTTCTATCTTGTTGACAGATTTACCTCACCGACAACAATCCACGTAAGTCCATGTAAGACATGAAACCGTTGAGTGACGGCTGTGTAAACATAGGTTTCTGTTTGTGGTGGTAAGGGTGTGCCATTATTTTGTAACATAGTATCTGGAAAAATGTGTGTTTTTTCACACTCCTGAAACACAGATGTTTCATCAGGCAGCTATGATATACGATAGAGAAAGGGAAGTTCACCGATCTGAGGGGTCAAAGGGATTAGGGTGCCATTACCAATGTCCATAATTGTTAAAAATTAACGTTCCACTAATGAATTAGCTGAGGACTCGAGCTTTCCCTCAGTTGTCACAATAGTGATATGGGTGAAGGGGAAAACATCACACAGCACCTTCAATATACACACTGTGCCCCTGTGGCTTGTTTCTCGGGCTGCTTACCGTGGCAATTTAATCTAAACTGAAATATCCACAGCAAGCTGATTGCCCATTTGCTCTCTCTTCATCGGCCACCAAGGCCCCAGCCTCTTCCCAATGATGACCTGCTATCAGGTAAGGCCGTTTCTGTTTGTCCGGAGGGGCACTGGAGTTTTAATCATCTCTACCCTGCGTACATTTCGCATTCGGAACACCTCCACGCTTCTGCTCGCTCAGAAAAGGCGATAATTACCTTGACAGCACCCCGATTTCAGATAACCTCGCTGGAACGGACAGCCATCACATTAAATACATTTGTATTCCAAATAGACCAAATCAGGTGGTGTTGAAAAACGCCGCCCAGCAGGCACGTCAGGTGCCCCGATTTGGCTAATGGCCTGTTATTTTTCCCACCATTTGCCATTTTCATATTTCCTTAAAAATCCCCAGGGAAAGCAACAGCCAGCTGCTCCACGGCACCCGTGAAAGCCTGACACTTGGCTGGCTCTGTCGGCGTGCAAGGCTGCTAAGTGGCACTAATAAGGCCGCTGTTTGAGGGGGCAGTCCACAAGATGGGCACCCACATCACCTTGGGTGGTGGCTGGCTTTGTGCTTAAGGGCTCTGCACAGGGCCCAACTCTGTCTTCTTACATTTGGATCCTAGGAGGGTAAACAGCTTCCCTGTCTATTCTCTGTAACTGTCTTTAATTGCAGTTTTCTGTTTAATAACTTTATGCATGCAACCAAATGTAAAGCAGAATAAAGGAGGTGTGTTTTAACAGTTACTAACTTGCGAGGATCCTTCATCCTTCCCTTCTGCAAAGAACAGAACTTATACTCATACAAACCCAGAAGTGATCCTAATCCTGGTTCAAATACATTTAATGTGTTTTCCTCTGAGGGAACATGGTCTACCCTCAAACCAGGATTACCTTGTTGCGATCCACTTCTAAGGCGACATATTGCTGGTAAAAACCTCTAGACTAAATAGAGCCATATTTTGAAACCAGACAAAAAACGGTTTTCATCATAATACTGGATTGCTTTGGGTGCTATGTGACAAGCCCCCTTTAACTCAGCCGTCATATTGTTATACCCCACCACCACCATCTACAAAAGTGATATAATTTCATCAGCTGATTAATCAGGTTAACAATTACTCCTTGTCACAGGCTGGTAGAGAGCTTCAGAAAGCATCCAGCTGCTCTCAGTTTACAGTAATTCCGTTTACATTTTCTCAGTATAAAGGATATAGAGTTTTCATACCAGCTTTTTGATCGCCCGGTTTCTTCAACGATTTCCAAAGAATATACTCAAATACCAGATTTTTTTGAAACGGCACATTTCATTTACCGGTTTCCTCGACAGAACAATTTCCAAGCAAAGGGTGCTTCATACCGTGGAATAAATTTGAAAAGTGTGCTACAGTGTGGCGAAACACATGTATGTAGCGTGCAGGATGAATATGCTGTTACAAACATTCGGTCTCTGTTCTACAGTCATATAGTTTCAACACGTTCCGTTGTACTTTCATACATTTGCAGCCTTTGTTATTTGTTTCAAATTATTTGTTACATATATAAGTTCTTTTCATTGTTTTAGTGGTATTTGGGAAAATTTGGGCATTGGGGTTGGGCTAGAAATACATTCTAATACTTCTCAGGTGGTGGTGCGTGTTTCAGAGGGATAAGCTCCTGTGCCTGTGATCACTGGTTTGAGTCAAGTCAAGTCAAGTCAAGTGGGTTTATTGTTATTTCAGCCATATACACAGTGAAATGAAACAACGTTCCTCCAGGGCCATGGTGCAATACAAGAAACAAAACACACGAGACGGCACAAGTGTAAGCAAGACAAAGTGGCAAGTGCAACGAACAAGAGCGAACAATACAATAAGATACACTACAACACAGCACAATAAATGCAAGTACACAGTACACAGTGCAGCCGACATCAACAAGAGAATGTAAATAATACTTATTGGATGTGCAAGATACAAAATGTGCAAAAAATGCAAGGTTATAGCAGCAGTAGAAATGTGTAAGAAATGCAGATATGAACACGTGTGGACAATATGACAATGTGATGGAAACGAAGAATCATGAGTGAAAAAAGTTTACAGTATGTAAATTGAGCCGGGCCTCAGCAGAATAGCCATACGTCCATAGGTGCTTGAGCATGGCCCTTATCCCCCAGTTCCAGGGGCACCGCACATCGGCTGACTCTGCACAATGCTCCCCCCCCCCCCCCCCAAAGCAATGGACAGAAAGATAGCGTAGGTGAAGAGAAGAATTTCAATATACTTGTGCGAATGGCAAATAAAGGACTTTTTTATTTTATCATTTATTTAAAATAATGGAAACAGGTTCTTGGTTTACGTTTCTTGTTCATTTATCGCTTGTGTATTTTACTTCTTCCGTTCTACATTCTAGATTCTATAGAATTTAACCTCATTTTGAAAATGGACTGAGGTCACTTCAACCCCAAAAATAACACAGGGGTTAAGATGGTTTTTCAGAAGCAAATCAGTAATGCAAATCAAGGGAAGGCTGTACCAGGAAGCGTAGGAGCACTCAGGACAATGCTGGCTGTGGCTGCATGCCGTGGAAAGGTGGGAGACAGTGAGCAACCCAGAAAGAAACAGGGGGTGGGAAAGTATCCTCACACCTGCACTCAGATAAACAGAAATTCAGCTGATCTGCATGCCCAGCTGTTTGGACCCCAGGGATGGTCTGTTTAATTTGCTTGGCGTCCAACACGAAAGCAATTCAATTAACATAATTGACAGTAAGGTCTGAAACTGGATCAGGTGTGAGGGTTGGACAAGGGCTTTGGAATGGGTGTCAACACAGAAAACAGAGATGGGGGTGCAAACATAGGACAGATAATAATGGACTGCTGTATTCACCAAGCTATCAGTTAGGGCAGGCTTTAAGCAGACACAATGTACCATGCAAGTTGCTCTATGTATAACACTTCCGCTAGGGATTAGACCAGAAATATTCAAACTGTCAGGTACGCCCCCTGGTGGAGCATAAAGAAATTGCAAGGGGGGCACAGGTGAAGGGGAAAAACAGAACTGTGTGTGTGTGTGTGTGTGTGTGTGTGTGTGGGGGGGGGGGGGGGGTGAACGGGGGGGAGATCTATTTCAAAAGTGCAACCTTGGGAAATATTAAAAACATTATATGCCTGTACACGTTACATGATGCTTACAAATTCAAATAATTAAAATTTGTTAAAGAGACAGGTACCGTGTATTGAATACGTCGAACTGTTGTGACTTAGTAACGTAATGAAAGTTTACAGAGGGAAAGTTGCTCAGTTTATGCGATACATACTTGGAGGAATCTGGAAAAATTTCTAATTGCTAGTAATGTTAAAAGAAAATGTGACAGAAAAGCAACACCTAAAATGAGTGGGAAAAAAAAATTGTTTTATGTGTGTGTATCTGGTGGGGGGGTGTGGATCAGGACGAATATATCAGCCCCAGCGGGCCTGTCATAAAAAGTCCAAATAGCACTGGACTAGACTGACTAGAATTATATGCAAAAAATAAGAATAATAATTTGGACCCAAAAGGATTACGCACTAGAGCTGGTCAGAGTTTTTGACCTCCAGGTTTCCCTAGTCGACCAATTCTTCAAATGTCTGCAGTGCAGTTAATACTAGGGAGCTTGAAAAGTGAGCAGAAATACTGTTTGCTCACCTGTGACATGCCAGGACTAGGTCTTAACATAGACGACATGAGCTAAGCGAGGCCTCCAGGAAAGGGAGTGTCTTCTACCACCACAAGGTGAGCATAGAGCAGTTTAGCGTGACGCACTCTCAGAGGCCGGCGTCCTGACGGAGGTTAAAGCATGGCTGTCAGGAGAGCCTGTGATAACTTGCCTGACACAAATGTGTTCCGGACTGTTCTTTGCTCTGCGGCCATCAGAACGGTTCTGTTTATGAGAGTCTGTTCAGTAGGGAGTCATTATGGGGTCAGCGGTGCAGGTGTTTGTAGGAACTGTGTCCCTGGCAGGGGACGAAATCAGAGCTTAGGCCGGCACTTTGGGGGAGATGGCTGCCATAGAAACGACTCGACAAGCAGGCAAATAAT
Source organism: Mormyrus iriodes (assembly GCA_011763525.2). NCBI lineage: Eukaryota > Metazoa > Chordata > Actinopteri > Osteoglossiformes > Mormyridae > Mormyrus > Mormyrus iriodes. The sequence continues at coordinate 3,225,246 of JAAGVU020000032.1, forward strand.
TGAAGGCAGCTTCCCTATCTCCTGCCCACAGATAAGGCAGCTAGAGGATGGCTCTGGGGAGACGTCCATCTTTTGTTTATTCCTCCTACTAAAGTGTCCTAGGTGTACTCTGCATTGGCCCGAAGGGGGGTGGGGGGCTGGTAAGGAGATTGAGCTGGGAGCCAAGAAAGATGAAGCCGAACCAATGGGACGCTCCGTTGTCCCCTGAATCAGAGTGACTGTCCCAATTTGACCCTGTCTCTGTCCCTTTCCCATTAATACCAGGTCAACTGCATCATTCTGTAAAAAACTCCACTGAGTCACATTTAACAAGAAAAGGTCTGTGCTTCAGATTTCTTACAAACTTTGAAAAAGACAGAAGTGGCAGCTATATTTTATTGAATTAGGTTAGAAAGTCTTACATGTTCCATGTTCTAGACCACTATTTCCCAGTCCGGTCCTCAGGAACCCCCAGCAGCCCACGTTTTTGCTCCCTCCCAGCTCCCTACTGAGCAAAAACATGGATTGTCTGGCAGGGAGCTGGGAGGGAGCAAAAACATGGATTGTCTGGCAGGGAGCTGGGAGAGAGCAAAAACATGGATTGTCTGGCAGGGATTTGGGAGGGAGCAAAAACATGAATTGTCTGGCAGGCAGCTGGGAGGGAGCAAAAACGTGGGCTGCTGGGGACTGCCCTGAGGACTGGGTTGAGAAACACTGTTTAAGATTCCATCTCTGATAGCCTTCATATAGCATAATCACTGGAAGTGATGTTTTAGGAGGAGACAAGTGAATCTGTCTATAATAAAACCTTACCGTTTTGATTTTGTCCGGCTCCCTCAGCACAGATACAGAAAAGGCTAGAATGAAGTAGGATCGGGACTTTAATATACCCTCCTAGACTTGGTGCAGAGCCGTGGGAGCCCGCTACCGCAATTCCCAAACAAGCAGCACAAAAACGAATGCGACAAGATAATAAAATCAACATTAGTGTTAACAGTGTTATGAAGAGCCACCCCAGATACTGCTAGCGCCTCCTATTGGGGGAATCATGCTACTTACACATTGCAGACACTCCTGACTTAACGACCTACCCGTTTAACAACCGCCCGGAGCTATGTCCAGCTCTCTGACCAGTCAGCACTATACACTGTGCGAGAACTTTGGTCGTGGAAACGGCGGTGGGGTGCCTCGGCAGCAGTCGCCTCACCGCACGTCTCTCGTTCTCAGGCTCGCTCTCACTCCCGCGGTCACTCCGTATTCACCACATTACCGTTCGCGATCACCAAGAGTACGCATTTAGTCTATAAACGTGCACCTTATGGTGATACCCTCCATTCTGTTTATTAAAGTAGACAGTACATTACTGTATAAACATTTATAAATACACGAAAAATGTTATAAATGGTGCAAAGGTGACATTAAAACAATATCAAGGCTCTCAAGTTTCATCAAAAGTCTGGAGTGATATTATATCTGTTAGGGACGGAGCGTGTGTCTCACGGTTAATGCGTCAGACTTGAGAGCCCTGCCTGCCGCATGCATCGGATCCTACTCTGCCACTTCCGCCTTCCATCCATGTAACAATGTGCTTGCAGCGGGATCACATGTAACTTACTTTGGAATTTATCTGGAAACAACAAATGCTGTTTTCTGATTGGCTGGTCGGTGTCTATTAACTGTATAATTCGGGACAGTTATGAACCCGGTAGAAAACTCCACTCTGTATGCCTGCGCATCGTCCATTAAGTCTGTATAACGGGACACCTTGGTGGGTGTTATCCCTTATTTCACAGAGTTAGAAATACAAGGTGTGGAGTGTTAGTGTGTGAACTGGTTGAAATGTGGTTGTATCATGGTCAATGTGTGAGATTTAAGAGCTCTGAATATCTAAAGATGGTTGACACAAACCCACTACGAGTACAGAATTGCTTGAAATATCAGTAAGGGGCGGCTCCTCACTCGACCGATTCGCTTAACGACCTGGTTGTACGAACAGAACTCAGTCGTTAAGTGAGGGGTGTCTGTATCGTGCCAGTTATTGTCTTAGCTCTGTGCAATTACATTCCAGATCATGGGGAGGAACATTCCTGCCCTGAACCAGGGAAGCAGTCCACGGCCTGTCAATTAGCCGGCGCTACTAATGTGAATACCGATGTAAAGCCAATCAGGGAGAAAGGAAGGGGCTGTGTTCGGGGAACGACCTGCGGTATGGAGAGGGGCAGCTTAAGTGAGTAAGTAAATTTCATTAAAGACAACAATCGTGGTGATGTTTGGGGGGGACAATGTGGGGAATTTCAATTACCCAGAATGCAACCAGCCATTATGACAACAATGGGACCTGGGAGAGAACAGGCAGCAGCCCCAGCTTAAGGAGCTGCTTTGCTTTTGAACAACAACAAAAGATGAGACACGATACTTGCTTTGTTCCTTGTAAATAAGAGTGAGCAATTTGGAACAGTTTCAATGACTAATGGTCCCTTCAGTAATATATACGACACCAACAGTACAACATGATGGTCAGAGCTCCCTGCACCTCTTTAAGGCTCAGAGATCATATATTGTGATTCATACAGCAATCGACAGTACAAAATCTTACCTACTAACCTTATAAACCTCATGAACCTGACTCTGGCAGGCATCAGCCCAAGCTGCACTTAATGCACCCAAGCCTGGCAGATCATGTACATCTGTGAGTGGATATCTGCAGCAGCCTCCTAAATACATCACTCTTGAGGAACAGATGTTAAATTTGCACGGTCCAGTGCGGAGGCTACAGGCTGTAGCGCGAGGCTACGGTAGTGGCTCTTGCACGCGACGTGCCCTTTAAAGACGAGGACTTGGTTGTTCTTTAAATATTAACAGCTGTTGCCGAGTCTATTCAGATGGTGGCACAGCTCCAAGCAGAAGCTCTGTAATTGAGCCAATCTGTCTGCGGGAAACACGTCGCTTTCTCTGCCTCCATTTCTCTTTCCCTGTCTTCTTAGCTGGTGAGTTGTGGAAAAGACCACCCCCTGAGAGACACCGAGCTTCTGTGGCTGTCATGGGAAATGAACTCAAAAGCGAGTAACTCACTGGGACAGAGGTTGCGTACCCTCTGACCACAATTTTTTTTCTTCTCCTTTCCAGCCAAGCATGACTGAACATCAGCCTGTATGATGTCTTGCACTGACCCCCCCCCTCCCCTCCTGACACCAGAGGACATGAACAGGTATGTCTGACATCACTCCCCCCAGGTCCACCACCATCAAAAGGTCTCTTAGTTCATGACTGTCAAGAGGCTCAGGACCAAGCATCGCTCTGGAGCTTCTTAGTTTCCAAGCAGCCCAGACTGTAAAAGACACACTTGTATTATTTTTGGAATGAACTTATACTGTCATGCAGCAGATCTGCTGAGCAGATCATACATCTCCTGAAGAAAAGAAAAACACAACAATGTCACTTGACAACGATCTGGTAAAAATATGTGATCTAAAGAATTTGATCGCTACCAGAAAAACAGCAGTCAGCCGCAGAACAAGCGCAAAAACTCATACCCCTCTATTGTGGGACTAAGACTCGGCGCCTGACCCAGTTTGGTCAGCTACCCAAATTCTACAAAAGGCAGTGAGATCACAGCAGAAAAAGTGATCCAAACTTCTGACACTCTACTAGCACTCTTCTGTTAACTTCTCCATCTCCCCTGGCTACCAGCTAGATGGGTTTGAGGTGGCTCTACTTGAACAATCATTATGTGAATCAACGAGAGGCGTAAGGAAATCCAGCTGCTGTCAGATAGCTGAGTTTTAGTCACTGATGAGCCCCATTCCCAAAAATCACGCCTTATTAACGCTCTCTAGGTGGTCAGGATCAAAGAACTGGTGATGCTCCTGACTGCCTGTATTTCTGAAGCTCCAATGAAGTCTGCAAGATGAAGGTTTGGCTGAAAAATAAAAGCCCATTTTTGTCATCTTTTTAAGGAAGAACATAGCTGTATGCCACAAACCAGCACAAGAAAATGGCATCCAAGGACGGGAAGGAAATGGAGGGCTGCTTATGATTTCTGAAACCTCTCTGCGCCAATGGACATGTACTATTAAATAAAAATGTTCTTATTAATTTGTCTTTAGGGCTTCAGCTCTGCTCTCATATTTCGCAAGTGTGCACATATTTGCTAACAGTAAAAAAAAGAATAAAAAATCCAGATTCGCTGACCCGGAGGCAGCCAGACTGACTGGAGCCCGCTGGAAGCTGAAGCGGAGCGGCCAGTACGTGGAATTCTCCAGGCCTGATGCTGAAGGGAGGAAGATGTTCCTCTGCTGTCACCAGCATCCAAAACTAACCTATATGGACACTAACTTGCTAGATACTGGCCCCCCAGGATTAGGGTTGCCCACCCTTGGTCTGCATGTACTGCTGTACACTGTAAGGTCGTGCATTTTATGAATAAACTTTAGTTTTATTTGTGGTGCCCTTATCGCAACGTCAATGCATTCGATTGCCCTGATTACATGATAAAAACTGGACATCACTGCAAATGTCGTTTTTACGTTTGCCTGTTCATCCACAGCATTGAGAAACGTACATTTAATGCAACATAGACAGAGTGCAAAGACATGTTACATAATGCAAACAGAAAAGAAATGAGTCAAAAAAATTCGGTCGTCCATGAAAATTCATTCCCTTGGAATGTTACCATTATGTACTCAGTAGCAGTAGCAGGAACGCCGTATCACATTCTTGTGACTGTAGACATAATCTTAATATGTTGATCTATGCATGCACATGTCTGACACCCAACTCACCTTCCCTAACTATCCATCTATCCATACATCCATCCATCCATGCAAATTTTGTACCCATGTTTTCTGTTCAGGGTCACAAGAGGTCCAGAGCCTAACCCAAAAACTATGGATGCAAGGTAGGAAACGACCCAGGATGGCGCGCCAACCCATTGCGGGGCACAATCACACGCCATTCACACCTACTGGCAATTTGGTAACTCCGGTTCAGCTTAACTCCAATTCTATGTAACCTGACCAGTTAGGTCATGCGTTGGTGCATTGCTACCATAGAGTAGGCTTGGCCAGCAAAAAAATCACTCATTAGCAACAGACACCAGGGAATTAATCAAAGGAGGCAAATTTGTGCACACATGCACCTCAAAATGCTCTTCAACAGCAAATTCAGGACACTTATAATTACACCTTCCATCACAGTGATTAGCTGCATGCACAGGAAAGTCGGTTTGCCTGACATTGTATCCCACACATATCTCATCATCGCATGTCTCTGGCATGGGGATTAATAGCGCTACACTGGTTCCTGTGCTGCATAGATTTGCCACAAATTTGCCAAGAACATGTCCCAGGCATGTTTGCTGTCTCTGTATTTTTAAATGTCTTTTTCTAGGTAGGAAATCTTGTTTCTTGAGTAGCTAGTGTTTGGTACGTCTCCCCCACACTGACAGCAGTTCAAATCTCTTGTTTTTTTTTCCCATTCTCTGTGGCTGCTTTATTGTAAATAGGCATCCGTACAGTCGAAGTCTGATTTTTCAGGCACGACGCTGCTACCTGCCGTATGAACGTCGACGGTTCTCAGCGATATCCGCAGCTGTCCGTGTTGTTAGTGTGCTTGCGGAGCGTGGCGGCGAAACAAAGGCTACCGGAGGCACGGAGCTCCCTTACAGGCCGATGTCAGTGGCCCACTGAGCATGCTAACTCGGCGCCCGCAAGCCAGCATGTTAGCGGCCACCTGTGCCCCGCGACCCTCCACCTGCCGGCACCCCCACCTAAGCGATGGCGGTAGGAAGAGGCACATTCCCCCCCCAGACCTCACCCAGCTGGGCGTTCCAGTGCTCGAATGTACTCAGGCTTTCCGGAGTCATACAGCGAGAACAGTCACAGTCCGCTGCTCCAAATCACGACAGGCTTTAAAGTCACACATCCAGTGATACCCAGAAACCCCTGGGGCAGGGAGCACAGGGTCTCCTCTCCTCTGCGTCAGGGGCTTCGGGCCCAGCTGCCGGCTGACGGTTTTCCTGAGTCTGCTGCTTTTAATTTGTTAGTATTTATTGTCCGAGGTCCAGTAAAGTGTAACTATCACATGGCATCGTTTCATTAATAAGGGTCGGTTCTGCGCTGCTTCCAGCTGTGGACTGCATGGAGAAGCCAGCTTGATATATGACGTATGATCTGTGGAAAGTTTCATTAAATATTTATAAAGGTTCCTGAACTACAGTTTGTTAAAAAAAACAGGGACTATAATAAATTGCTTTTTGTTTAAAACGACACAAAATAAGACTAAAAATACATAAAATGTAACTAAGTCATGGCAGGAAACTAAAGGGCTGCCCAAAAGGTGGCAGACTTGGCAGCTCTCACACATCTGCCCTCACACTCACACTATCAGACCGTCACACACACTCAATCTCACAGCAGATCTACATTATTCCATTATATAACTAAAATTAGCCAGGTCAGAAGCACTGGGGCAGTTTGCAAACCCTACATGCTATTTACAAGGCAATAAAACCGTTACATACATGTAAATGTGTGTGCATGTGTGTGCAGACCTGTCTCCAACTGAAAATCTCACTCCAGCCAGCTGACTAAAGTTTGCAACCCTGATGTGGTGAAGACACCACAGTACACAGGTCTCCGTTTCCAAGCTGTAGATAATTAGCAGCGTGTCTGATCGAGCGTGAATCAGCGGCCCCCGTCCCAGGCTGTCCCCAGGCCTATCGCGCTTCTCTGCTAACAGGCCTCGTGGACGGGGGCTCAGGCTCCGAGGCTCGAAGGTGACTAATGCCACCCTGCGTAGCGCCTCCATATTTGCATCTCTAAGCAGCCTGGCCATTTGGCAGAAGCACACGAGCGGGCAGGACGTATAATATGAATCCCGGGAATCGGCGCTATCTAGTGTAAACCTCTGTTTTTAACAATATGAGTCAGAGAGATGAAGCTTCCTTATAAAGGGGACGGGACAGGATGCCACCATGTTCTCCTGCTGCCTGTTAAGTGTGTTGATTTAGTACTAGGTCAATGTAACTGTCCAGTAGAATTTAGCTGAAAAAAATTTCCACATATACATTTCAGTGTATAAGTTTCTCAGGCGTACAATGATGGGGCTCCTGGTGGGATTTGAACCAGTGTGGTTCCTTGTTAAGAAATCCAGTTCCTTAGGGACATGTAAGGAGAGCTTGGCTTGTCAGCAGCCTAGAAAGAGGCACTGCAGGCCTGCGAGGATCTTGATGTGTCTAGCTGAAAAGAACCAGCTGAAAGTATACTGTGGGGGGGGGGGGTGAAGGCAGGGGTGTGGGGTCATGGCCAGTCTGTCACGCTCAGCGAGCAGGCACATGGAGGCACCCAAACCTAGGCTGTGTTGATCTGAGCTGTGCACGAGAACCAGAACGGGGGGCAGGGTGACCGCCTGCCAGGGCCGGCTTAGAGCCAGGGGCACCACAGGCAATCTCACAGTCAGTGAGCTAGCGGAGAATCGAGCCGGAGCACCTGGAAATTCATGGAGTGAGACCCTTTGCTACAGGCAGGAAGCTCATTTACGCCCGCACACAATAACAGTTCAGCATTCAAGAACCTATTTTTCTTTTTGGCACCACCCTGTGGGAAAGAACAGGTGATAAGACAGAGAGCCAAAGACAGGAGGGTATATTTACTAGGCTGCGTTTGCTCGCGCTGAAAACTGTGGAGGTAAAGAAACCATTACAGTCTTACTATAAGATTACCCACCGTGATTGTCCTTGTTACGGTTTAATAACATCGCTGTCATATGCTGTACTTCTGTAATGGTTTACAGCTTCTCATAGCCATTTTATTGGAATGGGGAAACAGGAAAGAGGGAGACAGAGAGGAGGCGAAGAGGGATAGAAGTACAGGGAGAAAAAGAAGATAGAAAGAAACAATAAAAGTGACAGAGGGAGAAAATGTGGAGAGGAACAAACTGCAGGTGTCTAGCCTTTATCTCGGCATGTCTGTCCCGGAACTCTCTGGAGACGCTGGGATGTGTTAATAAGGCAGATGGCACATCTTAGGCCTCCAGCTCCAGCCAGAAGGTTCCAGAAAACCAAGGCCAAATAAAAGGCAAAAAACGGGCAAAGCCTTCTGCTTCTCGGGCTAATGGCCGGAGACTCGTGCATGAGGAGCAGCGGGGAGCAGCCTTGGGGGCAGGGACTGCAGAAAGTCCCGGTGATGGGCAGGCAGGAGCTCCCCCTGCCTAAGATGTCCCCCAATTCAGACTAAATCATCCCCCTCTGCCCGCGCCCCCCAGCATGTTTTTGCTTTCAAATTCTCATGCAGCAGATTGTGAGTTTGTGTGTGAATCTCTGAGCTGGACAGTGCTGCTCCTGTGTGTGCATGTGAATGTGTATGTAACTGAATGTGTGTGTGTGTATGCGCATGTGTGTGTGTGTGTGTGTGTGTGTGTGTGTACCTGTGTGTATGTGTGTATGCACTCACCCTGCACTGTCACAGTGCCTCTCTTGCCCCCCCCCCCCCCCCCCCCTCCTTCCCCACCCCCCC
>JAAGVU020000032.1:3237441-3261918 GCA_011763525.2 Mormyrus iriodes
ATTGTATTTGACAGGTGTTTACCCATCAATTGAGAAATGAATGAAACAAAAAATGTTGCTGTAATCTTAATTTTTCCACGTGTTTGCTGTGTTTTTAAAGTTGTTTCCGTAAGTACCATTTTCCCTCTGTCTCTGTCAGACACAAGAAGGTCTGAGAGGGAACCTTCCCAGGGAAATCTCTAAATCTGCAGATAGGATCAAATTTCCATGGTCCACATTAGGAAGGTTTATCTTCAAGATAGTGACAAAAAACATGACAGAGGAGGCATAGGTGTACAGTAAGGACAATGGGAGAGGAATGACTAAGACAAAGACAGTAACAGTTTTGACAGGAAGTGCAAGGCATTCTTTAGACTTCACAATCTGCCCCAACTCATGACCTAGGGGGTGAAACATATAATCAAACATGACTGTCATGACATAACTGTCGGAGAGACCATTTCCATTGAAACCATGACGTTTTTCTGCCCTTGTTTATGAATGACAAGGGCCTTTCGAGACTCTGAACATCTTACACAGACTGCTTCAGCTCTATTACGAACAGCTAGCAGTGAACAAATTTCTCAGTGCAGAAGGAAAAAAAAAATCTATCACCAATCTTCGGAAGACAAAACTAAGGTTTTAAAACACCGCAAAGTCGCTCTTCACAATGGCTGAGCACACATGACATTTTTAATGCTTCCAGGTGATTAATTTGAATGCATTAGCAATTATGATTGGAGTCTGCTTTGGCTAGACCTCATTCACAGGTCCTCAAACATGGGCACAGTGGCAGCCTGAAGCATCCTGCATATTATCTTCAGCTGCATTTCTCACTTTATTTACAGCAGAAAGCATCCATCTAGTGCATAACAGGGTTATTATCATTATCAAAAACTAAAATAACCTGCAATTAAACGAAAACTTTGCTTCCCAAACAAACTAAAACAAAAACAAATGTCAAATTCTTTCGTTACCATTTTTAAATACAGTTTAGCTAGTAATGATTTGCTCGTCTTTAGTTATTATCAGTAGTACCTGGAGCATTTTTGGCCCATTGTGTGGACATTAGTACATAATGAGCTCTGTGTATTTATGTAGGATCAGACACATAAAATGGTTCTTCTGAATTTCAAATGAAAAAAAATACATAAGAGATATAAAATAAAAAAATATTATTATATATAATATAATATACTGGAAGAGACCAAAGCTGGGTTCCCACCAGAATTTGCCCTGGGGAGGGATCCTGCAATTTGACTGCTACCCATTCACTTACGCAAGTGACAAGACAGTTAAAAATGGGCTTCTTCTAGGAGAAAAATTGGAGGCTTTGGGCACCATGTCAGCAGTTGCGCCGTTAAGAGGTGAGCGGGTCAGCACTGTTTCGTGAACACGACGAATTTACCCCGATATGATTGAGTCAGGCAAACGCCGCCCAGCATCCTTGGATCAAAGCTGGAGTCCCTCTCTCCATCCAAACCCCACGTTCCAGTTCCCCTCCAAACGAATCCGTTTGCTGCCTTTCACAGATAAGCCCAGATATGAGGTTTATCTACCAGGCGGATGGTGAAGTGGGGCGGAAACATGCAGCACTGCAGGTAACCTGACTTCACAGAGATCACGGTGACAGGGTTAAGCAAACATGCAAGGGGATCCATGTGTCATGGGCCAGCACGCAGCCTGCACACAGCCAGCACACGGCCCACACATGGCCAGCACACGGCCAGCACACGACCCGCACACGGCCAGCAAATGGCTCGTGCACTGCCCACATACAGCCAGCACGTGCTAGACTAGATAACATTGTTTTCTGTATAAATCTTTGGCACCAGCCATCGGATTCATGAAACTACATTTTTAAAAAAGAGTTCCTGTAGCTCAACAAGTAAACCATTACGCTAACGAGGCAAAGGTCTTTTGTTCAAATCCCCAGCAGCACACATTGATTGTAACCCTTCCCTCTATTGTGAGTCACTTTGGATAAAGGTGTCAAATAAATTAATTAAATCTTAAAAATCCAGTATATATCTCCATTTGCAAACTTATTTCTGACCTCTTTATTAATATGACAAACACAGTAATATCAGAATTATATGATGACAATGATAAGTACATCAGATTTAGAGCTATAATCAATATAGACCTTTTCACAGCCTAGAAAAGGGAACATTATCTAGGAGGCCAGGAATGTAGATGAACAAAGAGGCTCCCATCAGCCATTTCAATGGTTTGACCAGCAGAGAGTGGAAACAAAAAGCCACTTGTCATCCATCTTGGTTAAAATAGGCACCTTTCACAGCTGATAGGAGCTTATTTGGAGTGTGAAGGGGCACATTTTATGGTATTTTGGGGGCCATTTTCCTGGGTGTTGCACTTTTTCACATAGACACAATGAAGCCCAATTACAGCCCCCTTTGAATTAGACGCATTTTGGTCGGCAAAGAAATGTTTGAACAAAAGTTGAAAGAGGCGCCCATTTCACCACATTGGAAAGCACCTCTGGAATAAAATCTAATCCCTTTCATTCCAAGGTCAAAGCAAGTAATTACCCCACAAAAAAAATCACAGATGACACTCTGCCTTTTCACTGAATGCATTCCATTTGCAAATTATGTTTTTTCCCCAGATCGATAAAGGATGTCCATCTATAATTAAATTGCGCAGCAGGTGAGCTCACTTTTAAACGGTATCCTCTAATACAGCTGGATACTCCAAAAAGCCAGTTTTAGGAGGGTGAAGAGCACCACAGGAGGGTGACTGAATTACCAACAAGGGGAAAAAAATTAAAAATAATATATATACACACACACACACACCACTGCACTGTGCACGGTCATACTGTACAGTGACCATTCCTCTATTTTCGCTTCAGCATCTTTGTTCGTGTCATTCTAAGGGATTGACCTTGACTTTATCCATCGCTATGGAAACCTGCCATCTCTTCCTGTACTATCCCCGTCACCTCTTAAATACACATGCAGAATGACACACAATGAGGCTGTAATCCTTAAATGACAACCTCGGTCTCAAAATGTAAGGAGTAAACCACTACAAACAAGAATGACTGAAAAGAGTTGCGAATTTCCCTCTACAGGTTCAACACTAAACAAAGACTAATAGTGATTGGGTTCAATTAAAGGGATAAAAATTGCAAAATACTGTAATTGTCAGATATTCCTCAGTAAACAAAAGGCAGAATGTCAAGCTCAAAGGTGGGTCTTTGATTTGCCTCCAGGCCGCTCCCTAAGGGACAGCAGCACTGTATTAGATTTACAGTAGGCCGCGTCAGGAAGATAATTACGTCTTTTCCTCAGTCAGCTTCCCTAAGATTGCGCAGTGGGGCTGTTCTTCTCACTGGAGATGAAAACGATGTGACAAACCAGTTTGGTTTAACACGCCCTCTAAGCACTTTGTCAGGCTTCCCAAAGCCCGACTCCAGACACCCTCTGCCTTTCCCAGTTAAAGGCTCTTTAGATAGAAGGCTGGTCCTGAAACAGTGCCTGTAATACCCTGAAACAGGTCCTGTTGGGCACAAAGTTTCAGGCCCAGACTACGAGCACAACAAGCACAACTCAACAAGTTGCAAGAAAGCAGGAAGAGGCAATTTTAAGGAAATGAAAGCTTAAATGGCCAGACAATTTCAACAACTGTCGGGATCTTGGCTTGACGAGCAAATGAGAGAAGACGGTTATCTAAAAAGTCAGCTGCAACTGCAGAGAGGAGACTAGGGGGCTGGAATAAGTTTTTCAGTGTGCAGACAGATAAACAAGGTATGTCTCTCACACAAACACACCCACACACACTATTATATAGTATATGTGTGTGTGCGTGTAAAACTATACATAACTGCTGCACAGAAACTGTTGTATTGTTGTGTTTATTACGCTCTTACATTTATCCTTAAAATAAAAAACATAACGTTTATTTCATTATTTTATTTTTATAGGATTTAAATGAGAAGTTCCATTGTTTAATTGTATGCCATTACAATAAAAGATGAAAATGATCACAGGAATTAAATACAAAATTAAATATGAATTTCAAACAATACTGAAACAGTGGGTTAAGATGTACTGTATGGTAAGATGTACTGTATGGTAAGATGTACTGTATAGTGTGTAGTAGAAGCTGACAAAATAAAAAACAGACAGGACAGTATAAAATGAAATAATCCATTTTTCTGTGTTTTTCAACAAATAATATCATTACATTCAAGACCTAGAAATATAAAGTACTCCGTTGTTATTTCAAGGTCACGTATTAAAGCAAACTTCCTTTACTACAAAAGGCAGCCATTAGACCATGCAGCAACACATGGCTTACAACAACTGAGAACAAAATTATATACCTGCGGTAAAACGAAATGGCGTTGATAATCGGGGAGTGACTAGGCAACAGCTGGAAACAGAGACATTAAAGCATTTGTGGTGCATTTGTGTTTGTTGACTGCTGAATATGTAACAGGGATGAGCGGAGCGATGCCGATGTGAACGCCCACTCCGCAGTTCCTAATTAACAGGTGCTGCAGAAGGCAGGAGTCTGCCAGCAAGCGGCTGGGATCAGGACAGGCTCCACCACAAGGAGAGAGCGCATCTTTGGAAGAGCTCACAAGAGCTCTGCATAGTCCTTAACCCCCCTAACCGGCCGCCCCCGCCAAAAAAAAAAATTGGTCTGCAATATTTGTAGCCAAAGTATGAGATTTCTGAGGCAGCACCCTTTCTCAGCTAATCTGTATAAACGGACCATGAGTCATTATCGTGTTCCTCCAACACTGGGGCTGGATCTTTTCCCCGCTAAAGTCGGAAAAACGTTAAAGATCCTCAGAATTCAGACAGCAGTTTTAATGCAGCTTACAAACAGAAAAAAGGTACTTGATTGCTTCCTAAGAAAAATGGAAATGTGTCGAATACAGGGGGAAAAAAGCATTTCTTCACAACAATGGAAATGCAACCTGAAATGCATGTGATGTGCACAGCTATTGTATGCATGTGGTTAGTGTATGCAGTGCTCTCAATCATGCTTACAAAAACAAGGCCAGTGTTTTATGGTATCGTGGGTGCAAGAACAGTGGCTTTACATTGAAGGTGAGCTTGTGAAAGTGGTCACACATCCATCCATCATCAGTAACCGCTTGTCCTATTCAGGATTGCGGGGGTCCGGAGCCTATCCTGGAGACAACGGGAGCAAGGCAGGGAACAACCCGGGATGGGGTGCCAACCCATCGCAGGGCTCACACACACAGCATTGTGTGAGGTTACCAGTGGGGAAAATGTATATTCATCATTACCATCGCATGCAGCAAAACCACAGGGGCCTGGTAACATTGTAGACTAGCTGTTGGATATGAGAGCAACATAAATCTATGTGCATATCTCAGCGACTCTATGAGGCTCATTCAGTGCCCAACGGCAGGAAAAGCTCATTGGGCACAAAAAAGCACAGAAACCATGAGCTCTTTAGGTCTAGTGCTCACAGCCCAATGTTCCTGATACTGTCTCTGCATTAGAATATCCCCTGTGTACGCACGCAGCTACTGTGCAACACCGAATTCACAGAACATGGATAACACACGCTGTAATGAATATCCGTCAAACGGTCAAAGCCAGATTTTCATTCAATATGGACAAAAAGAGATAATTTCACACGAGGAATCAAGTAAATACTGAACATGATCCTCAGATCTTCTTTTCTGCAGCTAAGGTACACTCAAGGAGACTTCCCTAAGGTCAGGAAGAACTGACGGTAGTGCTGGTTGAGGCACATGTGGCACCCTGGGCGAGCTGCCCCACCGGCGCCCCGTGTCTGAGACAAAATGAAGCTGGTTTGCTAAGTTGCCCCCCTCAGAAGATGGCGTCTAGGCTGATTAGCTTTTGGTAGCGGTACATTCATCTGAGAAGAACAACAGCATCATCAATATTTGACATGTTTTACAACAACTGCACAAAGAAGGGCAATCATCCATTGTTGACTGCAAATAAGAAGCCATCAACACAAAGCAGATGGTGGGCAAGTAAGTTATTGTTTTTCATGTTTGAAAATATTTAGCTATTTCAAGATACAATAAAAAAATCGTCTTTCAAAGCAAAATACATCATAAAATGAGACGGTTCTTTGGACAATAAGACTAAGAAATGGGTTTTGTTAGTGAAGACAACTACTAGTGCGATGTCATTATAGACACCTGGTCACTAACAAGGACAAACAGATTAATCGTAAATAGACTAAATTGTATACAGTATATACACTTTTATTTTGAATGGGCGATGTAGTGCAGAATGCAGGTCAGAAACGGCCACGTGGAGTCTGGATGATCTCCCCATTTTCACGTGGGTTTCTTTGGAGTGTACCAGTTTATTTGCGTAAAATTATTCCAGAAATTTGCAGTTCGGGTAAACTGGTGACCATCGTTGTGCGTGTGTGTGCGTGTATGTGTGTGCATGTGTGTGTGTGTGCGTGTGTGAGCGTGTGTGTGCGTGTGCGAACGTGTGTGTGTGCGTGAGCGTGTGTGAGCGTGTGTGTGTGGGTGTGTGCGTGTGTGTGAGCGTGTGTGTGTGCTTGTGTGAGTGTGTGCGTGTGCGTGTGTAAGCGCACATGTGCCTCACACACTGACCTTGACTGGACAAGAGATCATTGAATATAGATGGATAGATGGATTTGTGTTCAAGATTAATTTATCAAATCAAATTAAATACCTTTTCTGTCTTTTTCATTACTGTTTCAGGTTTTTTAGGTTAGCAAGAGAGAAACAGGAAAAAGGGGCAGCACGGTGGTGCAGTGGTCAGTACTGTTGCCTCACACCTCTGGGACCTGCATTCTAGTCTCCGCCTGACTTCCATGTGTGTGGAGTTTGCATGTTCTCCCTGTGTCGTCGTGGGGTTTCTTCTGGCCACTCTGGTTTCCCCTCCTCAGCCCAAAAACATGCTGAGGCTGATTGGAGTTACCAAATTGCCTGTAGGTGTGTGAGTGTGAAGGGTGTGTGAGTGTGCCCTGCGCTGGGTTGGCGCCCCATCCTGGGTTGTTCCCTGCCTTGCCGGGACAGGCTCTGGACCCCGTGACCCCAAATGGGGTAAGTGGTTACAGAAAATGGATGGACGGAAACAGGAACAACAAATGTCTTTTAAAAGCCACATAAAAAAATGTAATGAAGATAAAAGCAGCACAAGGGTCCTGAAATTTCTACATGGTAGCATAGAAGAAATCTAAATTACTGAAATTGTCTGAGTCACATTTTGCTAAATTAATTACAATTAGATGAGATGCCTGCTACAGAGGCAAGACAGATCCTTAAGAAGATGCATGTACAGATGCACATAAGGACATAAATGCTGCATTATTTCTTTGTGCTTTGGTAAAATTTCATAAAACACGAAGGAACACAGACAAAAAAAAAATCATACCACAGGATACAAGTCCACGGACAGATCCCGTTCTGGTATATATATCACTGGCACCTTGCACTGCATCAAAGACAATGTCACTTTCAGCCAAAACATGCAGTGTTTCTGTCAGTTTATAGGTGCCCAAAGCACAGAGGAAGGACAGTGTGTGCACTTAGCATTTGGCGGTGGTATTATGGGCTCCGTGCCCGGCTGCAGATCGCTCCCCCACTCCCACGACGTCCGGCGATGGGACGTTTGTGGGCAGACGGCAAAGTAATCGTAACCCTGGCTGTTGTGGTGAACTGCTGGCCGGCCGCACTGGCATTTTTTAGTGCACAATACCCAAAAAAGACAGCAGGCGTTGCATGTGCGCTAGCGAGGCTCGGACACGGCGGTTGTGGGGGGTTAATGGGAAGCCCTGTGTGAGCAACTTGGAGCTCCCAGCACATGGCCCGTTTTAATAATGCAGCCGCTCTAGTCAGGGCTGTGGGGGGGCTCGCTAAGCCCAACACGGTCGGGACGCACCACAGCCGACCCGGTGCCTTCGCCACAGAACCAGCCGTGGTGACGCAAACAGCCTCACGGGCCAGGAAACGGCTCCCCATAGTTAGCAGTGAGCGACAGGCTCAGCATAGGAGCAAGAGCATGACAGCTAGCCAGCAGGACACAGGCCAGAGGGGCCGGAATGCTTGTGGGGGGGGGGCTCTCAGGTCAGGGCGGCTGGGTCAGAATTCTTACTGAGGAGAGCTTACGGAGAGCTTACTGAACTCATGGTCGCTCGTGCATTCTTCCTGCATGTGACATCATCATATCACAGCCGTTCCGCTCTCCGTGTGACGGAAAGACACAGCGAATTAAGTCCTCCTGATACCTGAACCTAAGAATCATAATTGATAAGTGTGTTGTATTGTTAATCGGTCTGGAATTGTCATCAGCGTAAAGTACAGATGGATTTGGGGTTTTCCACGGAAGATGGAACGGTAATTATCGGCGAAGATAAACCCAAAGTCAGAAAGTGGCAGGAGAGACTTACTACTGTACCCTGTATGTGATCAGTGCCTGTATATGATTAGTACCTGAATATGATTAGTACCCTGTATGTGATTAGTACCTGAATATGATTAGTACCTGAATATGATTAGTACCCTGTATGTGATTAGTACCTGAATATGATCAGTACCTGAATATGATTAGTGCCTGTATATGATCAGTACCTGAATATGATCAGTACCCTGTATGTGATTAGCACCTGAATATGATTAGTACCCTGTATGTGATTAGTACCTGAATATGATCAGTACCCTGTATGTGATTAGTACCTGCATATGATCAGTACCTGTATATGATTAGTACCCTGTATGTGATTAGTACCTGAATATGATCAGTGCCTGAATATGATTAGTACCCTGTATGTGATTAGTACCTGAATATGATCAGTACCTGTATGTGATTAGTACCTGAATATGATCAGTACCTGAATATGATTAGTGCCTGTATATGATCAATACCTGAATATGATCAGTACCCTGTATGTGATTAGTACCTGCATATGATCAGTACCTGAATATGATTAGTACCCTGTATGTGATTAGTACCTGAATATGATCAGTACCTGAATATGATCAGTACCTGTATATGATCAGTACCTGAATATGATTAGTACCCTGTATGTGATTAGTACCTGAATATGATCAGTACCTGAATATGACCAGTACCTGTATGTGATTAGTACCTGTATATGATCAGTACCTGAATATGATTAGTACCCTGTATGTGATCAGTACCTGAATATGATTAGTACCCTGTATGTGATTAGTACCTGAATATGATCAGTACCTGAATATGATTAGTTAGCATTCTGATGTATAAATCATAACATATTTGCAATTTACATAACAATATCTGGCAAAGCAAAATAATAATAATGTCACTACCACCACTTGGAATAGCACTACAACCAAAAAAATAGTGTTACAACAACAACAATAATAATAATAATAATAATAATAATAATAATAATAATAATAGGTAATTCAGATCCCCAGATTTTGTTTCAACCAACCAGGTGAATACTCGGTGACTTTCTATTTTCTGCTGGTTAGTTGAAACAAAATCTTGGTCTGGACTCTCTGGAGCTCTGAATAATAATAATAATAATAGTAATAATAACACCTTGTTGGCTTCCTTGTGCAGGTGGAATACCTTGTAAGGTATATCAGAATACATACCACAAAGGGAGTATATGGGGTTTATTACTGGGATGGCTTATTCTGAGAGTTAGGTGAATTCCGGTGTTTGGTTTGATTAAGACCTCCGTCTTTGCGATTTAATTTATAAGAAGGGAGGGGACAGTCGGTCAGTAAAGGGAGCCAGGGAGGAGAAAGCGAGAGAGAGAGAGAGAGAGAGAGAGCGAGAGAGAGAGATTGAGAGAGAGAATGACATCATGCCTTCCACAAAGGCAGATCAGACCTCAGAAAGCAAGGTGACACACATACACATCGTGTGCCTCTTAACAAAGCTGTTAGCCGAGAGGCCTGAGGAAGGGAAATGATTCACAAAGCAGGAGCGGGGGCAGCTTGGCAGCTTGCATCTGAGTAGGGGACCGGCGTGAGATGAGAGCAACCGAAGGGAAGACAGGAGTGGAAACAAAGCCAGGCGTAGAGGAGTGGGAACCAGGATGACAAAGGGGTTCCAGGAAGGTGATGGAAAAGGAACAGGAGACAGTGAGGTGTGGAGACAGTGAGTGCATCCTGGGAAAGCAGTGGCATCGGAAGGCTGCGCGGGGGGCCTGCTAAGAGGTGGCCGCTGCTGTGCATCTGGCTGAATGCAGAGCGCATTTCAGCTGCGAGAGAAAGGTAGGCGTCTGTCTGAGGAGAATGGAGCATTCAGCCTTCCAGACGGCACATAAATAGAGCGGGTTGGATTAGTGAAACAGAGCTACCGCTTCCAGAGGCTGACGGGAGAGGGACGCGGGAGTGAAAGGCATTAAAGCGAGAGGAGGAGAGATAAAACCAGGAGGAGAAGTGAAAGACAGGGCGGAGAGACGATAAATCAAAGAGCTTTAATCTACTGCCTTCAAATTGCTGTTTAAGCAGAACAAATAAAGATAAAAAGAGTAGATGAGTAGGTTAAACGTCCACATGGATAAATATGGAATGATGAAAGACAAACAGAGAGATAGAGATCAGTCACGCCTGAGCTCTGGGACTGGCTTATGGAAAGGGGCCTGGACCGGAGCGAAGCGCTGACACTGGGCCTAAGTGGGCATCTTTGCTGGTGGGACACATCCATGTCTCAACGATACGGCAAACGGGGTATTTTCTCCAGAGTAAGGCCGTATGGATCAGAAGACAAGTCGTTTCACGTAGTAGGTTCTAGAACGGGCTTAACAACAGCCTGGTGGAGGAAAATCCATTTGGGGACAAGACTAGCATTGCCATCAAGGAGGGATGCTTCTCATTACCCTAAGCTGCCTCTTAAATATGTACGAATAATCGCTCTACTCCAGCAAAACGCAGATGACAGAGACCTTAAGAAATGAGGACACAAAGGCATGGACAGACAACGGGAGGAGACTTACATAAGGCATGGCTGCTATTCAGCAGCAGGGGCAGGAGCAGGACCAGCAGAGGCAGCAGGGAGCATAGGCAGGGCTGCAGGTGCCAGGCGGGCGTCATGCTCGCAGGTGACCTTTGGCCTGACCGGCTAGCCAAGGCCCCACAGACTGGAGACAGACGGGCTTCACACGGGACGTCTTGGCACTCTGAGAGAAAAGAAAGTAAAACAAGACATAAAATTCCTGTGCTACAAAAGTATACTGATTATCCATGCACCCATGATCCCACACCTCAACTGTGCACCACTGTATCGACCAATCACACGAAGAGATTCTAAGTACTCATCCTAAAAGGGCGCATTTCCCAGCATGCCCTTCTGCATACAGCTTGCCAGTTCTTACTGCAGCCCACCAAAGCAGCACATGTCTGGTGTCCTTTTATCGCTGCAGGAATGCGAGCCGCTGCTGCTCTGACTTCATGATGAACCGCTATTTTTTTCTTCATAATTAGTTTGGTTATCCCAGGATCTCGTTATTATTTGCTTATCTGCCAATCGTGTAATTACGCAGGTACCCGGTGATATTTCAGCACACGTCTCTTTGTTTCAGCAGAATTACCATTAATCCTTTAGTACACCGGTGGCTTGAGAGCGGTGCGATTGATATGTCCGGGGTGTACTGCAGGGAGAATGATGGTCTGCAGTTATGCACACTTTAATTAAAATGGGGGGGGGGGGGGTGAAGAGGCATGCATACAGAATGACATACTGGCACTACTGCTGAGAGTCAACCACTGACTGATGTTTAACATTCAGTACAAAGGAAATGTGTAAATAAAGAATAGCAACTTAAATTCTCACAATCAACCTTAAGTGAATTTTAAAAAGTTAATCAAATCAAGGATTGTTCTCATCACCATCCATTTTCTGTAACCGCTTGTCCTATCCAGGGTCATGGGGGGGGGGGGGCGTCTGGCCCGGAGCTTATCCCGGAGGCTACAGGCGCAAGGCAGGGAACAACCCAGGATGGGGTGCCAACCCATCGCAGGGCACACTCACACAGCATTCACTCACACATGCTCACCTATGGGCGATTTGCCAAATCCAATTAACCTCAGCATGTTTTTGGTCTATGGGGAATTGGAGTACCTGGAGGAAACCCCACAATGACATGGGGAGAACATGCAAACTCCACACACATGGGGTCATGGTGGAGACTCAAACCCTGGTCCCAGAGGTGAGAGGCCACAGTGCTAAGCACCACACCACCATGTCGCCAATCGACCATCACCACTTGGTAAAAAGTTCAGGCCAGATTATTACCTTTAAAAAAAGCTGTAGTGCCCAAAATGCAACTTCTACAGCAAAAGCATCTTAATGGCCCCCCAGTAAGGTTTAAGGGGGGTGGGGGCAGCTGCTGTGTGTCGGGGAGATGACTCTGCTCTGTACATACAGAGCCGTCTGCTCTGCCAAAGGTGCCAGTAGAGCCCAATCCATCAGAGATGTCTCTGGCCCCGTAAACCATAATGCCAGAGCACACACACAGACACACACACACACACATACATGCACACACATACACACACACACACACACACACACACTCCTGTGTAATGATTCCTCTGCTTGCATAAGCGCAGAACATCACTTAAATGTTTCTGTGAGGCACGTTTTCTCAGAGAGGAGAGTGAATGAGCAGTGGGATAACGGACATCCCCCGCTGCGGGGGCACTGACGCCGTGAGTGATCTCAGTCAGCATTTATGGGGAGGCAAGATGTCTTTTTTGTTTTTTTTTTCTTTTTACTTTATCACCCCGTATTTCTGGTCACCACAGAGCATAATGCCATCGCAGACCTCCAACTTACAGGGTGTCATCAAGCACACTGAACACCAGATGGACGCCCCCTGCTGGGGCCCGGAGGCATGATTTTTTGGAACAAAAAAATAAATCAGCCAGCAGTATTACAAACTGGTAAGCTTCTGTAAAGAGCTGGAAGCACTTGACGTCCAGGCGAGGTGAAAGCAGAGGCGGATCAATTGGTAAAAACTACGCCCCCCCGAAGGGGAAATCACCCACTTATACATGCGCCATGGAATAATAAAGGGCACATTAACAAAAGAGTGGGCCCCAAAAAAGCAGCGTCTTCTCTGCGGAACAAAACGTCCTTGTTTCCATATCTTCAAACAGCTGTCCATCCACGACAGACCGGCCTCGCGAAGGCAGCTACATACCCGTATTTTAGGATCCGACTGAATTACTGAGCTTCCAGACCTGTTCCTTACTTTAAAAAGGTTGTGATATACAGCAGAGTATAACTCCGGTGAGTTGTACAGCAACAAGTGACAAAATGCTCACCATCTGCATGTCCAGCCCCCCCACAATCCCTTCCTCCCTCTTTTGCTTTGCAGTAACTACACAGACATTTTTGTGGTAAATTCCAGCAGTCGGGGGCAATCAGGGCAGCTCGCCCTGAACCTCTGCCTCCTTTAGCTCACGCATTTTCATGCATTACTAATACTAACGCGTTTTATTCTCAGCTGAGTCGAGCCGGGCACGGCAGGTCCAAGGCTGTAGGGAGGACAGGATGGAGTTTGCGAGGGGAATCGGCTTCAGAAAGCAGGGAATCACAGAAACCTAAACCGAAAGCTTTAATAAAAGGCGGCCGCTGTTACGATCGAGGCTTATGAAATTCACACCGATACTGGCCCTAGCACATGTGCCGGCCCTTGGCAAACTGTCTGAGTACAGGCTGTCTCTGCGCAGAGCTGCAGGGAGGGCGGGTGGGAGTATGAGGCTGCCTCTGAGCTGAGAACAGCTTGTGTTCATTTCAGCAAATCGTTAGCTTGTGATGACAGGAGGCAGCGGCTCAGATGTGAGAGGAAGGCCAGGAGAGCGGGCAGGATCCCTTCAGACTGGACTGGACAGAGATACAAGCAGCTTCACGGTAACATGGTGTCTAAAGCACCAAGGAAGATCCTTCGCTCGAGGGAGAGGGACAAAACCTTTCTCCCAGCAAACAGACTGGTGGTTTTTCAGCAAGATGCATAACTGTCAATACACATAAATAATATATTAATGACATGTTTTAAAGTGGCAGAAATGAAATCCTTTTAATCATCCACCTCTCATGTTTTTATTCCTGTCATAACCATTGGCTTAAATATATGATATACAGAAGTCCCATATTCACTGTCATACATATGCATGTAAAAGTGCATGAACATTTCACCTTGCATCCTATCCATAGTGTTCTTCAGCCTCATGCACTGTACTGACTGGGATTGGCCCCACGACCCCTGGGACCCCAATCAGAATAAGCAGTTAGAAGATGGATGGATGGATGGATGGAGGGATGGATGGATGACGATGGATGGATGAAAAGGTGGATGGATATATAGATGGATGGATGGATGGATGGAGGCTTTATTGACTAGCTGACTGTCCGGGGCAGGTCCTAGCCTGATAGCACAGCACATGTGGATATATCTTAAGCGCTCTCACAAACGCAAGGGTCACCCTGATCTATGTCCTATACAGGCCCAGACGCTCAGCCTATCAAGGAAGGAGAAGCTGATGACAGAAAGCAGGGAACCCCCGGAACGTAGCCACTGCAGGAGCCCAGACTCTGTGCTCTGTCCTCGTTTATTACAGGCTGTCAGCTTCAGGTCTTCACTGGAAAGAGACGGTCATAAAGGCTACTGAACCCAGAGCGTGTGAAGCCATTTCATGTTGACTCAAAAGCAATTGAGCGGATAACAGAGTGCATACCATATTTCCACATGTGGCTCATCTAAGATAGAATGGATGATTAATTATCTCTTCAGAACGTCTCTCTCCGCATTCAAGACAAGTGCTTATCCTCTAACTGTGAAGGACCAGGCAAAACACAAGCGAGCAGGTGATGGAAATGAGGAAAACAAAGTGACATTGAGGCTAAGGCGCGTGCTCCGATTATGATGAGAGGGTAAAATCCAGCGATGATAACTGAAACGTCATAGCTGCTAGCAGCTTGCCAGTGACAGAAATGGAGAAGGACATCCCTTTGAATACCTGGGGGAAAAAAAACCAAGCTGAAATCTGTGCTTTTTCCCATCTTGGTGCCTTTGGCAGATCTGCGGATATTTTCATCTTTGAGAACATGTCTTTCGCCCGCTGTTCCCCAGCACCGCCTCCTCTGCAGGTCCATGATCGCAGTGCATTATCTCTCACTTTACTCGGGACCCCTGTCTTAACACTGTCCCGCTACCTGGCAGGCTTTTCTCAGCCAAGATGGTGGCTGCGGATATTCTAGCTAAAAACACAATCCTACCCATCTTTCATTTCCTCCTTCTCTTACCCAGTTCCCTCTTACGTGTGCGTGCTTCCGAGTCAGCTTTCATTGTGGACCTTTTGCAGGTGAATTGCATGAATTAGCATTTATCTGCAGCAACATTTTGCAAATCTGAGAGCCCATATGGCGGCACTCCTGACTCAGTCTCTCAATTCACATTCTTTACCTACGCTGATAAATCGGCAATCCTAAGTCTCCATCAAGCGACTCACACCTATAATGCTTCTAACCTAAAAAGCACTGTAAAACAAGGTATTACACAGATTCAATATTATGAATATTTTGTAAACACTGGTCCTTAGCGAAATATACGTGTACACATACGTACAGTGGGAAATCGGTCTGGTCTGGCTCTGATGTAGTCCACCACATACAATAATCACAGGATTATAACAGCCTTCTGGCACTTAAGCCTGGATCACATGGTTTTCTGAGAAGCAGGTTGGTCAGATCGTGAGCTTTCATCAAGGTCAAAGCTAGGTGAGATACCAGGAGTCAAAAAAGCGGGCCACTATTCTAATGAATAGTGAGGCAAGATGGCTGAGACTGCTTCATTTGAACAGCTTATCCATAGAGTTAACAACAGCTGAAATGTGTTCAGGAACATATGGGGTCCATATCTGGGAGCAACTATATGAAAATCAAGTATTATTATTCACAAATCCCATTGCTGTTCCCCAAGCACAATATAACTGGCTGTGTTTGATAGATAAACATAATGTGTAATATTGGTGTTACAGCTTACGCCAAATCATGAAGAATGCAAGTTTCTGTCTTCTTTTCCATCTGTTTGAATCTTTCGTTGGTTCTAATGTATGTTTGAATGCTGAAGAGACAGCAAAAAAGACCACGAAATAAAGGTCAATGCCAAGATGATTCCAAAGGCGAGTGACAGGGGTCCTACAAAATACAGAACACAACTAGACTGGTCTGGACTGGGGACCCAATAGGATCCGGATATGCTTTCATGGGAAGAAAGAACATTTCTAGCTGCACCGCTGGCTATGGTATGCATTACACCCAGCAAGTACACCAAAGCATCATACACGCCCACCACCGCAGTGAAGAAATGTACACTACACTATATTTCATAATGTTTGTGTACTACATAAATAATAAATAATAATAAATTAATAATAAAAAAAATAATAAAAAAAATTGTAAAGCCAGCTAAGATCATTTATTAATGTTATCAATAATAATACGGTTTCTGAAGCAGACAGAGTGACACAGGGCACTCATTTTTGCCAGATTAAGAGCTGTTGTATATTTCTGACCCTGCTACTGGCTACAGGGGGTGAATTGCACCTGGATCAGCACTGCTGTTGGGACCAAACCAAAAAAGCCAAAGACGGGGGGATTCTCTGGAGTCCCCCCTCATAGCAGTGAGTTGCGGCTTCCTCCTCATCCCCCAGGCAGTTGTAAGAGCTCCTCTCATGCTGTCTCGCTTGATCGGTGGCCCCGGGGACGAGGGAGTGGCCCTCATGCCCCTCGCACTGTACCTGCGTGTGATGAAAACCACAGATGCGGCCCGACAGAAGGTCTTGAACTTTTTCATGATACCGAATCTATCAAGCTGACAGTTAAACTAATGGTATTACAAACCATTTTTGCTCTTCACGGGGATGACATTTCCCCAGCACCACGTCGTCTGCACCGGCGACCCATTCACAAGCCAGAGGGGCTCACGGGGCGCGGCTCGATAACATCACCCATCTGGAAGGTGGTCGGTGCTTCGAACCCGGGAGAACGTGTCATGGCTGTGCGTCGCTTAATTATGAACGTGTCAGGCGCAGTGAGTGGATGGATATGCATGGCTGTCTGGACGACACCACGCCCCGGGAACCTGGACACCCGCCAGAAAGAAAAGGGGCCTGAAGAATCTCAAACGATAACAGTCACGCTGCCGGAGCTCGAACGAAACAAAACAGAAGCAGCTAAGGCAACTTCTAGAAGGCAGGTATCTCAGAGAAGAGGCATTCAAATTAATTTACCAGTAGAGCCTTAGTTCACGTAAAGGCAGTAAGCCAGGGCTAGGCAACCCTGATCCTGGAGTGCCACTATCCAGCAGGCTTTATATCCTACCTGATGAGTTACTATCTGCCTGAGATGAGGTGTGGTTCATCATGGAGCAGGTAGGATGGAAAGCCTGCTGGATATGGCATTCTGGGATCAAGGTTGCCTACCTGCCGTAAGCTCTCAGTTTTAGAGTGCCCACCTATAGCATTCTGTCAATGAGATTGCTCTTTTCAAATCGGACTAACATTAGTCATTCCTGACAGCACTTCAGACTAACTTCATTAACCTTTCATCCTGGCCTCTCTATTAATTCTACACAGGATATAGCTAAACTGCAGAACAAAACGCTGTCTCTGTGTTCATATCTGTGTATAACATTCATTTTCTTAAAAAAAAAAAAAAATCGTGCATCTTCAGTATAAAAATGTAAATCAATACATTTTGTCGGTGATTAACCAGCATATTTTTCATGCTCAAATTAACCTAATCTCATGATAGCTTAGTGATTAAGATCATCTCATAACAGATTAGTGATAACAGGTCCTACATGATTTTGCTTCAGTCTCACAAATCAATTTGCAGATACATTAATACATGGTGTATATAGTAATAACCGAATGTCCAGGCTTTGGCCAACGGTAAGGCTTCACAAATTGCGACTCTAAAGACTGTGGGGTGAAGTTAATTGAAAGGTTACACTCCTGCTCATCACTTATTATTTACTTATTATCCTCCAAGACATAAAGCGGCAGACTGCAAACATTTGCTTTTTAATGCATATTTGCCAGATTGTAAGACCGTTTTGCTTGGGAGTTCTCAAAACAGAAAGTTCTGGAATTCATGAGAACTGTCCAATGTGAGGCCAGAGGGCACGGAGCTCCCACGAGTCACATGACAGGAGTGCGAAGCAGCAGTGCAGAGAGGAGCTCTGTTTGGTGAGTGATGGGTCGTGGGACGTTGGCGGGTGACACAGTGTAATCCCTTTGAATGTATTCAGGACCAACATAAGGAGCCCCGGAAACACAGAGCATGTTGTACCGCCTCACACGGCCTCATTGGCACAGGGCCGAGGTGGAGGTCCTCTGCAGAAGACCAAACACAAGGTTATTGTTGTGGCCTATTGCCATGTGGGCAACTCATGAATCCTTTTAGTGTTCCTGAGTGCTGGGCTTGAGGCTCAAGTCATAGTGAGTCATGGCTGCCTGTGGCCTTCATGGCCGCCTGTGGCCTTCATGGCTGCCTGTGGCCTGGCCGTCTCGCATTCTCCTCCTGTTCTGAAGTCTTCTCAACCTTGCATGCTGACCGTTATTCTACAAAATCAATCACTGACCAAAGGATGAGCTTCCCGAGGTTCCAGCACTGAAAGGTCAGCTGATAGTTCATTCATCAGATGACGTGACACACATTCTTAGCATTTGGGTAATCTGTTTTGCTCATGTTCTAGGGACAAACGTATTTAAAGTATCCATCCATCCTTTTTCTGTAACCACTTATCCTTAGCAGGGCTTCCAGAGCGTATGGGAATAACCCAGAATGGGGGACCAGGTCCCAGGGACAACAGTGCTAACCACTGTGCCACTGAGTCGCCCCTATTTAAGGTATAAATCCAACAATTTGTTAATATTTATTCTGGTTAATTTGGTCATCTTTTGCTCTGCTATTCAGCAGTATTTCTGAGTTTTCAGAGAATTGTAGCTGAGTCCAC
This sequence comes from Mormyrus iriodes, assembly GCA_011763525.2. Classification (NCBI taxonomy): domain Eukaryota; kingdom Metazoa; phylum Chordata; class Actinopteri; order Osteoglossiformes; family Mormyridae; genus Mormyrus; species Mormyrus iriodes. The sequence goes on from JAAGVU020000032.1 coordinate 3,256,414, forward strand.
TTTGTCAAAATAAGGCTCAGAAAGTATAATTCTTAAAAACTCACTTGAGATTTCCCTGCTTTCTGAATAGACGCTAAGAAGCTGGCTCTCTACTTCACAAAGGGGGACCGCCAGTGTTCAAAGGCAGGAAACACAATGGGTGAGTACATCAACAGCAGCCTTGCAAGGTCACCACAGACACGCTCTACTGGCTGGGAAATTCTCCTTCACCAGCTCATGTCACAGAAGGCTTCTAAACCATAACCACCTCCAGCACTTTACCACTAAGCCCCGATAACACATCTGTAATTTAGGGAGCCAAACTGGTCCATTCCCCAGAATTTCCTGGAACCTTTGTGAGTTGATTAATGTAGGTCTTTCTCAAGACAATATGTTGGAGGCCAGGCGGAATAATTGTTTATAACTAAATTGTCCAGTCATGTTATTTTCTGTATTTAAATGTAATCAAATAGGGTGATGACATAAGCTGCTATGTACCGTATAACCTAAAGCAAAACACTTTGGAGCCTTATTCTTTCTATTCACAGTCTTTGGGGGCCCACGCAAATCACTATATTCAAAACTTTGTTGTGATTTTTCAGAAGCTGACTGTTGACAGAACAAAGAATATGTATCGCTGCCTATTAATATTTATCTTGCAAAGAGTCTAAGACAAGTAATATTATCCTTGTGATGAAATTCACATTTCCTATATGAACAAGAAGCTGTTTTTCAAAGAAAGGGGATGCATAAAAGGCCCGGGCATGACAGCAACGTTGACCCCGACTGACTAAAAAAAAACAAAGCAGTTCGAAAATGTTTATTATTCTTGAAGTGGATGTGACAAGATCATCTTTTAAATAGCCTGACTTACACAAGGCTATAAAATACTCCGACTGTTGGCTTGGCTGTAATAAAGCGAGCGTCATACAATACTGCCACACTCGGGCACTCGCTGGGCTCTGAACACTGACCCCCCTCCGCCGATAAGATGCAGGCCTTGCTCAGGTGCTCCACTGACCGAGCTCTGAATGCCAGCATCTCTCAGCCAATCGGACGCAGGTCCCGCTCAGGTGTTCCTCTGGCCTGGCTCTGAATGGCGGACTCTCTCGGCCAAACAGACACAGGCCCCGTCCAAGTGCTGCTTGTTGGGTCTGAATGGTGGTCGCTGTGATCAAAATCATTTTCATCATTGTGAATAACTGTTTATAATAAAAATAAAATAAGAACCTGCCACTCAGGGGAGGATGGGCCTTGTCGGCTTCCCAGACCTCCTGGTGACCTCAGCCAGACCTCAGCCAGTGTCAGGCACATGAAGTAGTTTGGGACAATTATAGGCAAGGCAGCAGGTCCAGGATAGCACAATGCCAGCTAAACTGAGGCCAGTTCTCAGCTATTTATTCCAGTAGCACAGCACGGAATTCCATCGCCTCCTGGCAATAAAGGAATCAATTCTTCACCTGAAGGGGGCGTGACATATCTCACATAGCTGGCCCCTAGCCAAGGGATACTGGTGAAGGTCACGGCTACTTAGGGGGACAGCAGGTGCCAAAAGTGCAGAAAATAAAGAATGAGGAGGGGAAGAAGTGAGCAAGCGAGCGAGAGAGAGAATAATTATTAGGCGTACTGATCAGGCCGCTAAGCACCACTAATTAAGTGCATGGCCCCATTGGCTACGATACATAGTGCGGCCTGCTGGGCTAAAGTTCTCTCTGGGTGGCAGGCGGATGCTGGCAGAATCCTGTCATTGACCTGATGACTCCATCAAAGAGGGACAGAGATTCACAATCAGGGAACAGAGCTGCTGGGGCACAGTGGCATGCGCAATGACAAAACACCAAGGAGACTGAATAACCTGGACTAGGCTAGGGAACAGGACAGTAATATGTGGACTTTCTAACCGGGAAGGAAATCATACCTATCCTTCTGGTTAATAATAATAATAACAATAATAATAATAATAATAATAATATATTATTTATATAGTGCTTTTCAAAAACTCAAAGACGCTTCTTGTTGGCATATATATAAATATGTAAGTACGTAAGACTAAGTTTATAACAATGTAACAATAACCACGCAATTTCCATCCATCCATCCATCCATCCAACTGCTTAATTAGTACGTGGCCAGAGGGAGGCCCAGAGCCTATCCCAGGCATACTCAGGCACTCAACAGAGGAATTGCACATTATGGGCACAATCACACAAATTAGTGACACCAATTAGCCTTAATATTTATCTATGGACCGTGGGAGGACACCCGCACAACACAGGGGGACATTCAGACTCTATGCAGACAAAGCAGGGGCGGCATTCAGCCCTCAATGCAACAGCAGCAACAGAACCAAGCCACCGTATCTCGTACAACTTCATTAATAAAGCTGGCTATGTTTTCAAATTCCTACAGCTTAGAAGCTAATTTAACAACTTTTGACCACTGGATTTTTAAATTAAAAATCACACTTCAAATGGAATTTCGTTTGTCAGAATGGTAACAGAATATTCTTATGCTTTTCCTCTCAGAACGACCTCAAAGTTTAACCAGGTTAAAGTGATTAAAGCCACCAAACTGATAGTGAACAAGCGCAAATTCCAGCCAGACTACCTCCCAAGATGAACTCTGAGATGAACATTAGAATTTAAGGAATATTGTTTCCCCTGACACTAGGTAAAATAAACTTTACTAAACATAAAAGCACAAATCAGAATGATACACGATAAAAAGCAAAGCCAAAGGACATTATTTTAAAATGATGTTTCTGTTGGGGTAAAACTATAATTTTATGTCTGTGGAAGAGTGTCCTTCCATCCATCCTTCCATCCATCCATCAATCCATCCATTTTCTGTAACTTCTTGTCCTATTCAAGGTCACTGGGGGTCCAGAACCCATCCCAGACGCTATGGATGCAAGGCAGGGAACGACCCAGGATGAGGTGCCAACCCGCCGCAGCAGAAGTGTCAGAAGTTAGCCTTTACAGTACCTGTCCTAACATCACCTGCGTATTTACAGTTACCACCCTATATATCCATGTATTTGTTGCATTCACGCAGAAGTATACGCACTAGTCATCAATACCTATTTAGATGAAATTATCTAATTATGTGAACTGTTGATAAAATTTACCAAATATATGGAATGGCTAAGGTATCCCCGCGGAGAGGTTCGAGAACCAAAACAGTGTCCATCTAGCCATCAAACAAGATATCCAACATTTTGGAGAACACAAGAATTTATTTTGATTGTATTATTGTTTATTTGTAAATGCTCTGAAGTTAAAAGGTTTTTAAAGCAGATATATATTTAGCATGCAGATTAATAGCTTTACACCTACTTTCCTTTGGCTGGCTCAGAGTTTTGCCGAACACTGTATAAAAATTAATATTTACCAGCATGTAAAAAAGAGAAACACGCAGAGACCCTCTGTTCTTTGCTACAGGACATTACTGAGGAGGAGTTCGCTGTTTCGTCGCTGAGGAGACTGAGTAATGGGTAAACATGCAAACAACCCCATGCTAATGTCACCATCACAGCGCCCATTATGGCCCAATAATCCCTGCTGACCTTAATTACGCAGGCGGGCCTCTGCCACGTTCGTTTTCTGACCCAGTACACCGACGTTCAGTCGTTTCCTGGCAGCTGACGGGTTGGGGGGGTGACTCTCTTTGGAAATACAAACCAGCTGTGGCCCCCAGGCCAGCTCTGCTCAGGGTGATAACACTGAGCACTTTGTCCATCTGCAGTCCCCTGCTTTGACGTTCCCCAGCCTGCCTCGCTACGCACCCATCACTTTCTCCGCACTCCTCCCCGTCCTCCCAGTCTGCACTCTCCTGTCACTCTTGGACTCTCACACACAACTGGGAGCACAAAGACCGGCACAGATGCACCCACACACACACACTACGCACGCTACACAGCCCGTGCCTAACCCAAAGCTTCCCTGCCAATAAGGCTGCAGTGACACTTCACCAGTGAGACTGGTTCTGGATCACTAAGCATTTCATTTGCGGAGCGGCATTCTATCATTCCCCTTCTGCTTCCTCCACATCCTGTACGCCACCTTGCATACTTCACCCCGCTGTGCCCCATCCTCACTACAAGTCCTCCACCAGATTGCACACAAAGTGAGAATCAGTGTCTGAGCGTGAGTCCGCTTTTCAAGGCAGGAAGACAGAATAGGCATCTCGCTAAAGGCAGCGGTGCAGCCAGTAAATGCGACTTACAGGAATAGCCAAATAATCAAAATCGCATAAATAAACTACAGGGTGTATTTGGAAAATTGAGAGTGGGCAGAAATAAACAAGACGATGATAATGACATGACTTGGGTCATTTTTTTTTTTAATCTTGCAAATAATGCCTAGAGCCTAATGTACAAGTGCTCCAGTGCATTCCAGAACCTTCTGCAGCTTCACCCCTGAAATCGGCCGACTCTGACAGGGCTTCCCCAAAAGGACACGTTCGGCTTTTATTATAGGTGGAAAAGATTATGTAAGGGGCTCGTTAACCAAAATACATGACATTCTGTCCAGTGCTATTCATAAAGCGACAGAACAAAGACGTATCACTATGTATGGACCTGCTTCGGGATCTGGGTTGCTGAAATGTGCGGTCGCTGGTCCAGAAGAACGGCAGCAGGGCCTCGCTCTAGCCGGGCCCAAATTCACCTGGCCGAACCGCAAAGTTATTTAGCTGAAGCAGCCGTGCACAGCGGCACCCTTGGCTGGCTAACACGAGGCCACATGACTTCCGGTTTGAGCAGGAAGTGGCTGGGGGCCCCAGCTGCAATGCCGAGAGATTTAAGATGCCGTGAGCTCCGCGTGACATTCACCGCGGGAGGTCTGGCACGCTCCATCACCATTTACAGGGCTGTTCCCTGTCAGCCTAAACAATCAAAGCCAGTATTCTGCAGAGTGTGCCATCCCATGTGCCAGCACACAGCCCCTCTGTTGTTCTGTCCAATCTTGAACGGAGGGAGTGACGAGCTCTTATGATCCCTGCATGAGCATCTTCTGCCTCATGCATATGAACCCACACACGCACACAGGTACGCTCGCCCGCTGAAGGACATCTGAAGCCGTGAATGAAATCGTATTCGTAAACTAAACTCAAAATCAAGGATCAAAATAAAACTGTCAATAAAAAGTAAAGCGAGTATTTTTCTTTGGGTTCTGCGGCATGATCAGTGCTTATCGTGCAGATTATTCTGAGTTTTATGTTTTACCTTAAAGTCTGCCGAAATATTTGGTTCGGGCCCTCAGCTCTGAAGTGCACAGTGAAGATCTGTGGCCCCAAACAAAGCAGTCCCAGGCGTGACAAGCAGGGGAACTACACCACTGGAGGTTCCGACACCACGTTAGCCTGTGACTCGCCCCTGTGCACAGTGCCACTGTCACAGGCACTGGGTGTTCTGGTGCCTTAGGCAAGATTCTGTTGACCCCCCGCCCCCGACCCCCCCCCCCCCCCCCCCCACCACAACCACAAAAAAAGCTTTCCCGCGTCGCAGCCGGAAAAATACTGTTCGGG
>JAAGVU020000032.1:3262018-3288698 GCA_011763525.2 Mormyrus iriodes
ACCCCCCACCCCCCCTTCCCTAGAGCAACATAAAACAAGTTTTGCCAGTTCAGTTACATAAAAAATATTTACGAAGCCCAGGGGGTGACACAGTGGTGCAGCGGTTAGCACTGTCGCCTCACACCTCTGGGACCCAGGTAATAATCTCCACCAGGGTTCTGTGTGTGGAGTTTGCATGTTGTCCCCATATCGTTGTGGGGTTTCCCCTGGGTGCTCCGGTTTCCCCCCCACAGTCCAAAAACATGTTGAGGCTAATTGGAGTTACTAAATCGCCCGTAGGTGTGCGTGTGCCCTGCAATTGGTTGGCGCCCCATCCTTGGATGTTCCCTGCCTTGCGCCCGTAGCATCTGGGACAGCCTCCAGACCCCCCGGGACTCTGTATTGGATAAGTGGTTACAGAAAATGGATGGATGGATGGAAGTAGCACAGGGTACCTTGTTTCACATGAAAAGTACTGAAATATTAAAATGAGTGTAAATAGCTAATCTCACAGAATGCAACCATGGGCATTTCTTCTGATATATATATATTTTTTGCTCACTGTTTTGTGTCCCCTAATGTAATGGTGCCACAGGCGATCACCTACGTCACCTATAGAGTGGGTTGGTCCTGCATCAGAAGATATCTCCAATGGGGAAATGTAAGAGTTAAAAGTGATGCCCAGCTGGAATTTGAGTGCATTCATTTGAATATTTATATTTTGTTTGTTTTTGATAATCCATCCCTCCATCTTCCAATCCCTTATCGAGTACAGGGTCACAAGGACAGGGAGTGCAGCACAGAGAACAAGGCAGGGGTGCCCCCTAGACAAGACAAGGATGCTGCAGAAAAATGTTTTAAGGTGGGAGGTCAGGATTGTTCTCGGGGACCGTGGACTGGACACCCGAGTCCTCATCGTGAAAGGTAAAAATGGGTCCTCAGGATGGTGTAAGTTCTGGGAAAGATGGAGGGTGGACAGAAGATGGCATAATGAAAGACCCAAAGTCCTGCCTTGTGATCATGCTCTTCAGCTTCTGACGATTCCATGCCACCATAAGGCACTATGTAGGGTTAGGGTTGCGTTTACAAGTTTAATTCAACTAAAAGTTTAGAATTCTCCAGTGCATGTGTGGCATCCTGGTATACCTAAACATGCTTTGGGATATTGGGATTGCAACCATCTGGGGGAAAATCGGGGCCTGGTTCTTGGAATAACCAGCCTAATTGTTGAAATCCTGCTTAGTGAGATGGGGGCAGAGGATAATTCCACATGGTATAACAGAGGTCTCGGTTGATAAACACGTAAACAAGACCCCAGTCTTTATGCGTGCAGCAAGAGGAACTTTTAAAGGCTGGGCATTCACATACTCTGGTAATCAAAGACATTCATTGAGGAGAACAGATTTTACGTGCTTTTAATGAGTTTTATTCCTGTTACCATAATCCAATTTGTTCTCATGGTACCATTTCCCACTGCAACGGAATTCGAGAAACAGATGGATCGGAAAACGAGATGAGGAAATGCTGAAGCCGGCAGAGGAATCCTGAAAGATATTTCAAAATGGCAAAAAAGGACAACAAAGAAGCCGGAAGAGAAATAAAAAAAATAATATATATATGTATATATATATACACACACACACACACACACACACACACACACACACACACACAACAAAGAAGCTCCACAAAAGACGCAATTATGATAATGTGTTTTGTTGACGCTGGGAAAGTGTGGCCCGTAATTTAAGGGTCCCTCAGGGGATGCTGGCAGAATGAAGCACAGTGACCCTGGGGAAGGTGCTATACTGGACCTTCTCTTTTGATCATTCAGACAACAACACTACAGTCAAAGCCTCAGTATAAACACTGCAGGTCTCTAACTCCCTGTCGCCAAAAATGAAGAAACTCAAACACATAACTTTCCACTGGGTGAAGAACAGTCCCCATTGTTTGGAAACAATTCATGAATGTCAAGCATTGCTGCGGTAGCTTCTTCCAAGCGGTAAGAAAAGGACAAAAGACACGGTCCACTTTGGGGCAGGACAGGCAAGTGACCACATGGGAGTCTCTTATCATACAAAGATTATAGTGTTTTCCAGTCAGTGTCCTACAACTGGGTTTGATGGTAAAAGAGCAGAGAAGATTTTTTGGGATTTTCTACCATGATTCCAATGATAATGATGCAGGCGATTAGCCTACATGTGATGACAACTTGGTTTACTCAAACATACTGAACCATCATCTAAGCGGTTACACTGGGGAACCTAACCTGGGCAAGGCTGGGTTATACCTGACACTGAACACCAGCCCATTCGAGGGCATATACACTCATACAGCATTGGCAATTTAGAAATGCCACTTACTTAACTACAGACTGTGGGAGGAAACTGGAGCTCCCAAAGGGGACCCACACAACATGAGGAGGAGATTCAAACCCCCAACCCCAGGGGTGTGAGGCTAAGGGGCTGCCCACTGAGCCACCATTACACAAGCACATCACCCCCGAATATTCAGAAGCAGTACAAAAATGTTCAAGTCATGTAATGCATGATGTGCTGATCTTCTGTACCTTGCAGAGAACGGCTTCCAAAAGCAAATGCAGGAAAAACCACATGTACCACATCAGGGCACGCCGGTATTCAGCTGGGCTTACAGAGTTCTCACAGGCATTTCTGGGTCTGCACTGTGCCAAAGGAAAGGCTTTCTCCATATTTAAAGCTAGGGTTTCTAGGCCTAAAATACTCCAAACTTTTAGCCTGAAGACAAATAGGCATGGTTAGGAGTTTTATAATATCTGATTTAGCCAACATTTACATTCTGCCAAACATTTAAGAAAAGCCTGGATAAAAATAACGAGGAAAAAAAATGATACAGAAAAACTAGCACAAAAGTGGACAAGAGACACATTCCCCGTTCATTTCATAGTCAGCTTACAGAAATACCTCAATAGACACATCAATACCCTCTTCTTGTCATGAAAACCGTGACCATTATCATAAAAGTGATCTGCTTTCATGCTTGTTAGCTATAGCCTATCCAATACATTCATACACCCGATATTTCAGGCAAGCTCCTCCCACAGATCTGCATTCTCGAGGTTCAGTATGGCTCGGCCATCACTAAGGAAGGTGGGATATTGTAGGCTGTGGGACATTGTTCTTTGTCTTTGGCCTGCCAATGTACATCAGGTCTGCACCTTTGCTCTCTATTCTTAAACCAAGACTGAAAATGTATTTTGAGTCCATAGCATTTGAAACAGATGATAATTAAAATGTCATTGGTGTATTTTTTGAGTACTAATCTGTTTCTCTTTCCTCTTCATGATGTGTTCTTGTATACCTGCTGAGGTATTATACAGCACTTGACTTAGCACATTGTGTTTTTAAATCTGCTTTATAAATAAATTGTCTTGACTTGACTCTCAGGATCCAGATGACGGCTAATTCCGCCTCTCAGTGTCCTGAACTCCCCACCTTCACTGTCCTCCTTTCACCTCGCAAATCATTTGGCACCATGCAAGAGGGCAAAGAGCTGATTGGACGAGTGACATGACAATCATTGTTGACAGCCATCAGCTCGCAGGCACCAGTCAAGTCAACGAATGCGCTGCACGTATATGATAAACCTTGGCTTGATTCAGCCTTTTCACTCCGCCACTGGGGGCACCCGGTCACGATCGCCAAATGACGCTGTTTGGACTTGAGCCGCGATGCGAGCGTTGGAGCTCAGCCTGCGTTCCGGAAGAGCGGACTGGCAGACTGAGTCACTTGGGAGGCCCCTAGGAGCAGCAGTCTTATTTAAAAACCAGATTCACTTCAGTTGTAAAGGCTTTTTTGTAATAAGCATGATATGGCTTGGTGAATATTGCTTACTTTCTGATTTACCAGGGGACATAAAGGAATGATTTACTCTTATAGCAATCTAGAATTAACTGTGCAAGGTAGCAAGGGTACATCCCCTGGTGTGCCTCATTGCAAAGTCAAAGCTGCAATGCATTTACCAATGAAAGCACAGATCTGTGCAGCAGAAAATCCCCTCAGTAACTGTTCTGCTGACAGTACTACCAGGGGAGAAGTCAAACGATGCCAGAAAACTGCAGCTAACGTCTCCAAATTGAGCCCCCTGAAAATGAATTAGCTTAACGGCGCAGCTTCAAACAAGGGTGACTGGCGAGCGGGCAAGAAAAATCCATCAAGCTTAAATACGGTCCTGACTTTCTCATTTTTTCAAGGTAAGTACAGAACAATATAGAAATATTTAAAATCATGCCTTCTATGCTTAACCAGACTTCCAAAGGAAAAGACTCTGAACTGTTTGCCCTGTTTATACGGGAATATGCATGTAAATTACCCTGATAACATTACTGGAGTGAGGCAACACCAGAAAGCTTTCTCAAGAGTTTTCAACAAAAACCTATTGAAATCATACTTGTACTGAATTGGAGTGTATTCCTAATAAAAACATATCACAGAGTACAGCCCGGAAAGTAGATCATTCCAATTCAGGGCCCAAACACACATATTCATTTATAACAGTTAGTAATATGCTTGGAATACATATTGTAGGAAAGTGGAAGAAAATTTCACAGCTTGTAGAAGGAAAAAAAAAAAAAAGACATTTGAGATCTCACACAGAGAGCCTGGACCAGACCCAAACATATGACCTATAACCCTCTGTGACAGTATGTGCTGAAGTAGGGCACCAGCCCGACCTATAATCATCTTCTCTGCTCTCATACTCTCCATTCATCTCTGACAAGGAACCCCGTCGATGGCGCTTCATTCTCCAAAATATGCTCCCAATGAACCAGCCTTTGCAAAGTTCGAATTGCCAAGGAAGAGCTAGCAGGTGAGAAAAGGCAAGGGGTATTGTGTGCACAATGTCAGATGGTTAATTTTTTCAGATATTAGAAGGCTTTTAGATGCCATCAAAGGAGTGTGTTCCACCATCATCAGTTCCGATATGAATAGTTCAATGTTCAGTTTATGACTCAAGATTTGATTGAATACTCTGTAATATGAAATGGTGACAGGGCACATGGAGCATCCTGAAGTGTACCTGTTTAATAATTCAGTCTTTAAAGTGGTGCAGAAACTCAGCAAATAGGACAGAGGAGGAAGCATGACACATATTGACGATGTAAACCCCTGTGCTATGTTCCACTCTGCTCAGACTAGGGGTCACCTGATGGCCCTTACGCCCACAATGAGCAGACATATATCAGGTGTCCTCTTATCAGCAGTGGCGCTTTTCCATTGACCCCAAGAACTGAGCCGTACCCGAGCCGTACCGCAAACTGGTGGCTTTCCATTGTAAACCATGCGAGCCGTACACGGGCCATACCCGAGCTGTACCTGATTACATGGCCCTGGTTACAGGTAGGACCAAACGCATGACCAAACCGTTCTGGTTGTGTCATCACCATCCGATTGGTCGGAACACATCGCTAGAGATACCGCTATTTTGCACATGGGTTATCTGAAGCAAAAAAGGGTCAATTTGATATATTATTCATTATTAGTAGTATTGCACATCGCAATGTAGTAGTGTATTCCTGATAATTTGGAACTTGAAAATTTCCACTCTGCTACTAGAGACAGCTGAACGGAATGGATTCGTAATGTGAATTTACGCAAGTGAATGCTAATTCCAGTAGCACTTCATACTTCATACATAAGACAGTGATTCTCACAGACGTGCTAACAAAAATTAGCACATAGTATATCATGATGTAGACCGTGTGACAGTAAACAAGTGTCTCTTCGGTTTTACATCACCATCACTCTCCAAACCTGGCAACGCCTTTACCGAGCCGACCTTTCTGCAGTGGAAAACCGAAGTGAGCTGGAACCGCGCTGTAACTAGTCTCTCTTCTCGGTACGGCTCGGTTACTTTATACCAGTGGAAAAGTCCCAGCAGAGGGTTCACTCAGAGCAGATCTGTTAGAGCGCCAGTCAGATGTGGACATTATTACTCCATCGCCTACCAGTCCCTTAAGAGACAGGATCTCCGTATCCATGCATGCAACAAAGAGAATGCAGTCAGGGTTTAACCAGCATCAAGAAGACACTGAAACATGAATCCTTCTGCTGGCTGAAAAGCCAATCCCTGGTGATCTTCTAAGTATAACACCATCAAACCAGTAAAAAAAGTAGAACCCTCATCTGGCAAATGGAAACCAATCCTAAACACAATAATATTAATAAATGCCAAACCATATTCACAGGATAAATATGGTCACTGTAGAAAAGAAAACTCATTATAGTTTTCCCAAGAAACCCATACTGTACACAAACCTCATTCAGTTTTTATTACCCTCATTTCCTCTTGATAAGATAACTTACAGACAAACAAAGAGAGTGCCCCCTTGTTACAGCCCTCCTCTTTCTCTCAGAGCATTTCTTAATAGCAAAATGTTTCAATTCCGTTCTGCTGGAATCACACAGAACAAGACAGTTCACTGTTTTACTACAAAGGATTTTTTCTTAAGCGCCATGCAGCATATTTAGGTAGGAAGCAATCATTTCTTCTACACAAAGCGGCCAGCTGACCATGCTTTCCACTCGCAAAACGTCACACTGGGGGACACAAGCTACACGGAGATCTAAACGGCGGTGATGCTCTGTCCGTTTTTGAGATGTTTTGCTCTAAACTACAGTAAAGGAAGAAAACTTCCAGTCATCTGGTAGTACAGCTCCGACTTTGGCAGTAATGAGGCTGATGACCACTTTTCCAACTCATACAGCCTGTCAGTGAACTTCAGCCCTGCACAGTTGGCTATTTCTGGAACAAGAGAACACAAAGACATTCAGAAGAATGTATGGTGTCAGTGGCCCCCATCATGCTTTAATGTTAGAAAACAATATGAGACAATATCAGGACGAATCCATTACCCACAGGCCGGCTTCCTGGATTATCCCTTTGATCATTAAACACTCACAGACCTGAGGTCATGCTGTGGCATAACCAAACTATGATGCCAAGGTTTCAGATTAAACAAGAACAGAGGTGGGTAGTTCAGGTCCAGAAAGTAAAAATCCAGACCAAGATTTTGTTTCAACCAACCAGTTTGAGTACTCTGTGACTGTGACTCTCTACACTGAACTAGTTGGTTGAAACAAAACCTGGATTTTTATTTTCTGAACCTGAAATATCCACCTCTGATGAAGAATACCTCTGCTCTGTGCTGTACCTGCACCTTCTGGAGGACAAGGGTTTAAGAGTTTAAATTTCCTTACTGAACCTCAGCTCACAATCACCTTAATGATTTACACTCCGCAGCACACAGAAATGGCGCTCTCCTGCAGTCCTAACGGCCTGCATTGTCTCCCTCTGGAAATATTTTCTGTCTCTCCTTCTCCTCATACCTGGCCATTACCTTCGGGACCCAAATTCCCTGGGGTTACGGCCGTGGATGGGGGGGGATGTTATCCCCGCTCTTCAAAGGCTCCCCCTGTGTGTTTACCCGCTGGCTGCTGCTGTATGTTAAACCGTCGGCGGCGCGGGCAACGCCCTGTATTTGTCGACGCTAATCACCAGATCGAATGGTGAAAAGACTAGCAGGCCATAACAGCGATTCATTCCCCAGTTTCCTTCTCCTGCCACTGCACCCTTACCGCCAGTGCCCACGTATCCCGTGCGCGAGATAAAGCACGGTATTATTCTTGGGGTTTTCGCAGTCAAAGAACAAGGACAAAATGCTGAATATAAGTAAAGCGGCCAATAAAGGGGGACAGACGTGTGTCATTAGTCTTTGGTCTAATCTCTGTGCTTCGAGTGCAAGTGAGCACCTTCCCCTCAATCACCTCCATCCTTGGCGTAACTCCCCACTAGCGCTCAATAGCGTAAAGCACCTTTATAGACAGCCACCCCCCCACCTACCCCATTATAATAACTGCAGCACTCACAGCACTTATACACATGCCTATATAAAATGATTCATAAATAATAAAGAACCACCCCCCACCTCCCTTCCCTCTTAATCTTCACATCACAAAATCCCTCCAGACAATTGTGAGGCTCCTTTTCTCTGCAGTATGTATCAGCCTTAATCAGGATTATCCCCTCAGGTACTGAGATTGTACAAGCAATTTATTTATTTACACGACTTTTTCTTCCAATTACGTTTAGCGGCTCAGGGTTTCGCTGAATTACGGCGCCGAGAAAGACAGCGCTGGGTACACAGGGACTCGTTAAGAGCCGCATTTGATGTTGGAGCTTCCGAAGATGACGTGCCATGATGAAGTCCCACAGAGAAACCAGTCACACCATAACAAAGCCATGAAACCAGTAATCCACCCACCTGAGCAGAGACAGGCCAGACCTGACAACAAAAGGTGCACCAGACCAAAAGACAACAGCATGAGGAAAGTCAAGTATGAACTGGCTTCAGATGGCCACCGGTGCCCCAGTGACTATGACATTTTGTTTTGCTAAAAATGCATCAAAATGTCACAGGAGGACCATAATGGAATCTAGAATGTGGACTTCCCCACAAAGGAGCCTTCTTCCTCTTTACACACTGAAGGAAAACCGTGTGTGATGGGAATGTGTCTCTAAGACCGAGCTGAATTTGTAACATCACTGCTTGTCCCTCCATAAATCGCCACCTTATCGTGGTGGGAGGGGTTTGTGTGCCTCCATGATCCTAGGAGCTATGTTGTCAGGGACAATTGCCCCTGGAAGGGACTCCCAAGGCAAATTGGTCCTAGGTGAGCAGCCAGACTAAGTGCTCCCATGCGGTTTATTATAAAGCACCATGTTACCCCGACCCAGATTGGGGACACCGGGGCCTCGCCCTGGAGACAGATTGCTTGGCTGACACGCCTCTTCAATATTGTGTGGATGTCTGGGACAGTACCTTTAGATTGGCAAACTGGGGTAGTGGTCCCAGTCTTTAAGAAAGGGGACCAGAGGATATGCTCCAACTTTAGGGGGATCACATTCCCTCAGTCTCCCTGGGAAGGTCTAGGCCGGGGTACTGGAGAGGAGGGTCCACCCGTTCATCAAACCTCAAATCCAGGAGGAACAATGCGGATTCCGTCCTGGTCGCGGAACACTGGACCATCTGTGTACCCTCACAAGGGTTCTGGAGGGTTCGTGGGAGTTTGCCCAACCAAACATGTGTTTTGCGGACTTGGAAAAGGCGTACGACCGTGTCCCTCGGGGAGTCCTGTGGGGGGTGCTCCATGAGTATGGGGTACGGGGTCTGCTGTTGCGGGCCATCAGATCCCTGTACAAACGGAGCGAGAGTTTGGTTCGCATTGCCAGCAGTAAGTCAGACTCGTTCCCGGTGAGAAACTCTGCCAGGGCTGTCCTTTGTCACCGATTCTGTTCAAAACTTTCATGGACAGAATTTCTAGGCGTAGCAAAAGCCTCAAGATCGCGTTTTGATGATGTGGTCCTGTTGGCATCATCGAGTTTTGACCTGCACTGCATGCACTAGGGCGAATTGCAGCTGAGTGGGAGCCGGTTGGGATGAGGATCAATATACCAAATCTGAGGCCATGGTTCTTGACTGGAAAAGGGTGGATTGTCCTCTCCTGGTGAGGGATGAGTTACTGCCTCAAGCGGAGGAGTTTAAGTATCTCGGGGTCTTGTTCATGAGTGAGGGAAGAAGGGAACGGGAGATCGACAAACGGATGGCTGCAGCGTCGGCAGTAAGGCGGACACCATACTGTTCTCTTTTGGTGAAGAGGGAGCTGAGCCAGAAGGTGAAGCTCTCAATTTCCCGGTCGATCTAAGTTCCTACCCTCACCTATGGTCATGAGCTCTGGGTAGTGCCTGAAAGAATGAGATCGCAGATACAATCGGCTGAAATGAGTTTCTTCCACAAGGTGTCTGGGCTCATCCTTAGAGATAGTGTGAAGAACTCAGACATTTGGGAGGGGCTCAAAATAGAGCCGCTGACCTCCGCATTGAAAGGAGCCAGCTGAGGTGGTTCCGGCATCTGTCTCGGATGCCTCCTGGACGGCTCCCTGCGGAAGTGTTTTGGGCGTGTGCAACCGGGAGGAGGCCCGGGGCAGACCCAGGACACCATGGCGAGATTCTCTCTCTCGGCTGGCCTGGGAATGCCTTGGTATTCCCTCGATGGAGCTGGAGGAGGTGGCTGGTGAGAAGGAGGTCTCGAAATCCCTGCTTAGACTACTGGCCCTGCAACCCGACCCCAGATAAGCAGGGGAGAATGAATGGATGGACTGCCTGCAAAAGGTGCTTACAAGGGAAAATGAAGCAGGACATTCATTGCTGCAATAGTTTTTGGCATCATTAATGATACATAAACAATTTTGGTGTGTCAACACAAAGATTATGGAATAAACAATGAAAAATGAATAAACTGAATTTTACAAAGGGGGACAATTGTTAAATTGCATATCCCTGAATAACCATGAGCAAGCGTTGGAAAAAAAGGTCATTTTACTCATATCAAATGCAATGGAAATCTATGAAGAAAGAGAATTATTAATTATAATGTTGTATCCCTGCTGTGTACAGAAGATGTGACAAAACAGGAAACAGCCAACGCCCAGCCACACGTCCGTGCCGCCCGTACAGCCAGCAAATGCTACTTCACTCAATGGATTAGGCTGCATGAATGCAGGAAACAAGTACATAATTAACGTAATTAGTTGCAATTGATTGGTTTTATAGGCACATGGAAGCATTAACGTGCCAGCTTCATCCCCATCCATAATGCATGTAAACACAAGAGGATATATGCAAAGGAAATGAGCTACATTCACAGTGGGCAATAGGAGGGGAAACTACCACGCAGGCTTATTTTTTAATATTTAAGAGCACCTGTTGCCTGACTGTGGAACAACCCACTGACATTTCTTATCATCAAGCACGGTAGTGATAAACACAGTTCCATTTCACGTTTTTTTTTAGATTAGCACCAGAGGTGAAACGTTCAGGTTCAGAAAGTACAAATACAGACCAAGATTTTGTTTCAACCAACCAGTTGAGAATAAAGAGTTACAATCACAGAGTGCTCAGCTGAGTGGTTGAAACAGGCAACAGCAAGTTCAAAGTCCAGGTCTCAGCATCACTGCTACAAGCCAGCATTAGACTGGATGGTTTAATCGATCAGGCAGCTATCAGCTACATAAAAATAAAAAAAACATTTCTTTCCACCTTTGCAGAGTGCAGACTTTTGTATTTTGAGTTCCTATAATATGTATAGTGCACACCTGTCCTATCAACATTTTTTTATGCAGCAAAAAAATCTGGAAGGACACATGGCCTATTCTGTTAGACATTAATCAGGCTTGGGCCCCTGCAGCTGTTGATGTTAGAGAAACAGCACCTTTCAGGTCCTGGGCCACAGTCACGAGCAGCTTCTAAGCTCAGACAACAGAGCCCCACCACAGTGGCCACAGATTAAAAGTAAACATATACCAGGTACTTTCGACAGCTATGTGCTCGTCATTAACAACTCGACAGCTGATGGGTTTCCGGAAAACGCCTCTCCCTGATCAGGCTTTACCACATAGAGGCTCAAATTGATTCTCTTGCCAGTAAAGAAATTTTTGTACCTGTAATCCATGCCGCCACTTATGATGTAATGCATTAAGGGGCAGCTTTGTGGCGATTTGTGAAAAAGCACTAAGAGAAACTATAGTGTTTAATTTTGTCTAACTTACTGCAGACTACCTTCTCTAAATTCAGACTAGGCCTGTCTCCAGTTGTATAGTCTTTGTTAACAATTGCAATTATTCATCAGATTTATAACCTAGTTTTTATAAGAGGGACAGTCTCCACCCTAAATTGAGACAATAATATCGCAAAATAGGGCAAACACACAGTCTGCTTGACAATTCAGAGCAGCAGCAAGGCCCCAGCTCTGAAACCTTATATTAAATTCTGGCTCTGACATGGCTCTCTGTAATAGGGCATCCTCCCAATTTAAACCAACTCCAATTTAAAATTAACTACATATTACCTAGGAACAATAGCTAGGTGTAACTCATACATTCCACAATAGAGCCCTTGTGATTTCTATAATATCGTTTTAATCAAAGTATTTCAAAACCTCCTGGGGGTGAACATGAAATGCCCAGCATTTAATGTCGTCATCTTGAGATACAAAGCCATGTGATCAGTGATAACGTACTAAGCACCACTTCTGACCTCTGTCTGCCACCTAAATTCTGACTATGAGTCACGGATACCATACCGTCAGTCAAAGTCTCACCTGAAGGCTTAAAGAAAGCTGCTAGCTGAGGTCACAGAGAAAGCCTGGCAGCCATCTTTAATGAAAAATTACAGATAGAACCAAAATATCTAAATGAAATTCTCTCCTTTGAGGCATCAGTGTATAATACATAAATCACTCACATCTGTAGTTTCAATCTACAGGCCTTAGGGACCATACTTGTTCATCAGAGTTTGGTGGCTTCCATTTTTATCTCAAATACACAGAGTTGTAATACTAAGTGATTTCAGCGTATACACTGATGTTGAAATGCTTGGTAATGCTTTTGGACCCTTCCTTGATTCCAAAGGGTTTCTACCTGGTTTGAGATACTTGCATAAGCATATATTCAGCATAATACTCCACCACTGGAGTTCAAAATCTGACTCTCTTTCTAGTCATTTTCTGGTAATTTCTAAATTACCTTCTATCTGCTATTATCAACAACTGTCCAAGAACAAGACTATGGTGACATGCTTCATAACCTGAGACACTGTCATTTGAATAACGCAATTTGAATTATGTAAATGATTCGCCTCTCACAGGAAACACTTAGAGCAGCTGGTATTTGTGTTTACTTCCATAACTAACCTAAAACACGGTTGAGGATAACTTACCTAATACTGTTTTCCTTGCATAGAAAACCAGCTGGATCATACAAGAGCATGAGATGATTTTAATGCATATGCTGGGGCCACACAATGGCCACATTAATGGCTCAAAGCCTGTGAATAAATAAAGAGAAAAACAAATCAGGGTGGAAACTGCCTATTCCTGAGCTCAAGTTGTTCGGCAGCAATTCCATAGATATATGAATGTGTTGGTGTCAGCTCTTAACACTGAGGGAATCAACTTCTGTTTTACTGAATAAGCTTGCTATATGGGCATCATTTTAAACACTTGGTTTTCATCTGGCACTCATGCTAACACCTTATCTAAGACATGCTTCCTACAGCTCAGAAATGAAAAAAAGCTGATTCTGACTGTTCAATTTCTTACTGTTCAAGAAAAAAAAAAACATTCTGTGTCTTAAATATTCATTTTCTATAGCAGATTGGACCAGTGCATTGCCTTCCTTTCAGAGACATGATAAACAGACACCCCTTAGAGTGACCTCAGACTGCTGCAGCCAAAATTGTAAGCATAGCCAGAAAATATGCTTGTGTTACAGGCATCCTGTCCTCAGGTCTCCGCTCCGGTTTCCCGTTAAGTTTTGGACAGACTTCAAAACTCTACCCACATAGAAGACATCAAAATTATGGCCCCTGCTTATCTGCTTGAGCTGATTAATGTTTACGATCCAGATCACATTCTCAGATTGGAGGATGCAGCCCTTTGTGTAATTTCTTGAATAATTAAATGAACTCTTGGCAGTAAAGCCTTTGGTTATAGGGCTTACAGTATATGACACCATCTGCCAGCCAATTCAAGGGATACCCCCTCAATATTAGCATTTAAATGTAGACTGATGACCTATTATTTAACCCTGTCTATAGATAACCCTTCTGCATATATTTTGCATTCCATATCTTTCTAAACCTCTCAGTATCTGACCCACCATGTGCTTAATTCTTCTCCTTAATGGCTGTTGAACCTTCTGCACCTAGGGTGAGCCTCAAATAAGCTTATGCTACAAGCCCAGAGCCTCTGACCCACTCATCCAATTGTTAAATAAATCTCTCTCTGTTGTCTTCTATATTTCTAACCTCACAGGCTTTTAAATACTGTGTAACATTATCTGCTTTTACGCCTGTCTATAACACTGTTCTCGTTCCTAAATTTTTAAGCACTTTGAGCCACAAAGTTGGGAAGGGCCCTATATAAAAATGAATAGAACGGAATCAATCATCGATTTAAGCGATAGCGGCTGCAACAGTAACCTACAAAGTCTTTTCTCCCTGAGGCCCACATTTACCTTGCGCAATACTCACAACCGCTAAAGTCCACCCAATAACTTCCCCTTTGTCACCTCTATCCCCTCAGGTTAACCCAAACATTGAGGTAAACCTCAAAGTAGTTGAGACCCCCACCAGTCTGTCTGCTTATTTAGGAAAGGTGACAACCAAAAAGGTCACCCATGAAAGGGCTCAGGCCACCCCTCTCACCACAGGCTCTCTGTTATTACACCAAAGCCAAAGGATTAACAGCTTAGAATGCGGAAAAACACCTTCAGCCCAATGCTTGCCTGCCCTTCAGCATGTAAGAACTGACCCTATTATCATCCACACACATACATGCATAGCCATTCATGGCCAGTAACAAATCAGGCAAACTACCACACATCCATCCATTATACGGTCAGCAGACGATATTATTATTATTATTATTATTATTATTATTATTACTAATAATAATAATAATAATAATATCATGTCGGTATTATTGTTATTAGTGGTACTATTGATATAATTAACATGCACAGGATACGAAATACATATTAGGAGATAATTACGAAGAGTTAATTACGTTTGCCAGCCTATTTTCACCCAAAGTTGAGAGTTAAACAGCAGCTGGACGTCACAAACACGCTTTCTCTTTCTTCTGCTACATTAGCAGCTCACCTGGGAGTAAGTCACAGCCAGCGCAGATTCTCCAATACAGAGCATTACACTCACAAAGAGCCCAGCACTACACTGGCCTACAGATACAACACAATCTACCTTTTCCTACTTGTCCTACTAATTCTAATATTAAATTCTGGACCAAAACTAATTACATGGTTCTATGTGTATTTATCTGATTTACAAATAGAAAAAAGTGACATATTCTACTTAAAAGGGGGGTCAATAAATCACTTTAAAGAGAAATAAAGAAATATTAATATAGAAGGGTCTGTGTGTGTTAGCATCTGCTGTTTAGCTTCTAACTGACTCTTCCAGGATTGTTTCTACTAATCATTAGTTGTATTTCCTTGAAACTTAGGATATAGTCTTACCAGGACATGGCCCTTATTCCCTCACCCCAAGCCAGGGCTACATAAATATCTGGGCCACATAAAGCAACAGCCACATATTAATAAGGAACTAAAAGAATGTGTTTCACACTGTGAACATGGCATAACAGTAAGTGTGAATAGGCCAGTGCTGTAAACATTATAATTCCCATAAAGACCTCTGTGGACTGGCTTTATGACAGACCCCTTTTGTTCAAGTGTCCCAGGAGGTGGAGGAACATCAGCTGAGAGCGGCAGCTGATAATTACGCTTTACAAGCTGCAGCTTAGCCTGGCAGTGAGGAAAAAAATAAATTGTGAACTGAAGGTCAGTTTTAGCCAATGTGAGGATGAGGATGATTCGTGGTTAAAAAGGAATCATTAAACTTTGCACCAACTTCATTAGAAAACAGCCAAAGCAGTTAACTGGGGGGAGTGTCTGCCCATTTGTTTAACTGAGGGTTTGGTGGGGGTGATGGCTTGGTCATGATCTTCAGAGAAACCCTGAAGCAGCAGACAATTCACTGTAGGCCATTACAACACATAGTGGACAGCGCAGCCATGGATGACTGAGTCAGAGGGAAGCTAGTGGTTAGAGAAGTGGAGGTTGGTTAGTGCATTCGCTGCTATGCCTGGCCACCCCTTAGACCAGTGTTTCCCAATCTGGTCCTTGGGGACCCATAGTCAGCCCATGTTTTTGCTCCCTCCCAGCTCCCTGCCAGACTGTTTGTGGGTCCCCAAGGACCGGATTGGGAAACACTGCCTTATACACAGGAAGTGCACAAGTAAGTCCAAACTCCATAATAGTCAGTGCATAAAGACCTCTTCCTTTTGGGGTCTTGCTATTTTTTCATAACCCACATCTACCTGATGTAGTGCACAAGCTAGCCCGAATAAGCATTCAATAATTGCACAAGTTTTCCATCACAGCTCAATGCTAATGTGAGGCAAGAATAATAGGGATGTATCACTAGGACGATATTTTTCTTGTTAATATCACTATGATGAGACTGGGGGAGAAAAAAATCACTGTTCCAAAAACAAACCCCAGAATGGCAGCTCCAGTCCTGGCTGTGGGTCCCTCTGTTTCTCCGGTCGCTTTGCCACTGTTGGCACTCAGAGTTAGTATCAAAGACTAAAAGTGCAGGGCAGCTAGCAGGCAGAAGAAAGTTCCATTTTCAACAGAGGGGGGAACTGAGGCCGCTGTAAATAGGCGAGATCCAATTTAGCACTCAGGGCAGATTAAGAGAAATAAAGAGAACTGTCCGCAGAGTGGAGCGGTCAGGTACAGCACGTTTCCCTCAGCACGCTTTCTCCCGCTACAAGGGGCCTCCACGCTGCTTCCCTTAATGCTCCCAGCCAGCTTTTACCAGCCATTCAAGAGCAACACGGCTAATTGCGATGCCCTTGACGTCCCACAGTTTGTTTTTCCTTCATCCAAAACATGTTAAAAGGGCTAAAAATAACACAAATTGTGTAATTTGCGCTCTGATGTCATATGCAGGTTTGATAGTAATTTTCTTTCATTGACACCTACAGCATTACAAAAATATCAAATTTAAGGAGATATTCAACTAGCGGAGATCACCTTTCACCTGAAGTTACAGGAATACATCATATACTGCCCTCCTTTCATGTACTTCCCCTCAAGAGAATCATGAACCAAAGGCAGGAATAAGCAGGAAAACAAAAGTCTTCAGACCAGTGCCTCCTCTTCTATCTTACAGCCTCCTCACCATACAGCCACATCTTCAAGGTCAAGACTGGTTGATGCAAACAAGCTACCATTTTCAGCCCCCTGGATGCACTTATGCAAGTCTGTGGCCAACATTAAAATACATCTTTTTCCTCAAAGGATTTAATAGACAGCTGCAAATAGAGTCAACCCTCCAATTAGACAGATCAAAAGTTTCAGTTATTGATGAGAAAGTCACACTGAACTTAATCAAATACTGGGGTGCAAAGTACCAACTATGGTGAACGCGTTACAGCAACGGTACAATACCAGGCTTAATCTCAGCTACACTAACTTTAGATTTAGATTAAACTAACTTTAGATTTAACTTAAATACCATCTACTTATGACTGACTCCAGACCCATAAATTCTTACATACAAATGTCCGACAGCAATCATTTGAATTCAAATGTAAATTCATCTCTCTGCTCAACAGCATGCTGACAGAATCAGGATATTACTTAAAGCATTTGAACAGGCATGTAAGTGAAAACAAAGGTTAGAAAACTGTTGAAAATGACAACATGCAGGAAATTAATTTGCAAAGACTAAGGAGCAGCCTAGACTTTTATTAAGCATATTTGGGGCACGATTCAATTAACTCTTCATTAAAAGAAAAAAAAGCCTTTGGTAAATAACAAGTTTATGTTCCAGATGAAAACATCTCTTTGATAAGCATTCTCAATTTAGTTCTACTGACTCACATTCATGAAACTAATATAAAGTTTTCTTTAATTATAAACAATAGCTTTTCTGTTTTTTTCCTGATTTTGAACATGATAATACTCAAGCAGTTCAATCAAAATGACAAATGTTTGCTGCCTTTCCATGGTTTATTCTATCAAAGGCACTTTCAGTTGCCATTCAACCCTTAAAATTAGTCTTGTTAAAACAAGTAACAAAATGCCACAATTACTGTTCATTGATTATCAGAAAGACTGAGTCAACATCAATAATCAAAACAAGAGGCAGCCGAACATAATGTATGACAATGAAAATGAATCATATAATATCTGTGATAATCTGAGAATTACATGGCAGATATTACTTAATAAATACAAGTACATATCCCAGTAGTAAAGCTATATTTAATATTGTCTAATGATGTTAATCCCTCATCTTGGTGCCTTACTGGGGCAAGGAGGCTTATGTGTGCATCAGGGAAGCTAACAGAGTTTTAAAGTCCTATCAGGGTGACCCACGCCAAGCAGGGCTTAACAAAGGTGCCAGACAAATCCTCCCACCTACATTGCGAAGCAGTGATGACGGACTGTGTTGGCGAAAAAAGATCAGAGTGATAACAATGGCAAAGACTTGAAAATTTTAATGAGGACGACATGCAAATAATATAGAGACTGAAATAAGTCTGAAGTTACAAATGAGGAAGTGAGAAATACAGATGGCCTATTCAGCTTTGGCAAAACCAGCTATCATTGCCAAAATATTCTTCAAGCAAACCAAGCATCATTACATCTGGACATCGCCAGATGGAGTTCCCAAAAATCAAAGACCACATTCTCAGTGCCAGACAATGGAGGAGCTCAATACAAATAGCAAAGACCTCACTTGGAGCAAATTGTGGCACACATCATGCACTTCTTATCGCATTCTCCCAGTAACACTGAAAGAAAACAAGATGGCCACGCAGCTTCCAAGAATAAACTCACTGCCTTCAAGGAAACCGTCAAAACTGATTCAATGTAATGGCCATACTTGACAGAGACCCTGCACAGAATGAAACATCCAAAGAAATGAAAATAAATGACAAAAAGGACAAGGGAAACGGCAAAGAGAAGCCAAATCAGTATAGATAATGTCTTAATAATACTCACTGCATATTTCAGAAACCTTCCAGTAATGACAAAGACCAATATTATAACATCTTCATTAAAGAAGAAGTCGTTAAACCCAGATTATTCCAGAGTTCACTACCAAAAAGGCCACGGGGATAGATGGTGTCCCGATAGAAATATTGTAAGCAACTGACGTAGCAAACAATGATTGAGAAACAGCTCACAGGAACTCAATTTAGAAGACAGTGGTTTACATGCCATTACCAAAGAAATGAAACCGTCAGAGCATGCAGACTGCCATACGATTTCCCTTACATCACAGGCCAGTAAGGCCATGATAAAGATCACTGCATACTAGCACCAGACCCATTTAATTTGTAGGCAGATATTTTAATGACATCACACGTAGGAGAAACGATGGGGATCTGAAGATACATTAGGAAAGTTGAAGAACAGAGTGAAAAGATGGGACAATGGCTAAAAACGAAGAAAACAAAATTTGTGACAACAGAAGCAGCAACTAATGTTAGTGCTGATTGTGAAGAAATGAAGGTTATAGACAGCCTTTGTCTCCATGAAACAATCTTCCATATGAAAGAATGTAGCAGTCGAAAAAGACTGCCACAGACTGGCACTGGGAAGAGCTGTGATGAAGCAGCCGTAAAAACAAGGGTACTAATATATTTGTAAGAACTACGCTCAGACCTGTTCAGAATGTGGTATTTCCTGTCACTTTACGGACGTAAAAGGTGCACACTGAAGCAGGAGGATACGAAGGGCATCCCGACGCCTTTGAAATGTGGCACAAGGAAAGACTCCTGTGAACAGCAAGCAAACAAAAGCGTATTCTTAAACAAATCAAGCCCGAACAAGCCTGGTGCACAAATCACCAGCATAAATATTATTTTTTGCATATTAAGACCATAATGTCTGGAGGAGGAATACGAACCAGCCATCAGTAAAACTGAATAACTAGACAAAAGACAGGCGTTTCTTAAGGAATCCTTTCTGTATGTTCGATAGGAGTCAACAGAGGGTTGACTGCAGCACATAATGATGGTTATTGGTGCTCTATTCTGTGCACGTATTACCTGATTACATTGTTCCATCTTAAAAAGATCAACAATTTTAACAAACGTTGAAACACTTAAAATATTCATATATATTCATATGTATGGCGACTGAGCCAAGAGGAGGGGGAAACTACAGATTAGGGAGCATTTATGAGCTCCGTTTCAGTATTGAAAACGAGCATAATTATTTGTTGACGTTAATTAACATAAAGCAATCCCTTTCACCGCGGAGATACGTATCGGCCTATATCACCGACTTTTGAGCGACTTACAGGCGACCGCTGGAGCGCGATACAAACTGGCAGCTCAATGGAAAAAACTCCTTTAGGGCTGCAATGACAGTTCGGGCAGGTGAAAATGAAACTAAGCAGATAAAAATCCGCATAACTTAACACAATTATCTGAGGGGAAAATGAGGTTACACACAGATTATAATATATTAAGAAAGGGAACCAAATGTAACATTTACACATTATTACAAGATAGCTACTCGGAATGATTATTCGGGTAAATCTCGCGTCCAAATGAAGTGATGGTTTTAATAACCATTTATGGAACAATGTACTAATACACCTTGTCAGTAAATAAATATTAACTTGCAACTGGTTTAGATATCTTAAATCACTAATAACTGGTGCGTTAAATCATACCCTAAAAATAACCATCCGCGTGCGTCAAAGGTATTTACTTAAAACAATAAACAGAGAAAAAAGTACCTCAAAAGTAACACTTATCGACTTACTTTAGTCACGTCTGTTTATCCTCAGCCAATTTACCCCCCTATATGTACTTCGGACGTCAGCGGAGAAGCGATGCGGGAAGACGGAATTCCCTTTATCAAGGGTACATTAAATTAAAATCCATTAAATCTGAGGGTAAAAATGAGAATAGTCTCTACATCACGCCAAACTCTTCTTTGTAACATAACTAGCTACTCCTAAAAGTGCCGCGTGGTACTGTTAGACTATTGCAAGGTCTGTCTCCGATAAGTGAGCAGCGCTGGAGACTCCGTAACTTATTGCGCGTTTTGTTGAGATAAGACGGTAGTCGATGCGAGTCGGGGGATACACTGTAACCATTCCACTTAGGATGTCTATTTAACTAGTTGTTGCAGCCCAATAGATTAAGAGAAGGATATATAGACAGTAACACAATCTTCTGGATATGAAGCTTACGAATCACGTTTTTCATCAAAAAAATTAAACTATCAAACTGCGAAATATTTAAATTAGCCTGCTAATTACTTGTCATTATACGTTTCTTTCCTCTTTTGGATTGCCCGGTCCCTTTCGAAGAAGGACATGGACATATTCCGGGTGACATGCATGGTACAATGCGCGTGTAGCTCTCTCGCCTTCTGTGGCGGCTCGCTCCGCGATGCATGCGTACTAACATGCGCCGCGCGCTGCGAATCCACCCATCATTTTACTACAGAATCATGGACGTTTTCTAATCATACAAAAAAAAAGCTCAAAGCCTGTAAGTATCAATCGCCAAACTTCTGGCAGATTCTGAAATTCCTGCTGTCT
Source organism: Mormyrus iriodes (assembly GCA_011763525.2). NCBI lineage: Eukaryota > Metazoa > Chordata > Actinopteri > Osteoglossiformes > Mormyridae > Mormyrus > Mormyrus iriodes. The sequence goes on from JAAGVU020000032.1 coordinate 3,283,259, forward strand.
TTAAATGTAAATTCATGGCTTGTGGCTTTTCCTCCTTTGATGAGACTGCCCGGCTTTCTGCTGCGACTCTCCATGTCTTTACTCACAGCTGCCACGTGACTATTAGCCTGCGTATTAGCCAAGAGTGAAAACTGATCAGGATCCCAGGGTCCAGTGTTATTCCAAAGCATTCCCAGTCAGATCTGGAGGATGAACAGAGATCTACAACGGGACTATTAATTGAAATTTATTTACCTTCCTTTTCACTAACCTGCATATACACATTTGCAACCTGTAACTAATCAACAGAAGCTTGCTATTGATGTTTAATAATAAGCTTGATAATGGTATTTAAACTGCTAGGTAAATTAGAATTCTATCATGTATTGATCCTAAAAACCAGTATTGGTCCTCCAAACACACAGTGGAGATGCTACGATTGTTTTACTGTAATCAATATTTATTGATTAGAGCTAGGCCCAAGCCTTGAGTTCAGGGGTATTTGAGATTATTTTTTGAAAAACAGTTTTAAAAGATGACAGTACATTGGCTACTGGTGTATACATTTTCCAGGGGAAAATACAATAGCGAAATTGTGGAAAACAGTATTTGTGGTGTAATCCCATTCAACCGATTTGTATGCAAACAGTATCCGGCATCGACAAGTAATTCTATAAAAGCTGTGCTGTTAATCAGCTTGAGTATCAAAGTAAGCATTTGTGTAACTGTATTCATTTGCATTGCTTTTCTATCAGGGTTACCTAATATAATCAATGCAGTCAATCTTGAGGGGTGTGTCAGTTGTCCCCATTGACATCAGGATTTAGTGTGGTACATTTCGCTTGAGTAGCATGCTTAGTGCGGTAGGCATACCAGGGTTATGTGTTCAAATCTCCCCCCGAGCTCTATCAGTGTGAAATATTGACTTTCTTGTGTTTGTGTAGGTTTCATTTTAACTCTCGGTTTTCCTTCAAAATTTCACAGACAATGTATCATCATGTAAATTACCTCTATATCCCATACTCCTGCTAATATACAGTACCTGCCACTTCTGTGTAATTCGTAACATCAGGCTCGAAGGAAATTTATTGGCCCCATTTTCCGTTTTCATCAACTTACAGCCTGAATAGCAGCTACTGTCTTTGAGTGCACAGAGCTTTTCGTTAGATAAGGATTAGCTTTCCGTTTTTGAGGAAATATCTTTAACCGAGAAAGCCTGACTGCATCGGTGCCTCCTTATCACTCATGCTGGATTAAATCTTCAAAAGGGTGAAGAAAGCATGAATGCATTATCTCGATTTCCCCCAGTAGGGAGAACGAGGAAAGTGGAGAGGCTTGTTTTGTTTGGCGATTTTGATTTCGAAAACGTCGTTATTGATACATAGTGTGATATTTAAAACAATAAATGGGGTGATTCTTTTCAACATAAATGTAATCTGCCACCAGGAAAAGGTGTCAATTATAGATGTCTATAATAATTAGACTATTTTCTGCATGGCTGATTGGAGACTACAGTGGAATAAACCGTCCTCTCCCCACATGACTGGTGTGAGCAGTAAGCAGTGGATTCTGGACACTGCTTCCAACATAGCAGCAACAGTCACCTTATTTGGTGAAGGCTATGTTGTAAATGGACCGTGCACCATGGTTACGCAGCAGGTCACTGGCCCAGTTAACACTATGTCTGAGGAGTAAATGCCTGCAGTCGTGAAGGACTGTGAGACAGGCACTCACAGGGAAATAGGAAGAATGGATCCACTTCTTACCCTGATTTCACTTGGAAGTGAGGTTCTTTTATTGGGAAAAATGCAAGAATTAGGAAATAGAAAATATTCATAGATTCACACTCTGCTCAGGGAATGAGAGAAGCATTAGGGGAAAGGAAAGACCAGCACATAGAGCGGAAAAGGGAGGTAAACCAGGTCTCAGCACTTGACTTGCCATATGCCCTGTAATCATAAAATGGGCACACAGTATTTCACTCTCAGTCAGTGCTTTGAAATCAGTGTTTCTGTGGATTATATAGGGCTGGGGTTTAACAATATCCTACATACAGTCTTTATAAGTACTAAGTTTTGCAGCCTCTATCCACACGACACAATTCCTTAGATGAAGAGATTAATGGAGGCCTGTTAAGCTGAATCTCTGCACAGCATGTTTGCATACTGTAGTTCTGCATCCTTATTTACAGGCTGTTTGTTCGCTTTTATTGTCAGATTTCATGGTTCATGCAGAAGTTCCAGTTCAACTATTTCCTCAGCAGGGAACTTACCCCCCCGCCTTCATGAGTATAAATAGCAGAGAGCCCCACTGGACACAGACAGCAAACAAAACAACCCCAGGATTCAACAGGATTCAAGTTTCTGAGGCACATGCCCACATGTTCATCAATGAAACCCAGTTTGCTGGATGTGTGCTTAAAGCCTTTTGCTACCGGTCTTGTTTTTGCATGAAACTGGCGAGACGGGTCTAGATGTCCATTTGTGAACTAGGGAGGGGAGAGATCCCTTTTCTGAATGTGCAGTGGGCTGCTGTTTATATCTTGCTCTTCATGATATGAAGCTGAGTTGTTTGCCTCCAGACGCCATGTCGGGATTGCGTACCTTTCAGAGACCGTTTTTATGCGGTTTCTTAACGCTGTGAGAATGGGAGGTTGGGCGCACGTAAGCATACTGTGATCCAGAAGATTTGCCAATTTCCATGATAATGAAGCAGCATTCAAATCTTGAAAGGAGAAAATCCTATGCATTTTCAGGGGAAATGTGTGATTTCTCAGGAGAGGGACGGAGAGGACAGGTATCACCCAGATTCTGAGAGCTCATATGATTGTACTTAAAATTTATAGTCTCAGTCTCGTCCCTCAGCACCCTTTTCTCTGTATTTTTATTTCCCCGTCCCCCAAGACTTTTTTGCAGAGCACCAGGTTCACAACCTGTATTTTATCCTTGGAAAGATCTATAACATTAGCCTGCTTTGGTTGGAAAACAGTGTTAATGCCTCAGCTGGGTGGAGCTGACAATATTGATGTATTGTTCCGTGGAACTGCGAAGAGGAAGAGAATCACCTGAGAATAACTGAAACTGATATCCAAAGACCTGCGTTTCAGCAAAAGATAACCATATTGCAAACTCTAATATTAATGACCTCTCCATATCAGTTAGCCATCGGCCATGTCCCCAGGAGACACACCTTGGGTCCCCTCTGTCCGTGTCCTGTAATTTCCTGACCTCATTTATCCTAACGTTTGTTGCTAATTCCATAATCATGTTATTAAGTCATTTGAAAATAATCAAAAGAATGTGATTCGTCATGGAAACCTGAACCATAGTGCTGCGACTGAAATCTCACGGGAACATATCTTCCTTCAGATTAAAATAGCAAATACAAAACCTTACCACTGTAGATTTCAAAACCCCTTTAACTTCATATCTTCATATTTTCGGCTATCGTCTTCAGTCTGAGAAGGTACACCTTAAACAGAGTAGGGAATAAGAGAAAGAGTTATGAAAAGGATCCATGAATGAATTACCTTCTTGCTATGAATGCAAACTCTGAGATGCTAATTACTCAGAGGAAGACACTTCCACCCTCGTTGCCCATGTGAGTCCCGGGTCGAATGATAAATGGGCCAGACTAACTGAATTGAAAATCTGAAAAGCATGTCTGCACTGCCTTTTTTGTAGCATTCCCCCCTCACATTGACCTAGACTCCGCCTCGATAACCGAGAATCACAGGTAACCACCGTACTCAGCGCCGGGTCAAAGCTCTCACTGCATCTGAGGACACTTTTTTATATGGTCAGGTCAGGCTATGAAAGAAGGAGAATGCTGTTTTCTTCACTGTATCGTATATGTGGAGCCAATTGTTGTATTGCTACTGCAACTATTTATAACTCCAGAAATTACCGTCACCAAGTGTCCGCTCTGCATGACAACATATTGTGCGCTTGTGTGTGTGTGTGTGTGTGTGTGCGCATGTGTTTGTGTGTGTGCGCACATATGTGTGTGTGTGTGTGTGTGTTGTGTGTGTGTGCTTTGTCTTTCTGGTCTGTCAGCAAATGGCTCCAATACAGTTTTTCCTACAACCTGATCTCTCTCTCTAGTCAGGCCCCTGCGACCTCTGGGGCCATCGATGCCACAACAATCAACTAGCAGGCAGACGCAATCACTCATCCTGACGGGCCCCTTTAATTTGAGCCTTCGCAATCACAACAGGCAGAGGAAGAGTGGAGTCCCCGGAGGCTCAGAGGCAGTGGCACGCAGAGCCGCGTCTGAAGAAGCGAGAGCCGGCCGAATGAGGGGCTTAATGCGGGGCGCTGGGTCCCAGAGCATGCTGTGCTGCTCGCCCGCTACCGCACAGGACGGCCCCGCCTTGTTCAGGCGCTCCGCCATTAATCAGCCTGCATGTACTGCTACGGAAATAACAGGCAGCCATATGCCCGGACAGAGATGGTCAGCACTGCGCTGCGCCAAGGGGCGCCAGCCACGCCAATTACATTTATACTGTAAAACGCACATATCTTTCCAACATCATACGACATGCTTTTTGCTCTCTGAACACCATATATCTTCTGAATCTGTGTAAAAACCTCATGGTTTTATCTGGTTTTTTTGTGCAAATATATCTATGTCTGTATCTGTCCAAAGCAGCTCTCTCTAGCATTTTTAAGCATATATATCTATTTGCGCATGTATGTAGGTATGATAATGGCAAGAAGAGGATGATACAGGAGCAAAATATTCGCTGCATATACAAGCAAAAAACCTGAGCTCTCAGCCAGCTCAACAAAGAAAAACAGGAACTGTTCTAGCAGTATGTTTATCATGACTTTGCAACATATTGGCATGAAGTGTAGTCACCGCTGAGACAGATGGCAAACCATCATGGTGCATGGTAAATTTGGAGGTGGTGGAACTGCTACAAAGAGAGACACGGCTACAGCGTGCTTCACGGTACGAAATGCCACCCGTCCCCACGGATGCCTGAAACACGGTTACAAATGTGACCTGGTCTAAAGCCTTTGCATTCGCTTCTCGGGCCTGATTAGACACTCGTGGGAGATTGAGGGTGATGAGTTTCGTGCCAAACAAAGCTGTTGCTTCCTGCATGCTGCTTCGGGGGCTTTGAATAACCGCTGAGCTGTACTCCCGCTTTCTCCCGTCGCCAGCCCAGGCCGCTAGCGGTCTCTGTCATCGAAGGCGATTAAAACGGCATCTTAAGGAAATCGGCGTCTGTTCCACATTGTTTATTGAAGTGGTGCCTCCCATTCGGGATTTGGCTGAAAAAAGGCCCACTAACCTAATAATACTGGAAGGCACTAAAAATACCTTGACACAAACATTAAAATGGAACTCATCTAAGGCTCCTGTGATATTCAATATTATAGACCAGCTTTAGGGCACAAATTGCAATAATGGGTCACTTCTTTCCTATATTGTATATTCAGTTTTATATATATAT
>JAAGVU020000032.1:3288798-3318196 GCA_011763525.2 Mormyrus iriodes
TATATATATAGATATATATATATATATATATATATATATATAGACACACACACACACACACCTTTGTGGGGACTATGGGCAAAACCCAAATCACAACAATGACGACCTTAACCCCCACCCAGCCCTAACCTTAACCATGAGTAACCAGACTTTAATTTTTTGATTGCAATCACAAATTATTGTGGTCCCAATTTCAAAATAACAGGTTTTTTGGTCCCTGACATTTAGTCCCCACCATGTAATATATACATAACCCGCACGCACGCACACACACACACACACACACACACACACACACACACACACACAACTAAGAGAACAATGCAAAATAATGATGTTTAAATGATCCTCATGTCTTCATGAAATCGGTCACAGTGTGTCAGCCACCCCTCCTACTGTCACCATGGTGCTTGCAGCCACCATCCAATTAGCCAGTGTATTTTTTGAATAGACTACTAGCATACCATGTTTGGGTAATCAATACCTCATTGAGTTATTTAACGAATTAAGTTAGTCAATTGAGTGAGCTTGTCGTGAAATTTAACAAATGTATAGTATGGCTGGGGTGCCCCTGAGGAGAGGTTTGGGAACTGAAACAGTGTTCTTCTAGCCAGAAGTGGATAGTTCAGGTCCAGAACATAAAAGTCCAGACCAAGATTTTGCTTCAACCAACCAGTTGAGTACTCTGTGACTGTGACTCTTTACGCTTAACTGATTGGTTGAGACAAAAACCTGGTCTGGATTTTTACTTTCTGGACCTGAACTTTCCACCTCTGCTTTTAGCCATCAAACACAATATCAGTGGATCTTTTGGAGAACAGAAGAAATTCTCGTTAGTGTGTTAATGTGTTGCTGTTAATTTGATCATTTGCATATGTTCTAATGTTAAATTGTTTCTTTTCCTGAACAAATATACATTTACTGCCAAGATTAATATCGTTAAACATACCTTTTAACTGCCTAAGACTTTTGCACTGTACTGTACATATCTCCAGCACATCATAATATAATCATCATAATAACCATCATAATAACCACATCTGTATCCAGTTACCATTCCACGTAAATCAAAGGAAGGCTACAACTAGACGCACTGTTTCACTTTTAGATAACATTACAGCATTGTTTGTGTGACCATTCAGAATCTGAGTGTGACTCACTCCATTCACATTAATATTAGCAAGAGGAAGGTAGGGAGGCAGAGTGGGGAGAAATACTTGAAAGCCTTGGTTCTATCATGTAGAATATTTTGTCCATACAGCGGTAAGAGTTAAGAGTCTGGTATAAACAGAAATAAAAGCATGCTCTAGAGAAGAAGAACTTGCTAACTGTCCTCCAGTGGCTGGAAGGCTGTTATTGACCTACATAAAGTCCATCTACACAAAGCACTGATGTGAATTCATAAACAATGTTTACCCATGGCTTATGGAATGTGAAACGAAAATCTTTTTAATGATTTTAGTATGTTTTCATGTGGTGTTTTAGTTTCATGCAAAGCATTAATTTGTGTGTATTCTGTATGAAGGTTTTTATGGTGAACTCTTGTGGTTTACTGCATGTCACTAACGTACAGGCACTTCACAATCAGCACGCGCAGGCGTTAGTTACCTTTCCCCAAATGCAACATGCATTTTTCACTTATTGTGAACATTTCTGCCCAGACATAGCACTCCAGCAGCCTGTGCTGCCTCAGGTTGTCTGCTTTGCGCAGATAAGTACAATAGCCATTATGCGTATTGGCTGAAAAATAATTATGCGTGTTTATACCACTCAGGATCGCAGTTTCAGCAGTGCACCTCCAAAAGCGCTGTTCATTTAGCAAACCTTTTCACGATCTTAATTAATAAACGTAATAATATCGGGGACCATAGCGCTTATAAAAGTAGCTCCATATGTCAAGTGTATTTGTTAAGTTGCCAGGCTACCTTTAATGACTGATCTTTTTATTGGCACGAGTACATTGGAATCGTTCTACCTGATCTTGCTCTCCATTGCTCGGGGCTTACAGCGCAGGTCAGACAATGTTCGGCACCCCTGAAGCTGGGGGTTAAGGGCCTTGCTCAAGGGCCCACAGACATGTGACTGGCCTGTCGACGCCGGAACCGATGACCTTCCAATTACAGACACGGAGACTTTGCCTGCTGAGCCTCTGACTGCCTGTGGGCCGCCCTCTATAAGTCATTGTTATAATAAACAAACATATATCTGTCATATTGTGGCTTATTTTTTCCTATTATCCTTCACCTGTTTGTAATTCTTGAAAATATCTGTCAATCTGAAAATATCATTGCGCTCACCCCTCATCTCATGCAGCGTTATGACCTTGAAGCCAGCCCTTCCTCAAGCTGTGCCCTTCCAAAGAACCGGCTCCTGTGGATTCGTTTCAACACATGACCCCCTCGCGTGTCCTGCCTTTTCACATGGTAATTAGCTGTTCACGTGATACACTTCCTGTGAGTGAATCTGGGCTTCATACAGATACACACCGATGGCAGAAGGTACAGTTTTACTGGAGAAGCATATTCTGACGCTTTTTTTTCTAGCTATACTCATCTGTAACTGCACGAGTTTGCTATTTTGCGATTATTTGGACTAAATTTAACGAAGCAAATTCTACCAAAAATAAAACTCCCCTGAAATAGTAAAGATTTGGTGATTTTTCATTGTCAAGGAATTTATGAGGCAATTTTATAAGAAATAAACATGAAATAGTTAGTGATAAATGGAAAATAACCTAAAACATTGAATGAATCTCTTAGGGCAGTAAGGTAGCCACAACGATGGTGTAGGGGGGCAGTTTAGTTCCTTATTATCTCTTTCTGTCGGGGTGGGATTTGTGGCACAGAATTCCAAGCTGCCTCTGACCTCTCCAGCTTTGAACCTGGGGTTTTTCAAAGCCCCGATTATCCTCTCTAATCCGCTCTCATTAAGGATGAGCTGGGTGATAGCACACCAGCGCCGAGCACTAGTCTCACTACTTTCCCAGCTATAGATAAGCGGCAGCCAATCTAGGAAGTTACTAATATACAGCCCTGTAAACAACAGACACCACTACTATGGTGACCTTAAAAATTAATAACTTCTGCATTAGCTGTACTGGGAAGGTGCGTTTTGAATTATAGTATTTGTAATTGGAGATGTTAACAAGCCTTCTTCTAAATTTTAGAAGGAGTTAGTAACAGGATGGAATATAAAAAAATATATAACCCAAAACATTTTCAGATCACTAACTCATCTCTTCATACCAGTTAACTTATTACACAACTATTGTTCTCACCAAACATTATAAACCTCAAAAAAGTTGCTGTTAATACCGTGATTCCACTTATACCAATTTTCATGCAAAAGAAACAGATTAATATAAAAAACACAAAAAAATACAAAAAAGGGCATTTTTAAGCTGGCATGACATGCTGTTTATCACTGAGAAGCTTGAAAATATACCACATAATGCTCAATATATCAGCTTATCTGCAAATGTCTGCAAAGGTAGCGGCTAACGGGAAGAGTACAGCTACCTTCTCAGCGACGTTCTTACGATAACTAAAACTGGTTTCCCTGTGTGGTCATTCCGTAATAAAAAATAATAGTGATAAAAGCCACAACTGAATAAAATTAGCACACTATTCAATGAAAACTTCATCAAACTCAGAAACAACAAAGGACCTCTCGGCCCTGTGGTGAGAAACATTCATTGTGTTCATCATCCGTGGTCTACAGGCAGCCATTACATTAACCAGAATATGACTGCTTAGTTGTCACTCCGGCAGTTACTGATACATCATTTTAATTTTAGAAACAGGACGAGAGACGTGAAAAAAATCATCTATTATGATAATATTTTCTCACACATTTGAGCAAAGGTCATCAGCTCGGACTGTTTCCTATTAAAAACTGACTGTACACTTGAGTAGTTGTAACGTCTTTCACGGAAACAACAGAGTACAAATTCTGATGAAAGGAGATTTCTTAAATAATCATTTTTTTTACTCTGTATCACACGTAATACATACTTCATGCATACAGTGTGGGAAAAGGCTGTTCAAAAGCACAAGAACCCAAACAGCTGACATAGAATGTTTTTGCTAAAAGCGTAGAGTAAAATATGGCTGATGAATTCTTCCTGTAAACATCCACATATGTGAAGGTGGGTCTACACCATGGGGCGTGGTCCCCCCTTTGCGTCATGGCACTAATGTATAGTAGGATCTGAGAATCTGCCGAAGGCGTCCCAAGGCGGAAGGGCAAGTTGACAGAACCTCTAGCTCACAGTTCTGTATGCTGCTTTCGTCAGGCCCTGCAAACAGTGTGGGCTGGACTCTTAACTATTAAACCTTGGTCCAAACCCCGGAGGTCCAAATGAAAATGAATGGGTTCCAACAACCCTATGTCACTGCCCTAAACAAAACGACAAGCAACCTGTCAGTAATAGTGGCTCTTCATTAACAATTAGTGCATCTTGAATCAGGAAATGAAATTGCCCATTTTACCTCCCTTCATTAATTCAATGCAACACAGTTTATTGTTTGCAGAAGAGAAAAAAAAAACTAATTACATCGTGAAAAAAAATAATTAGCTCATTATAAGGAAAAAAAAACTGAAATTAGGTTCCAATATGAGAACAATGTCAGGCATTCATTAAACAGCTTACTAAAAAAATAGATTTATCAAATGCTATTTAATGGGGACTTCAACATGAATCTGTTTGACACTATATAATACTTTCTCTCATGTACTCTATGAATAAATGCCCACTTGTAGATCATAAATGTATCACACCTCTATCACATTAGTCTGCTACCCTTCATTTGGGTGATATGGACCCATTTTGAATAAACTGGCACACGCCTCCATTAGTGCATGCATTAGTGCAGCACTAAAGTTTATGACGAATATCACAACTGGGAGAATGCCTGGAGATCTGATGTGGAATAATCCATCAACATCAGTTAATGTCCCAGATCAGAACAGTGTTGTGTGCAAGGCATACTACTGAATGGCCTTGTGTCTGAGTGGATCCTCAGTTCTAGAAGCTGGTTTTGAATGATGCAAGTGGACCGTATTAGAATACAAAATAAAATGTGTTATATTGCCCGTCTAGATATATAGTATATCTTAATATTTAAGGATAGGCATACTTCTTAACACTTCTATGAGACCTTTAACTAAGCTCATTTTAAAATGTAACTTGTCTTTATAATTTAAAACAATAAATTTCTCAGCCGATAAATCAGAACGGTTCCTTAATTGCAGACTCTGTACACTTACAGAGCTACACGTCTCTGTATAATACTGGCATGAGTGAAGCCAACAGCTTTACTACAGAGGCAGAAAAAATGAATTAGGGCTTCATCTGTTAACGAGCTTATCGCGCTGAGATCATGAATAATTAAGGCTGTATTTCAGCAGTCTGTGGTGCAGCATTGAAAGCTAGTACAGAGACGTGAGACAAGACTGCAAGTACAAAAAGACATGGCCCAGCTTTCGCTGTGGAGGACGAGCTCCCTGTGATGACACCTGACTGTCTCCTTTTCGACTTGGTACCACCTGTGCTCCACCTTTACAATTTATAGGAGCATCAGCAACAATTTGGCACCACCAGCTAGGATTTAGGAGACTTTCATATTAAACTGCACAAAATAAATAGCACAATCCAGAATATATGGTATGTAGGTATGGTATGTAGTACTTGTCACAGGGCGGTCATTCATTACCGAATTAATCCTGAACGGATGTCTTTTCAGGTTATCCTGAAATCCCTTACCCCTAACTGTCAGATTGGCCTCTTCACTGCCTGTTTTTAAATCTCGTCTTAAAACGCATTTTTATTCACTGGCTTTTAGCTCGCTGTGATCACTCCAGGTTTCACTTTCTTTATACTGTTATTGTTTACTGGCTGTTTATTATTTTTTTTTGGTATATCTATGTTTTATGTTGATTTTATGTCATTTACCTTTTGTTCTGCACTTTGTGATCAACTCCTGTTGTTTAAAAAGTGCTTTATAAATAAATTTGATTTGATTTGATTTGATTTATCCAAGCATTAGCTATAAGCAATCATCTATTGCAGTGTTCTCCAATCTTGGCCTCGGGGACCGACAGACTGTCCATGTTTTTACTCCATCCCTGATCCCTGTTGGAAGGGAGCAAAAATGTTGACTGTCTGGCAGGAAGCTGGGATGGAGCAACACCGCGGACCGTCTGTGGGTTCCTGAGGTCTGGATTGGAAAACACTGATCTACCGGCTGCAGTTTAGAGTCCTGTGCGACTGTCCAGGTCTTACGATCAGCTGACAGACACCTACTGTCTCCGTATACTGTGACACACACTTTTAGCTTTGTCACAACAGGGCAAACCAACACACAATACAACCAAATCCTGGCTTTACACTGAGATTTTAAAGCATGATTCATAGATTGCTTGAGATCCAGCAGGAATATTTGGAGAGATATTTGAAAAAATTGACATGTTCACATAAGAGTGAAGTGGTTGAAGAGGCATAATGAAATTTTTGAGAATAGCAGTACATTTAACCGATTTAATCTATTTAACAAACAAGGACATACCAGTTTCTGCCATACATTTGAGGAGCAGGAGGTTCACATACTGTCTGCAGTGCGTATCTTTCAGCGTTTCTGCCTGCTGACGTCACAGCCAATATTTCCTGGAGGTCTAACCCCTTCCCATCCCCCATACCCATCCGAAAGAAGTCAGTTCTTTAGAACTAATCATTATTTCTTAGAACAACCTGCTGAGCCTAATGAAAATTCAATACGAACTAAGAGCACAGAGAATCGCGGGGGAATCACACGACAGGAAATGTATGGAAGCAACAGCAACAAAAGTAGCAAGGCAGTCCATTTTGATCACAGAAGTCGCCGGTAAATCATTGATCCAGTGCATCTCATCAGTTTCTTTTTGCAAGTGTTACATTAAACACATCAATTGGGTTGACGTCTTATTTTTGCCAAGATACCAGCAAATTCTGCTGAAAGGCACAGAAGCAGAAGGTATTGTACATGTACGAGTGTAATCGGGCTATATTCCATCTCTACAGATTATTTAATATCAAGCAGCATTCAACGCTGCTATATTGATCTATACCTCCGCATGAAGCTAAACTTATTCATCTCACAAAGTGCCAATAACTCAGTTACTTCATTCCCTGCCAAAGCAGATATGTATAGACCTTACTCATTCACACACTGACTCCTGCAGACAAATATAGTTTCATTACATCTTAAGGGGCTTGGTAGTCATTGCGACTTGGTCCCATTTCAACAAATTCGGTAACGCCACAGATAAGGCTCTGACACAGAGAACCACCCTCCCCCACCCACAAAAACCCATAAACCTCTCTTAAGTCTATCTCCCCATATACCAGATTGCATTATGTGATATTACACAGAAACTGAGATGAGCACATAAACCGTGGAATGCATGAAGGGACACTGGAGGTTTTCATCACACCTCCAACAACTCATGTCTTTCCGGTTCCATCGTAGAGGCACAAGAATACGACTCAGAGGCAGAGATGTCCTAAATTTAAAGGTACATTAGCACAGCCCTACAGTACAAAGTATACAAATAAATTATTGCCTAGAATTGATATATAAAAAATAACTGCTACTTTCATGACAGACATAAAGCATCTCTTTCTTATAACAAAATCCACCTTATCATGACCCTACGGATATGGGCTTCCTATTATACAGAGTATGGTGCCACCCCTGCTAAAAAACAACAGCACATGTTGTGTTTTAGTGCTGGTGGACCAGCATTATTAATGAAATATTGCTGGTGGATCAATTTCCTGTGCAGGCAGACCAGCAGCAAACCAGCACTAACCAGCCTGGAAATTGTGCTGGTCTATGCTGTTTTTTAGCAGAGACTAACTACTTGTTTGAATAAGTAAATTGTCAAGGTTAAATACTCTGGTCTCCAAATGAACACTGTTACCCTTCAGCGATCTGAACTCTTTTGGTAAATATCCAGATTTATAAATGTAAACAGTTTTGGAGGACGACGATTACTATGAAACCATAAAAGCTCTCTCCCCAAATCAGAGAGACGATTAATAATTGGCTTGTGTTTCTACTTTTGAACAGCAGCCATCCAAGCGATATGACGAGCCTTTAGGATGCGTCTGTGGACACTGCTGTCTGTGGTATGCTTTTTCATCCACTCTGAGAACATTCTCCTGCACGGCGCTCCTGTCAGGGTTAGCTTGTGCGACTGGCAGCGCAGTTGGACCTATCGCTTGCAGCCTCATGAACCCTGAAGGAAGCGCACAGGAGAATTTTGAGGAGAGGACCCTCCCTCCATCAAGCATAGATAAGAGGATTATCATTCTATCGTTGACCTCACGGGGGTAGCTAGCCCGGGAGAAGCCATGGCATTTAAAAGGGCGAGACCCAGCTTTCCGCTCGGATGAAATAACAAGCGGCCAGTCACCTCTGCCACCGTTCCACAAGTGCAACTCAAAAATAGCTCAATTTTTTTTGCAGGTCCTGCCATCTCAGAGTAACCAGAGAAGCGCTAGGCACTTTATCTCAACATCTCATTCCGGTTCATATCTAAATATCCACCTTTTTACACCGAAGGCTCCTTCCTACCCCAACACAACTTGGAAAAACCGAACCGGGGGCCAGCGTCGCCTATTATGTTTGTTACCTTCGGAAACTGTTAAGATTTTAGGGAGCAGGCTTAAGTAGGATCATTTCTGTCAGAGCAGTGCATGGGGCATCAGAGACCCCCAAGACAAGGCCAAACAGCTGCACACTGGGAAAAAACACACGACTCTGTCATGGCCAAGGAGAAGGAGGAACTCTCAGCCATGACACCAGCGGCACACGTGAAGAGCCCCTCCACGGCCGTGGAGCTTGACCTGCCATCGCTCTTCCACTTCACTAAATGTCACTGCTTTCTGCCAATGGGTTTCGTGCTCATAAACAATGAACCGCCCTTCGGCTGCCTCATTCACTGAAGGGAACCTACAGAGGCACAAATTACTAAAAGACAAAAAGACAAAAAAAGACAATATCATCTGACCTCCACAGGTGCAGAACATGCTACAACCCTGCCCCCTCACCCCCAGATGACAGCTTAACTAGGACGAATGATGATTTGTTGTGTACTTTTTATGTACCGCATAATATGACATGATGCTATAAATTTGTCAATAATCAAAGAGGTTCTTTATAAAAAGCTACAATCTTGTTTTATTTTCATGATAATTTACTCTTAAGCAGAAATACTCAATAAGGGTTATGTAAGGCTTTGGGGACTAGATGAGTAAAACACTGACAATGAAAGAGGTTGTTATCTTTCTAACCAGATGAATGACCTTTGTCCTTTCAGCAGCTTCTCATGTCCTTCCAACACACACACACACACACACACACGCACACGCACGCACACGCACATGCACGCGCACACACACGCGCACAAACACGCACACACACACGCACACACACACACGCACGCACGCACGCACGTTTGTATGCATATCTTTGTGGGGACCATCCATTCATTTCTATGGGAAAATCCCTAATCCCACCAAAGACATGACATCTGGTCCCCACAATGCAATATATACATGACCCACACACATACACAGACACAGACACAGACACACACACACACACGTTGTTGAACAGTCAATATTTACTGAAGGATCAGCTCCCTAGGGAAGCACAGGCAATCTGGATTGTCTCGGGTCTCTGCAATGAAACAGCCCGTGATTGCATTCGACCAGAGCCTTAAAAAGATGTCATACATCAAATGGCAACAGATAAAAAGCCAGCCAGGGTGAGTTAATCAGCAGATTGCCTTTCATGGGCACACAGCCATTTGTCTCAATATTATAAATAAGGCACTCGGCACCATTGCATGGGGGCACCATGTCTCATTAAAATGCAAACATGTAAATAACCAGGTAATAGCAGCTTATCAGTCTTAAAAAAACAGTCTCCCTCATATTACACCAGGGTTAACCTCCTTCCCATCTGTGCAGATCAAGGCGGCTGGGAATGACCTTGGGGCAGGTAAATGTCACACGGCTCGCTTCTGAATCTTCACCTGCCGTGCCGAGGGGGACCCTGCAATTTACATCAACCAAAGCACCTTGATGCCCAAATGAAGTGGCACAAGTGGCAACTTTCTGGTGGCAACAGCATGGAATGAGGAAGGGCACAGGGCAGGAGTGACATCATCGCACAGCCCCCTCCCATCCATGCATTTCAATCATATTAAGAGCGCCACAAGGTTAAGATGATGAAAACATAAGAAAGGACAAATGAAAGTACAAACTTTCACCCATGGGGGGCGCTGCTAATTTGAAGTGCACTGTGACACGGTGGAAAGACCCGCAATTTGGTAATTCGGTTCTGTATAAAACGTCAGTGCGGTGCAAGGATGCAGCATTATGACAAATATCAATACCCCACACATATAAATGCATTCCTACTCAGCACCTACAAGCCTGGGATAGAATCAACTGACTTTCTTCTTTATTTATTCTGCTTTATTTATGGCTGCCACCAACCCCCGTGTGCCTCAGTCCAAGTTTGTGCACTCCTCTTCCTTTGCCTTTGAACAGAAACTCCACAACTTTGGTATAAACTGGAATTGCGCCTGATATGCTGACAGAATTTGTAGCTCTGTGCGAGTGGGTCTTTGTGCTTGGTGCACATCAGCCTAAGGCAATGACAAGCTGCATATTCCATCATGGAGGGAGGTGGGACAAATAACGAATGTCCATCTGTCACATCCCCCTAGACCTCATGATACACGCCACGGTGAATTACAATGAGCGCACTCTATCAGCGTGGTCACATGAAAACTTCCTTAAGGCACCCATTCATCCCTTTTGTCTGTGGCATTGCTAACGAGGTGCCGGTTCCTCTGCTCTCCAGTTAGCGGTGGGGCGGCGAGCAGGCCTCGCCGTCTTCCCTCTGCATGCAAACCCATAATCCCCTGCTCTGCCAGGCGACTGGATAAGGATGTCTGCTCCCTTTATAGAATCTTATCTTTTCCCAGAACAAACAATTTCCATAGGAATATCGAAATAATGGCAGGCACTGCAGGGGCTTGCAAAACATAGCCTTTGAAAGAGCATTGTAGGAGAAGAAGTAAAAGGGGAAAGAAGGGAGGGGGGGGCACCGCCGCAGAACGGGGATAAAGATAAACAAAAGAAACTCTTTCCTGAGGACATACTTTCTTTCCTAGAAGAACTGCAGAGATAATGTTGCCTCTGAATAATTAATTACCAGACAACAAGGAGTCAGAATAACTGGGAATTATCCAAAAAAAGGTTGAAGCAAGTGCTTCTCTATCCAGAAATGAAATCCCTACTCTGTCACTTCACCCATCTTTTTATTCTTATTATTTAATGCACAAATGACCTAAACTCCCATCTTTCACAAATTTATGGTGATTGAAACAATGTGGCATGGGGGGGGGGGGGCAGGCTGGAGGTAACCCAGGTTTTTGAACCTGATTAAAATGGACTAAATAATGTTCAATTGCCCCGAGATGCATTTATCTGAAGCCAGAGAAATCCGAGTGTGAAAATGCCAGATGCGTCCACAGCACTAAATCCAGGAAGAGATGCACACATTCCCCAAGGCAGCACTTGTCAATACTTGCATCTTGTCGTGTAGTGGAGGGCAATACAAAATCACCTCTCTACTTGGACAATGCAAGGTAGGAAAACCGCTAGATGATTAATGACATTCTGTCTAGTCCATCTCAACACCACCATGTCAACAGACTAGCTTTTCTGCATTAAAGAATCGTGTACATCTCTCGCCTTCACTTTGAGAAACGGAGACAGGAACTATCCATAAGAAAACGCAAAAAGCAGAACTGCCACTTAAATAGCATTTTTCTTTGGCTGCTGCAATTAAACCATTCAGCCCCATACTAAGCAACAGATATCTCAATACGTCCTTCCAGCCAGTGGGCTGCCTGAATGGGCCACCAGGCTATGACAGCCAATGGGCTGCCTGAATGGGCCACCAGGCTATGACAGCCAATGGGCTGCCTGAATGTGCCACCGGGCTATGACAGGCAGTGGGCTGCCTGAATATGCCACCAAGCTATGACAGCCAATGGGCTGCCTGAATGTGCCACCGGGCTATGACAGGCAGTGGGCTGCCTGAATGTGCCACCGGGCTATGACAGCCAATGGGCTGCCTGAATGGGCCACCGGGCTATGACAGGCAGTGGGCTGCCTGAATGTGCCACCAGGCTATGACAGCCAATGGGCTGCCTGAATGTGCCACCGGGCTATGACAGCCAATGGGCTGCCTGAATGTACCACCGGGCTATGACAGCCAATGGGCTGCCTGAATGGGGCACTGGGCTATGACAGAACACAAGCACACAGTGACATGCAATGGGCTTTTTAGTGAGACCAGTTCACCTCGCTGTATTCAATCCTGGGGGGGACATGCAAACTGAACACATGACATGGAGGGACTAAACCCTACAGCAGACCCGGTATGCTCAACTTCCAGGTCTGGGACAAAATTATTTCAGCCCAACCCTCACTCCTGCCTGGACCCCCCAGTTGCTCCCGTGAGCTGAGAGAGCAGGCCTGGGCTACAGTGCTGCTTGAAGACTGACCTGAACAATTTATTACAAATTAGCATGAAGACGCAATTCCGAACACCATGATCACAAGCTGGTGCCAGATACTAAAGTATTCATGCGCAATGCCTCTTATAAATCAGCTTCATAAAAACATATTCATATGAACAATGGTCTGATCGACTTCTCTCCATAAGAAGTGCCTTCATTAATCTGCTATCTGCCATCCGCGACACATGGACGGCATGGAGTATTTTTTATAAACAATATCCAGCTTTGCGTGACGACGACGTCTTGTCTCCCAGTAAAAAAAAAATTTGTCAGTGACGTCCACAAGCAAGCGTAGGTGACACTTAAATTAGGAATTTCCTAAACATCGCCAGTCACTTTCTAGAGAGAAATGCAATGGAACAAAGTCAAGACTTCACAACCTCCTAAAGTATTGTAGCATTTCAATTATAAATGGAAGCGTTCATGTTTTGTTAGCTAAATGAAACATTTTTACATTTATGCATCAGGATTTAATCCGTCAGGTTTTCCATCTAGTTTGGATAAATTTAGTACCACCAACCAAGTAGCATGCAAGGCTGTTAGCATTAATTTCCTCAAATACAGATATTTTAAAACCTAACTTTTATCGAAGTCGCTCTTGACATATGAGGAGGCATTAATTAGATGTACAGTATCGGAAATAAAACTGATCTGAAATCAAGCACATGCAAAAATTCCGATTTGTTATTATCAAGTAACGTGTACGTCAGCATTTGAAGAAGGTTTAGTTTAATCATTAGCCCCCACAGCTGCCTGCTTTAAATACCAAGCAGCCAGATTTTAAATAGCAGAAAACACCCCAGGCAAAGAAAACCTTTTATACAGTTATGAATTGCATGTAGAAGGACTTAAAAAGAATAAAATCCAACTGTCCACAAGGATCGAGTTATAAAGTCACAAACTGAAACAAAGATACTGAATTAAGAATAACAGAGAGAAAATTTAATTAAAAAGTGTAATGATGCCATAATCCTTAAATACGGCTGGAAAACGGGGTGGTGTAAATGTAAGGCGGCTGTGTGGCCGCGCCATGGCTCAGGCTTCCAGCGCACGCCCCGCACCGCTAGGATGTGAGGAGCTATGGCTGCATGATCGATGACCGTCAGCTCCCCGAGACAGAGTGCCGCTCCCAGATCTGTCAGGACAACTCCCGCTTCCCGACGGAATCTACCGACAAGTTCAGTTCATCATTCCAGCAAACGTATGAAATGTGTCGAAACGAGGGTAGTGATCTCACAGAGGGAATATTTTAAGAACGGGGGTACGGGGCCACGCCAAGCCGAGCCGCTCATCTCCACGGAGGTGTCTGTCAGCGTCCCGCAGGACGATCATTTCCTCTCAGCGCTGAAGGTATCGCAGAGACACCCCCATTACCATTCTGCTCTCCGTTCCTTCCTCTTCGCTCTCCGTCCCACAAAACATGTTCTTCTTCTTAATGGATTAGAAGTCTCAGAGCGAGCCAACAGTCATTTAATGATTAATGCCAACCCCTTTTCTGAAGGACACAGGGAAGGGGGGGGGGGGGGATTGCCGGCTCTGTGTTTTTATGAAGCGGTTCAACTTAAATGCCCTTCTTATTAGAAATGGCGAGCAACAGCCACAGTGAGAGAACGGCTGCAGTACAAGAAATTCTGGCTGTCAACACGATCTCAGAGACAAAAGACATCAATCAGTAGTGCGACTGGAAGCAACAGTACAACTGTAATGACACTACTGCGGTCTTATATTTCAAGTACTACAGTCGAACCGGGCCACACTTGCTAATGAACAGCACACAAAAGATCATAGAAAACTATAACTTCCACATGACCGGCTCTCAAGTCAACTTCTGCGTGAGAGACTCAGCCAGTTAGCTAATGCGCTTACTTTGCTAAAACATTAAACCAATAGAACCCATTGTTAAAAATTAAATACACTACAGAAGCCAGTCGCAGTGTTAAATCTTTGTGAAATACTTCAGGGTCACAGAGGTATGTCTGATAGAGGTACTTATAATGTGCTTGTACATTGATAAATCTGAGAAGCAATTTGGCCAATTTGCCAAGAGAAGAAAAAAATCATTGTGCACAGCATGTCTACAAATAATAGTATAAAATCCCCTTCATTACACTGTCAAAATGTAGGCGGGACATATAGAAATGTTCACCATAGTGTGTAGACAAAAATCACTGGTTAAATTTCGATATAGTTTCCTTGTTCACAGCATTTACTGTTCTAAGCAGAATCACTATAAGCTATATGCTATAAGCTATATACTATAAGCTATAAGCTATATGCTATAAGCTATATACTATAAGCTATAAGCTATATGCTATATGCTATAAGCTATGGCATAAATGAGGATGCAAACTGAGGTATTCTGGACAGGGGCACAAACACATGGTCAATGGCCCCTGGGCAACATGACTTAAATAAAATAAGAAATAAGAGACCCCCATACTATTTTCTATGACGTTCTGGCTGTATACTGGGGTGGGGGGATGGTAGTTGAGCCCCCCTCTTAGCGGGGGCCCCTGGGCCTCAGCCCGAATAAGCCTGAGCATCAAAGCATCCCTAATCGAGGTATAATTGTACAACTGGATGAAGCAAACCATCACAAAGCTGAAGGACCAACTTTTCCCCAATTTCAGAAACATGTCGGTATAACTGCTTTCAGAGAAGGATTAAAAAAAAGGATTAAAGACAGAGCAGAGCCCAACTCAACACCCATTCATGTTTCCCTCAATCTTTTCACTTCATTTGAAAATGAAATTCAAAGAGGCAAAGGAGTCGGAGCAGAAGAGTATGGGGAAATGAAGAGAGAGACCAAAAAGACATCAAATGGCAGCAAATATTACAGGCAAAAAAACCACAGGCATAAAACATGGGAGGGCAGTCAAGGTCAGGTGATCTCAGCCCATTCCCAGATCCATCAGAGGAAGAACACAGGCAACCTTGAAATATCATGACATCACCGCCATCTTCCATACTGTTATCATGAGCAGGGTCAGGGTGAGCCTGTGACCTACCTCAGGAAGCAGGCGGAGGCCCAGAATGGGATGCCAGGTTGCTCACTGGCCAATTTAGAGACACTGATTTACCTAACCTAGCCACATGGATTTGGATTGTGTGCTGGGAGCTGGAAATACCCTGAGGAAACTCTTGCAAACAAGGAGAAAAAATGCAAACGGAACTCACCTGCAGCCTGGGTGATATCAGGGTACCCAAAATTACTGATTAACCAGAAGCTACACACCCCGACCAGAGCTAAGACTGACAGAGTGCAAGGCTCAGTCAGGCAGAGCTGGCTGGTGTTTGCTTAGCAAGGAAAGCAGTAGGCACATGGCGAGGTCCTGTACACGCACGCGTGTGCCCAGTGCGCTCTCGTGACCCCATCGATCAGATCTTAGTGATGTCCTCTCCTTGCGCTGAGCTCTTGTTGCCTGGCACCTGCTCTTTTTTTATGCTTATGTGACTCTGTCTGCCCTCAGCCACGTTGCTGTGGTGCGGATCGATCATGAAGGCGGTGTCCCGTTTTGATTTATCTGGGGTCTTAGTTGTATACCCTCCTAGTTATGCAATTAGGGTCACATTACATGGGACAGACCGCATGGCCATCAGCAATCCAGTTAAAACAATCGATGCCCATAAAAAGTACCTGTGTGCTTCCTATCCTTGAGAAGATCCCGTAACACTGTCAGAGCAGCCTCAAGGACGAGAATTAAACGGTTGCATCTTACTTTGGAAACCAGCCTGCAGGCACTTAACTCAAGGTTATAAACATCCAGACGTCACTCGCAGAAGATGAAATAACCACTTCTGAAAGTGTCAAGCTATTCACTTCTACGTAGCTTTCTCTCAAGCCAGGAGACATTTAAAAAGACCAGCCCAACAAAGACAGCATGATGATCCATTAAAAGACAATAGCTTCCAGTCAGTAAGGGATGTAAATAACATATGCTGAGTACACGATTCTGAAGGAGTAGTGTACCTTTAGGCAACTCAGAACTCAGGCATGGGGATCCATTGGCTTTCAAATTTTTGATTTCAAATTTACAGTCTCTCTGAACCTAGAGTTCTCTGGTTTAAGTATCCAAAGAAAAGAGATTCCTCACCTTACTATCCCCAAGGAGGAGTCAAATACCATCTGTCTGTTAGAACAGTGTTTTCCAATATGGTCCTCGAGGACCCAGTCGCTCTGGGTTTTATGTTTTTGCTCCCGATGAGCTCCCTGCCAGACAGTCCACATTTTTGCTCCCTCCCAGCTCTCAGGAGAAAAAATATGGACTGTCAGTGGGTCCCTGAGGACCGGATTGGGAAACACTGTGTTAGAATCATCTAACAGCTGTTTTTAACCCTGTTCCTGGGGAACCCCGGTGTTTGTCAGTCTTTGTTGCAACAGGACTATTTAGCAATTGTGACATGACATTTGATTTCACACCGTCATTATTATATTTCCAAGATCTTCTGGATATATATTGTCAACCAACAATGTCTGTTCAACAATCAAAGCTCTGATCTCTGGTGCTGCAGAACTGCATTTATTTCTTGAACAAAAAAATTTTACCACAAGCAAAACAAATTACTTAAACCCCAAAATCAATGTCACAGCAAAAGTCATCAGGCCCCCTCACAATATAAATGGGAGTAAATTGTTACATTGCAATTGTTTCCTCCTGTGCGGCTATAATTGACGAAATTGTGAACAACTGCTCAAAGCCAGAAATGAGCTAAGTGTAGCTACAGGGCCAAAATTCCTTTAATTCCTCATTTTATCTGAACCTCTATCCATACTATATGAAACATCAGAAATTTTCCAGCGCTGTTCTCCAGCCTATGCCATTTTCTTCCATTTTCTTCCATTTTCCTTATTTAAATTACATTTTAAAACATTCTCTCAGCATCATCCCATTAACTCAGAGCAACTGATCACTTAGGAGGCCTCATGTCCCAAGTGTGACAAGCAATGCTTTCAGGGGGCATAATGGTAGCAAACTATTACACACTGCAAAAGCATTCACTTCAGCAGAAGCACAAGAGAAACATTGCCAAAAATATATGGCTGCTGTTTTATCATCATCTTGTTGCTGTCCTCTGAGACATATACACAAGTGTACAAATATATATATATACACACACACACACACACACACACACACACACAGTTGGGAGCAAAGCTTGGGGTCCAAGCGAAGGGTCAGGCCCTTTATCTTGCGCCCCTGGAGTATTTCAGAGGGTCAAGGGCCCTGCTCAGGGGCCCAACAGAGATGTGACTGTTCAGACAATGGGGTGAAGGCTGATGACTGCGATGCCAGTGGTGACGCCCCAGAACAGCACTTTTTGATAGCCTGTTGCCCATTTTGTTTCCTTTTTCAGTTCTCTACATTGACACCAAGATGGCCGTCTTCTGCGTTCATTCTTCCCCACCATTTCATTAAATCCATCTTCACTCATGTCCTCGGACAAAGTCCATATTCCCTTCTCCTAACCCTGTGTGGCACGGTTCATTACACGTGGAGAAAATAAAATAATCAGTCACAAGAGCTGTATCCTTAATAACAAATTGTTCATGTCACAGAGGCTAGAGGCTTTAGGTTCACTCCCTGCATCCCACACATGTTTAAGATCATTGCTATTACACAAGAAAGTCAGGAAAGGATGTACAGTGCTCCCACGCAGAGATAAATCATTTATGAGTCCTACAGGGTCACACACAGAGCCTAAATGGATTATTCGTGGGGAGATCAATGTTGGTATAAAAGGATTTTATTGTTATCCCAGATGAAATGTTCAAGCCTGAAATTCCCTAACACTAATTCAGTTCCAGCTTTCCCATTACACACAGCTACTCCTATTCTCAAAACTCAATTCACTCTCTCACTGTGTAAGTAATAAACAAAGTCACGTGAGACAAATACTTTCCATGCATGGACATTATGTCAAAAATAACTGATCACAACAATATTACCTAAAAGTAAACAAATAGCTTGTTCTACTCGTATCCAAAGCATTCATCTCCAAAGCCTTGCTTGGCAAGATATGGGGGATGTCAGATTGTTCTGGCATACTAACCCAAAAGGAAAACCCCAGATTACATTAATTTCACATTGATTGTTTCATTGAACATTAACTTGTTTTAGTAATCCACGCTACTACTGCCAGTAAGTTATATTGGTATTATTGTGGCCTAAGATTATGTTTCTGTGACAACTCTTTGATCAATGGACATCTTCACTGTTCAGGCAATTCTAATGGAAACTCAGGAACCTGTAAGCCAAACGGTCATGTTGGTTACAATGGGAGAATGCATCATACACTTCACCTTTGATACTGTAGGGCAGTGTTTCCCAATCCAGGCCTCAGGGACCCCCAGACAGTCCACGTTTTAGCTCCCACATTTAGGGAGCAAAAATGTGGGCTGTCTGGCAGGGAGCTGGGATGGAGCAAAAACGTGGATCGTCTGTGGGTCCCCAAGGCCCAGGTTGGGAAACACTGCTATAGGTTCATGCGGACATATAAAAAGAGTTAAAACTGAAGTGTATTTCAGCTGTCTGAAGTGAGAGTGGCCCAGGCTTTTGTGTGGGCAGAGGTGGAGGTCCAGAAAGTACAAATCCAGACCAAGGTTTTGTTATAACCAACTAGTTGATTATAAAGCGTCACAGAGTGCTCAGCTGGTTGGTTGAAACAAAACCTTGGTCTGGACTTTTACTTTATGGACCTGGACTGTCTACCTCTGTGTGTGGGCCTCCATTAAACTGGCTGAGGAGGCCTATGAATCACGATCCAGTTCAGCATACCGGTTACTTTGCCAAGTAGCACTTTCAAATTTGCTTTGGAACTTGGTTGGTGTCCAAATCGACACCAAAAACTTTTTCTTCTGAGGACCAGACAATAGACTTCACATGCTCTACATTCACCTCCATTTTTGTTTAACGTCTGTACATAGAATAGTACGCACCCACTTGTGATGTCATCACGGTTCCAATTCAGGGAACCAATTTCTTGGTTCTCAATGCAAGCTGGATTTTTTTTGGGCGTTTTTATTTTGGTAGAAATGTGCAGAACTGTTAAAAAACAGGTTCAGAACTGGTTCTCTGATGCGGGAAAGGTATTAGCCGTGGGGTTCAGGGATGATAATCCCAAGTGGCAGCCTCCCTTAGGCACCCGCACTCTACAGAAGGCACTGTGTAGTTTTTATCCATCCATCCATTTAACTTCTATACCACATTTCCAGTTCAGGGTCATTGGCAGCCTGGATCCTGTCCCAGGAGGCAGATCGAATGTGGCAGAGGAACACCCTGGACAGGATACTGCTCCATCACAGGGCAAACTAGACAAACTAGACATCTACATGAATGTTTCTGGAACATTCCAGAAATGAACACAGGAACACACTGAGCTGGGGTGCCCAACTGAACCCACAGTCCTGGAGGTGTTTCCATCTAACCTATGTAAACCTCTTTATTTGACAATTTTTTTATTATAACAATTTTTTTTTATGCTGTGGAAATGTTTCAGCATTTGCTGACAACTTAATTTAACTACATTACACAAGTTAACGCTTGAATAGTAATCAATACGCAAATTAAGGTCATTGCACAATAAAGGGTTATGAGTCATTTCCATGTTGAACAGCAACATAATATTAAAAATGTCAACTTCTTAAACCATGTATGTGGGTTAGAAAGGCCCTAGTGTGAGACTAACCAAGGAAACAGAGCGTTTGTGTATCATATAAATGAATCATTAAAGAAAATAGATAGTTTCAATATAAATAGCTCATAATTTCAACTTAACGGGAAAAAAAATACAGGCCTACAGTAGAGTCATGCTGGGAGAAGTCCTCATGTTCAAGTAATTTTAACAACTAGAACAAAGAAACATTTTCAAACGGCTGATATAAATGGGTTAATGACTAATCAAATAAATACACAAAAAAAGTAAAAATAGATTTGGAGTGCACATTTGTGAATAGATACAGTACCAGTTAAAAGTTTGGACATGCCAAGCCGCCTACAAAGGAGAGTGATAGTGTCGCATCACATGACCTGGTCACCTGACCTAAACACAGCAGAAATGGTTTTGGAGAAGTTTGACCAGAGTCAAGGAAAAGCAGCCAATGAGAGCTCAGCATATGTGGGACCTCCTTCAGGACAGCAGGAAAAGCATCCCAGGAGGCCACCTCATGTAGAGGAGACAGTGCCTGTAACAGCACAGGACACTACGTACTGTTTGCTTTGCTGAATAGTGATGCAATAATATTTAAACTCTAATTCCATGAGTTAATGCTCCACGTTTTACTGCTGTGTGTTTGGATTTTTTCCTAAAACAGGCAAGAATCGTTCATTCTCATTCTAGAAAAACATACAGTAACAGGGCAAGGTGCTACTGTGGCAACGGTGAACGAGTCGCAGTTTGCGAGCCCCCATTAAGCATGAATGAGCAAGGAATAGAGTATGTAGGGCTGGTGCCAGCTGGGATCTTCCTGACAGTGTGTTGCATCATAATTCCCTGGTTACATACCAGGTAAGTACCATTAATGATAAACAAAAACATTGTTGCAGGATGCAGGGTTATTGGGGGGTGGGATTATGTCATACAGTATAATTTTTCATGATGATGACCTCATATTTGCATTATATTTGCACTGCAGTTTATGGTTTTGAACAGAATCAAAACCATTTCATTCATATCATGGTTTTACTTAGTTGGCAGTGTTTCACTGGTTTGTTACGATGTAACATCCTGCTCACACTGTGATAAAACTGAAACACTCGAGTTGACAGCAGCAACACCATCGGCGTTGGACAGTCATCCATTATTGTCTCACTGTCTGGTACTATGCCATCTTGGTACGGCAAAGCAAACGTGGGGTGTGGCTCTGACTCATGCAGAAAGCAGCAAAAAATGACACGCCAGACCTATCAGATCAAGGGCATTTCGTGTTTTAAGAGATTACATTGATTCTTTAAAAATGTATCACTTACGAGACAATGTGAAGAAGATAATTAGTAAAACTGTAAAATAATTAACTGGTGGGTGGTTTGCAGCTCAGGGCCTCAGGGATATGTGTGTTTGAATCCTCTGGCCGGCACTGCTCACTGCTGAAACCAGAGAGCGGTCCGAAACTCTGACAACTGCAGGGCCAGTGGATGGCTCTGCTCTCCAGTCCTCACTTGTGTGTCACTTTGCACAAAACCTCTGCCAAATAGTAAAAATGTAACCACAATAAATCTGAAATATGATCATACTCATTATCAGATTGTTTTCTAATCTGGCTACAATGTTAAAGCTTCTTGCTGTGGCCCTTTTCGTTTTCCAAAAAATTTTAACTTTAATTCTTAACATTATGCAAGCAAAAGGTGATTGAAGTTTGTGTTGTTTCTATAGCACAAGATGGCTTCAGTGAATGACCTGCATTCCGCAAATTCTCAGCCATGCTAAGATATATGCAACGCAAATGTGTCTTAAAGTAATTGCGGATTCATTCTGGACATTCATCTTCAATTGTCTGACACATTTGTCACATTACTGGTTATTTTATTTTGGGTCAGCTACACTTGGAAATGTATGCCTGTTAATATTCAGGAGTTCATTATGTTGTAGGTCTGCACAAATCTTCCCCCTTTATTGTAAGGATCTTTACTTTGCCTGTTTCCCCTTAGATCAGAATAAGGCAGACAGAGAAACTGCAGACAGGAGGTAGATCTTTGTCAATAAGGAAAAGACACTGAGCAGCAAACTGGCTTCTTTCAACAGCATCTAGTTTCCCTGGTCTGCTGAGATTCATACTATGACAATAACAGATCCAGTAATACATGCGTGATCAGAAGAAAAGAATGAGCACTGAATGATACGGAGTAAAACAAATTCACGGCGAGAGATGAAAAGTCAGACTCTAGGAATGGCAGGAGACAGACAAGACAAACCACAGATTGCAAGGCAACAGTCCTCAATGAAGAGCCCTAACAGCAAGAAGCGGAAGTTAACATATTAATAGGTAGCTTATTGATAATGCATCGAAGGAGGGAAAGCGGCATACAGTTCTTTGCTATATGTCACTGTATCACCACCTGTCAGTTACAAGTGCTGGTCTTATTACATCACAGAGAAGGAGGTATGAGGGAAGTGTGCCAAGTACTCTGGCTAAACGGTAATTCTCCACTAAAAATACTCAAAATAATAACCCATCCACTCACACACCTATGGGCAATCTGGTAACTGCAATCAGCCTCAGCATGTTTTTGGACTGTGGGGGGAAACCCCATGACAACACAGGGAGAACATGCAAACCCAGAGGTGTGGCTAACCACTGCACCTTCGTACTGCCCCATAACAGGATAATAATAATAATAATAATAATAATAATAAATAATTATTGTTATTGTTATTATACATTCTTCCAGGATGGATGGAAGGGTAATCCATTCTTCCCCTCAATCAGTAAACAGTAACTGCTTGAGGACCTCATATCAGTACCATCATATCCATCGTCTGTTTTTTACGGACTGTTAACTTGTTTTTATTAACATGTGAGAACATCCACTCTAATCGTGTTATTAGAAAATCAGCCAATAAAGTCTTATTGTCTTCAGACATGAGACATGACTGCTTGGGTCTCCCCAATGCCGCGCTGGGGCGTGTCCCACTGCGAGGACCTGACAAGATCGCCAAGGTGCTATATTGGCCATCTGTGCCAAGGGGGCCCAGCGAACGCAAACTGTCCGTCCGGCTGGATCAGAGGCCCGGGTCCCTCTCCCATTCACTGCTGGACAGGGACGCTGGCTGGGTGCCCGTGAGCCTGTGGGTGCAACTGAGCATCAAGCATGTTGTGTGGCTTGATGAAGCCTGCAGTCTGTGGGGGAAAACAAGGTGGGAGGCTGGGTAGGTGTGGACTCATCTTCATGCCACCCCCCACGCCAAATTGACAATTGAGGGGGGTGGGGGGCAGCAATACTGCTAATTGGCAGATTGGGATACAATGCAAAAAATAAACACCTCTATTGTATGTGGACCGCGCACTTTTCAGCCATTGTGTAAAACACGCAAATCCAGCTAATTACCTGAAGCAGCAGTTACATAGTAAAAGCAATTACTTACCTGCCGTGCTTCAGTAGCTAAATATGTTTATAGTACAAGCATGTTGAGATTAAGTTGAATTTTCAATAAAGTTACCAATTGCCGGTTCTTTTCTTCACCACGTATGCTTCACACAACAGGTCCCCCAGAATAAAATGAACAAATGTTCTAGTCCAAAAGAGGTCTTATATCTAGAAATTATCCATAACTGTATAGTTTAAAGGTTTATGTTAACTATCTATGGACCAGATTAGCTCACTGTAGTGTTTGCTAAGAGTCGGCTAGCAGAGAAGTTCACCTAGCATCCTGTCACCATTGATCTTTCATCATGATAGATAAACAGTCCATTCAGTACCTACTGGAAAAGATCTGAGAAAGTGTGACTGTATTTTTAATGGAGGGTGGAACATTTTGACAAACATTTTCCTACTTAGAAATTCAAATTGTCTAACATGGAGGGTATGGGGGGGTGTTTATTTAAAGGTGACGAGTAACAAGTTCTCTGTTGGTAATTAAGCTGCAGTGTGGATTTGCATAAAGCCCATGATTTATGTTTTCTGTTTCAAAGTTTGTGCTGTTTCTCTGGATAATGTTAAAGCCAAAATAAAGCACTCTATTTTTTGCCATCATGACATGCTGGATCCAACAAATGCTAGAAGATAGCAGGCATAATGCAAATTATCCAGCAGTGTACAGGAGACCGGTGACAGGGAGTGGTGGGCTGCAGGTGGGCAGCAGACTCTGACAGTGTTGGGCCAAGTCACGTATCATAGCTACACCAACCAGCTGCTACGGATACAATCATAGGTGATGGAGCTTAATGGTTGGCTGGCTGGAATGGTGACCTCTGGCCAGTGTCTGTAGCCCCCCAGTGCCACCAGATCAGAGTCCAAAATAAGCATCCTTTTCATACAGGTAGTTATTTTGATTTTAAAAAAATATGCAAAATGTCACTAACAACAAAACCACACAAATACCGGAAAACGATTGAGAAAATATTCTAGGTATGGACCATTACACATTTAACCACAGCCAAGGCTGAAATTACGGCCAGTAAATCAGATATCCAAGTGATCAATGATATTATAAACTCCTCAGATTGTTTCTTTGCCATAAATAACGGGTCAAGAACACAAATCTTCGATGATATTACATTAGCCTATTAATGATAGAATAAAATAATACACAATAAGTGCCGATTGCTATTTCAGTCTTGAGAAACTCCGTTGCTATAATAATGCGCTCTTCATTTGGCGTAAAGCATACATGAGCAGGGAGGATGCACGCAGAAGCCAACAGGAAACACTCCGGGAGGCCGAGTTAAGCGCTGACATCACGCCAAATGAAAAAAAGTATTCATTACTCCTCCGTCTGTCAGCTGCGTGGAGATAAAACTTCGCCACTAAAACTAAACTGTCTCCCCGCGGCACATTTAAGCGGCGCAGCCGCCGAAACAAGTCATAAAATCAGATAAGAAACATATTAAGAGTTACAAACTTCATCCTTTTTCTTGGTAGATAGCTTATAGGGAAGAACAACTGTGCATTAGGAAAGCAGTGAATGCTCCGTCTCCTTTAAGGTTCGTTATCCCCTTATTACATTCAAAGGAAGTTTGTAATGTAAATGTGGTCAAACGACACGATTAATATTAATCCTAATAAATAGGTCTAGTGTGTATTATTTACAGTACATTTCAGTGGTTTATTTGTCAAGATATTTTACGAGGAAACGGTCGATGAAACCCCGTTGTCAATAATCTATAAAGTCAATAGCGGAGAGAAATTTAAAGCGCACTGAAGCCGCAAGCGCGCGGCGCTGCCCCTCTGTTTCATATACAGCACTTCACATACATTAAGTGAAATAACTATGGTAACAGAGCATTTACACGTCGCACGCATAAACTAAAAAGGGTATAGCCAACAGAGGTAACGGTTAATTCACCGATGCAATGTGTCAGTCTAGGCTAATACACATATTTAGATGCGCGTGTCTAGGTTTCGCTCATGTAGGTGTTTTAATGTCATTTATGAAGGGATGCTTGTGAAATTAATGCCATGATTTAGAAAGAAAATTATGGTAGGCTATATGCAAAAGTGTGCATTTAGCAGCAAACATACATGTAAAAATTCACAATTTAACAGTAAAATATGCATTAAGGCTACAGTTTGTGAGCAAACGCCAGCTGAGTATTTTTAAGGAGAATCCGCATCTATCAGCATCTATCATAATACGTGATTAGGAATTAGATTACGGCTTCGCAGATCGCAAAAAAATCACTAGCGACCAAAGTACTTTAAGACGGAATAGGGTAAGGCTGAGCTGCACTTTAAGGTCAGTATGCGTTTGATGTCTTATGCGATGACGGGCGTGGTGGGAGCTGTCCAGCACGGAGCATTTTCAGGCTGACAGAAGAAGAAAATGCCGTCCCATACCATCCAATGCCACGATGCCACACAGGAGAGCGCGTTTTTGTCACGATTTCATATGATGAAACATAATGGGAAATTGTAAAACAAAGTAACGTCATAAACATGATTAGATTACACTGCAGTGCAAACCCGTAAGCTATTTTCAAGCATCATAAAAAAAGCCAATAACTATGTTACCGCGGGTTGAGAGAAAACGAATGAACCAATTTTCTTAAACAGTCCGGGGCCAGCCTCGGAAGGCTAACGTTAACTCATATTACAGCCAATCTGGCATACAACACCGCAAGAGCAATCACACACACAGATACACACACACACACGCACAAACACACACGCAAGTTTATATATATATAGAAATAGCGGGAGAGAGAGAGAGAGAGCAGCAATAATTGCGTATATGCGGATACAATCACTTTTATATGTAACAATTTTTCCTCCTTTTAATGTAACACAACATTTTTTACACCTAGAAAATTCTCCAAAACAGCATTATCGAGCAGTGATATCGGGCAGATCAGTACTTAGTAAGAAAACGGCTACATTTTTAAAGACAACTCATCGAAGAAGCGCAACAAAACATACATGTGTCCACGCGCCGATTTTAGAAGGTTTTAGCCCAGTATAAGAATGATTCGACATTTTCTCTTAAATGACTAATCTTTTTTTTTTTCCTTAAATGACTAATGCCCGGTTTCCCTAGGAGAATGCAATACACTTGACAATAAATAAATACAGATACCTGGCCGTAAGGCAAAAAGTAGCGGCAATATCTGAACGGAATCTGAATTCATCAACGCTTCACCCTGAATGCTGAGTGCAAATTCCTTTGAAAAATTTCGCTTGGTGCTTATTTAACCTTTTTAAATAACAAAGCAATATAGGTATGTTGAATCTGGCTGTTTTTGTTGGTCTTGCTTTACGGAATCAAAATGACAACATCCACGTAAGTCGGCGATGGCGGAATATTGTGAAATAAGAACCGAACCTGAATTGATTCACATATTCAACCCTCTGTTCTTCATAATGAGTTTGTGCTCACCACATATAAACGATACTATTCACTACAATTCCAGAGCAGAATAACAGTCTTTAAGAAACCAGGCGCCGAACCGTATAGTAATGTATTAACACGCGAATGCTTATTAACTTATTCTATGAAAAAAACTCAGTTGGACCTGAACCGTTTATGAATACCAAACTACATAGGAAATATCCACGTGATTAACACTTAACAGGAGCACTGAAAATTTTTTAAAAAAAGTGTTTGACAGTTGATTCGGTAAGATCGTATTAATGTAATGTGACGGAAACATTAAACCCGAACGCTTGAATGCTGGCTGACCAGTATTGTCTGATGCGTAAATTATAGCTCACATTTGTGGCAACGATACAACATTGAAAATATGAAGTTAAACATACAGCTTACAACAACAGCGATACAGCAATGACAATAACTTATAATCAATCGGCAAATAACATCACAGTGTAAAAAATACCATACAAAATACAAATGTGAAAAGCATACTATAGCCTACCAATATGAATAACACAACACACGAGATGGTAGGCTAAATGCTATGTTTAATTGTAATAATAATACGATAACTTTCAGTAGTGTTCAGTATCAAATATTTCAACAAGTAAATAACCTGAACACACTGCAAGGCTTCTCGGTATATTTCTAGGCTATATGACCGTGCTTGAGAATGAACGCGGTTACTAATGCATTTTATAGTTGAAATGTCACAGATTCAGCATCAGACGGCAATAGATCTGAAATCAATCACAAGTGCCTGCTACTTTGTGTGATGCTCGCTGAACAATGGGACGCAGTTCCGAATGTCCTACGGAGGCAGGAGCATCGCCTGCAATCGCTGTCACCGTGCACCAAGACATTTGCAGTATCAGCATGAACTTAACCCCGCCGACCGAGTGCCATCAAATATTAGCCCCTATTGCACAAGGGACACGGCGTGCACAGCTACACACTCTCACTGATGCACTTGTTTCCACGGAAAAGTCGGATAACTATATAGCAAAGTATAAGGAAGACACTCCCAGTAAACCGAGCATTACTTGAACACTAGGAAACGCATGGCTTAGAGCAAAGGAAATGTACGACAATAACAGAAAAATACTCTGAATACAGTCAAGACTCCCTCACACACAATCACTCCCACTTACAAAAAGCAACTGTCCTTACCTTTATGAATGATGGTTTTCCTTTCCTGTTCGTTCTGCACAAATATATGGCTCTCACATCTTCTTGATTAAATAACAAATAAATAATCCTGCATATATGCGTCCCACAGCAAATCCAAAAAGCCGGGTACACCTAAGTACGGCAGAGCGCTGACAATCCCCCGGTCGCGCAGGTCGCTCTCTGTGTGTGATGCGAGGAGGAGCGCAGCTGGCCGCGCGCAGAGCGGAGGGGTGATGTCATAGACACCCCACCTCCCCTTTCATCCCCCTCCCCTCCGCTCCCCTCTCCTCTCCCATTCTCTTTTCTCATCCCTCGCTTGCGTGATGAAGTCATGCCGATCCCCACGCCTCCAGACCCAACGTCGGCCGGCCTCCTTGGATGAAACCAGCCTCCATGGAATGAAACGCGGATCATGAAAACGAGCAATAAAACTCTACAAGGAACTTCAGGCAGACTCCCGCACACACCAGCGGAGGGGCTCCTTTACTTTAAAACGTTTGTTTAAACGACAGAATCGTTATGATGTTTATGATAATACGCCATTCATTTATTTGGAAAAAAATAATCGTTTCCATAAAGAAAATACAAGTGTCAACTTAAAAACAAAAAGCAGGGCCTATTATTAAAATTTACCAATTTAACACTGCAT
Organism: Mormyrus iriodes; assembly: GCA_011763525.2. Lineage (NCBI taxonomy): Eukaryota > Metazoa > Chordata > Actinopteri > Osteoglossiformes > Mormyridae > Mormyrus > Mormyrus iriodes. The sequence continues at coordinate 3,317,783 of JAAGVU020000032.1, forward strand.
TATGTTATTCCGTAGTTAGCTCATTTTACCTAACAATTAAATTTCATTCCCTTATTTAGGTAGTGCTGTGGTTTGAAAAATCTAAAATAAAATTTGGTTTTCATTACATTTTAGTAGGAAGCGCCACAGCACAAATATTACTGAATTACTGACATATTTGTTTCAACTTGTGCATCTTAAGCATTATGAAATTTTAAAATGATTTTTTGAAATGCAGTTAAATTATAAAGTTTGAATTCTACTGCAGTTGCATTTTGTATAATTAACTGTGCAAATTAAAAATGAACTATGATTAATAGGGGTGCCATAAGGGGGGGGGGGGGGGGGGGGGAGGGGGTGTATACAATATTAAAGGGGCGGGGGGGTCGCAGAGGCCAAAAAAAAGTGTGGTGGGGGGGGTGGGGGCGAGAATAA